>PUFA01000445.1:0-416030 GCA_003508835.1 Eonycteris spelaea
CTGCTTATTGAGTCATGTTTCTACTTTCTCATTCGTAATCTGCCGTTACTTGGAAAGCTACCTTCTTTTTTATGAATCAACTACTACATTTTCAGGACCCAGTTTCAGAATTACTGACTTCAACATGCACAAATAAAATAAATTACTTATCTGTGCACTAATAACTGTAACATTTAGGAGGGTGATTTCAATAAAAGTGATATGATTATTTGAACCATTTTTATTAATATTGGAGTTTGAAAAATTTTATGTATTTAAAATAATTTTAATATCCCAATGGCCAAAAGAAAGAGAGCAAAGGACGAATAAAATAAATGATTTCAAACACATGACTTTTGTCATGTTTGATGTTAGCATTTTCACAAGATATACCAATTTATTCTCACAAAACTAATTCTACAAAATATTAGTAATAAGATTATAAATGAACAATCAGACATGTGGACTCTAAAAAGTTTGCAATGGTTCAAAATATAAGTACTGACTAGATAATCACACCCAGTTTAAAAATATTGATTATGTCTTATTCTAAAGTTCCATCTATCAGTTAGATAATGTTTCCTATATTTTAACCTATATTTATGAATAATTACTGATTATTATGACTACGTTTGTCAGATTCATTTATATAAGTTGTTTTCAGGGGTTATTAGTAACATCAATAACATACATGCCTGTTCATTGTAATTTAGAGGTAAATATAATTCAGTTTTAATTGACTGTCTATGAAATAAGTGGGTAATCTTTAGAGAATATAGTTTTTATATGGAAAATTGAGGTCTGTAATGGTCATTATGATGTTTTGCATTTTCAGTACAAAGATTATAATACCTTGATAACCTGTGCACACTTCCAAAGAAAGTGAATGCCAAGGCGATATACATGCCAAACCTATTACAACTATAGTCTCCATGCTACCAAGTAAAGTGCCTATTTTATTTTCTAAGAGAGTCCTAGAGAATACTACTAAGAAAATAACATTTGTGTTTTAAGGCAGACTTTAAAGATTAGTTTATTGAAAATAAATTATAAAATAAGATGTATAAATGTATATATGTATATATGTATAAATACATGTGTGTATATATACATATAAACATGAGTGTGTGTGTGTGTGTGTGTGTATATATATATATATACATATACTCTACAAAAATCAATCAAAATTTAATAATTACAAACTGCCACTCTAATTATATATCTACTGTGCTCCATTGCAGAATGTCACACCAAAATCTACACATAATTTTTATTAAGCTGATATTTGATCATATTCATGTCCCATAAAATCTTAAGAATATATTCTCATTATTTTTAGGCAAAGTATATAGTGGCATCCATAGTTTTGAGAACAGATAACGTTCTATGTTAAACGTGTTTAAGTTGAAGCTGACACTGAAAATAAGCATCATTCATTCAAACATTATTGCACTAATTGACTGTTTTGTCCAAAACAAGTATTATGCACTCGGAATAATTAAAACTAATTTTTAACAACCTCTATATTATTTTTAAACACCTCCAAGTTATTTTAACAATCTCTGTACATATGAATAATAAAAATCAAAATAAATATTTTTGCAGATTTAGAATTCATCTGTTCATGTGATAGGCAAATCCGAACTAAACTTTTGAAATACTTTTTATGTCAAAACAAAATAGGAAAATCAAACTTATATGCATTTTTTATTTGACAGAGTAATAAAAAAGGCTTAAAAATTTCCTCACGGTATGTAATATATTTATCCACAAAGAATGAGTATTTAGAAAGACAAATGAATGAACATTTTAAGTGGAATCATTTGATGAAGAAAATACACAACAGATATGTGAAGATGAAATTTCACTAGGATAAATATTAGATAAAATAATTTCCATTTTATTCTTTGACATATTTTAATTAAGACAAGTGTGTGTGTGTGTGTGTGTGTGTGTGTGTGTGTGTGTGAAAAACCTTTCTTTTTTTTTTTGGAAGGATATTTGTTTTTCTATAGCTTTCTACCTATACATAGGAAGAGTTATAACATAAAGATTAAACTTTGATAAACATAAAATTGTATTATACTGGAACTAGATATTGCAAGTCACTCATTATTTCTGGAGTAATAGAATATATGCATATGATTGGAATGAAGACATCAGCTGACTTGGGTACCGAATTGTTCAACTTATTGCATTAACCCTCTATTTTATAGCCGATTAAAACTCTGTTTGAGCCTTCATGTACTGGAAAGACAGCATTTATAATTTTTTCTTGGATTATTGGGAGGGGGAGTGGTTATTTCCTGTGGTTCTCAGAGTCTCAGCTCCAGTTTTTTACCTTTACTAAATTTCCCATCTCTTTTCCTGATTCCTGTTGGTGTTAGGTTTTCAGACCTCATTGGCCAGCACCAGATGTTACTCCAATTCCTAAGTTTTCGACATACCATGAAAACAAGGCTGTGAACCAACATTATACAAAAGATTTGAGGAACATGGTGAGAACTAGTAGCATAGGGCTATAGGAGCAACAACTCAAAGCTGAATGCTAGCCACTATTAAACTAGATGTTATTGACCATTTGTCACCCGAGAATATTTCTCGCTGATTTTCCTCTATAGCCTGGGTTTGATGTAACTGTTTAATGCCTCCTGTTCTGTCTTTCTATTCCCTTTCCCCCGTTGTCCAGAGATGCCAAATTTTCTGTATATTAATGTAAAAAAATAATCTGATGTTTGTGTTATTATTGTAGCTAGCTTAAGACTCATAGTAACTTCTAAATTCACCGACAAAGATGTTTTTTCCCTTTTTATTAAACAAACACACAAACAAACAAAAAAAAAAATAAACAAAACCCATACCATTTACTCCTTAGGCTAATGGTGCCACATCCCTACATGATACACATCGGTTGTTTTTTCCTTAAGTCAGGTATTACTCAATATACCTACCTAATGAAAGCTTTATGAGCTTTATAAAATTTACTGTACTCTGAGTGGAATGACCTTCATAGGTTTATATTCTGAAGACTTAGCATTCAAGACAATTATATTCCATATTTGATATTAAATCATATGCCATGATCAAGTGGGATTTATCCCTGTGATACAAGGATAGTTCAACATATGCAATTCAATAAATATAATGTAATGCATCGACAGAATGAAGGATAAAGACCGTATCATCTCAATAGACGCAGAAAAAGCATTTGATACAATTCAACAACCTTTTGTGATAAAAGCTCTCAACAAAGCAGGCTTCAAAGGAATGTACCCCAAAATAATAAATGTTCTATATCGCAAGCCCACTACTAACATCATACTCAATGGTGAAAAGCTGAAAAATTTCCCATTAAGATTAGGAGTAAAACACTTCTATTCATCTCAGTACTGGAAGCCCTAGTCAGAGGGATTATGCAAGAAAAATAAGTAAGATACATGCAAATTAAGAGAAGAAACAATTCGATTCAGTTTACAGACAATATGATCTTATATATACAAAATCCGAAAAACTCCACTCAAAAACTGTTAGAACTCATCAAAAATTCAGTAGAAGAGATATAAAAAGCAATACGTGAAAATCAGTTGTGTTACTATATGCTAACTAATGAAAAAGAACTCTTAAAAATTCAATTTACAATACTATACAAAAAAAAAATACTCAGGAATAAATTTAACCAAGGGAGGTGAAACACTGTACATTGAAAACTAGAAGACACCAGTGAAAGAATTTTAAAAAGATGCAAAGAAACAGAAAATGATCCTGTATTCATGAATTAGAAGAATTATATTTTGAAAATACCCATACTACCCAAAGCAATCTACAAAATTCAGTGCAATCCCTATTAACATTCTACTGACGTTTTTCACTGAAAGAAAAAAGCAATTCTGAACTTTGAATACATCCCCAAAGGACCCAAATTGCCTAACCGCTGATGGGAAAGAAGAACAAAGTTAGAGGAATCGCACCTCCCCATTTCACACTATGTTACAAAGCTATGGTAGTCAACTATGGTGCTGGCAGAAAAAAAAAAAACATAAAAGATAAAAAGGATACATTGGCCAATGGAACAGAACAGAGAACCCAGAAATCAACCCACACATATCTAGTCAACTCATCTTTGGCAAAGGTGTCAAGGTCCACAATGGAGAAAGGATAGTCTCTTCAATAAATGGTGTTGGAGAAAATGCATATTCACTTGCAAAAGAGTAAAATTGAATCGTGATCTTATACTATCTGCAAAAATCAACTCAAATTGATCGATGACTTAAATGTAAGATGTGACACAATAGACTTCCTAGAAGAAAACACAGAGAAAAAGAGTGTTGTCGTTGGTCTTGGCAATAATTTTTTTTTTGATATGACACAAATGCGTACCCAACGAAAACAAAAAATGGAAAAGAATAGAACTGTATCAGGCTCATACCTTCTGAACAGCAATAAAAGCAAGCAACAAACAGAAAAGCAACCTATGGAATGGGAGAAACTATTTGCAAACCATATATCTATCGGAGAAGGGACTCATAACCAAAATACATAAGAATCTCATATAACTCAATAGCAAAGCAAATAACCGAACTTTCAAAAAAAATTGGGCAAGGCAATGAATAGACATTTTCCAAAGAAGAAATATAAATGGACAACAGGTATATGAAAAAGTCCTCCACATTATGTGTAATAACAGAAATGTGCATCAAAACCATAATGAAATATCAGCTCACACCTGGTACAATGGCTATTATCAAAAAGACAAGAGATCACGAATGCCGTTGAAGATATGAAGAAAAGGGAACACTTGTATACTGTGAGTGGGAATATAAATGAGTATAGCCATTATCAAAACATTACGAAGGTTCCTCAAAAACAATTAAAGTTAGAACTACAATATGAGCCACCAATTCCACTTCGGGCATATGTCTGAAGAAAATGAAATCGATATATTGAATCCATATCTGTACTCACATGTAATAATTTAAGTTCCATCAATGAATGAATGGATACAGAAAATGTCATGTGCATGTGTACACACACACACACACACACACACACACACACACACAGTTGCCCCTTGGACAACATGAGTTAGAACTGTGTGGGTCCACTTACATGTGGAGTTTGTCAAGATATACTATAAATTTATGTTCTCTTCTTTATGTTCTTAACATTTTCTCTTCTCTAGCTCACTTTATGATAAGAATATAGTATGTGATAAATAGAACATGCAAACTATGTGTTAATTGTCTGTGCGTGCTATCTGCAAGGCTTCTGCTCAACCATAGGCTATTAGGTAAGTTTTGGAGAGTCAAAATTCACACATTTTCCACTGTGTAGGGTTCCATGCTCCTAGCCCCCAGGTTGCTCAAGGGTTCACGACATGTATAGATATCATTTAGTCATAAAAAAAGAGAAGGAAATCCTGCAACGTGCAATAACATGGGTGACTCCGGAGGATGTTACATTAACTGAAACAAATCAGACCAAGACTCATATTGCATGATCTCACCTCTATGTGGAACCTACAAAAGTTGAACTCATGGTAATAGAGAGTAGAATGATGTCTTCCAGTGGCTGGAGGGTGAGTTGGGATTCATGAGATGTTAGTCAAAGGGTACAGAGTTTTAGTTTTCAGATGAATATGTTCGTGGAACCTAGTGTACAGCATGGTGATTCTCGTTAGTAATACTGTATTGTACAATTAACACTTGCTGAGAGTAGATCTTGTTTTCACCACAAGCGAAAAATGATCTATGTGAGGTGTTAGCTGTATTAACTCACTTGATTTTGTGATCATTTCACAATGTCGACTATAAACATCAGATTGCAAGGACCTTGTCAGCTGACAATCCTTTCTTTTTCTTTTTCCTTTTTTGCGCCTACAGGGCCTGGTCTTCCTAAGTGGTCTCCCACCCAAGTACTGACCAGGCCCGACCCTGCTTAGCTTCCAAGATCAGATGGGATCTTGTTCAGAGTGGCATGGCCATAGAGTCCTAGCTTTGATCATTGTCCATGCCCTGAGTGTCAGGAGAGGTCTTACTTTCCGCATAAAGCTTTGCATCTCTGCCCAGTGTCCTTTTCTGCCAACCCGAAGGATGTGCTACGGGCCAGGCAGGTCTAGTGGGAAAGCACGTCCTCAGCGGTGGTTTCTCTGGGAATGCCTTAAGGTCTCCCTCATTTTCAGAGAGTTTTGCCAGAGATATGATTCTTGGCTACTAGCTTTTTTTCCTTCAACACTTTGAATACATCAACCCACTGCCGCCTGGTCTCCACAGTTTCTGTTGAGCAATCTGCTTATTCCCTTATTGGCAAAAATATGATGAAGCTACCTCCTTTCAGCTTTATAAATGTTGATGTACCTTATCTGATTCAAGGGAACATTTTCCTATAGTATCATGGTATCGGTTAACTTGTAGCATCATTTTTAAGAAAAAAAGATGGAATATTTTAAGTGTAGGTACTAAGGTCTTTGAAAGACAAACATGATGACAGAGCTTGAAATTCGAAATGAAAAGGTCATGAAGCATCCTACAGATTTTAATTTCTAATGAAGTCAATATCAATCTTTACTGTCTCACATGAACAAAAAGCTCTTTGGGGTCCCTATGGGTATTTGTTTTCATTTTGTTTCATTTCTATTTTGTTAAGTGTCAAAAATCGAAGATCTTGAGACCAAGAAGGGAGGAAAGCACTGGTTTATATCCAGCTGATTGGCCCACGCCTTGCTCTGACCTCATAAAGCACCACTGTGATGGAATGACAAAAAACTCCTATAAAAGGCCCTGCCTGGGCTGAGGTTTTTGTCCGTAGAGCCCAGGAAGCTGATCGGTGGTGACCTGTTGGACTGGACTAGCTAGTGTGTTTTCTCCTGTTTTGGTTGTTGTGTTGCTTATTTTTCCTCTTGCCTTTACTTTCTTTTTCTCATTTTTTTATTCTCCTTTTTCTTATTTTCTCCTTTTTGTTGTTTTTGTTTTGGTTGTTGTGTTGCTTATTTTTCCTCTTGCCTTTACGTTCTTTTTCTCATTTTTTTATTCTCCTTTTTCTTATTGTTTATTTTTGTTTTCTTTTTTCCCTTTTTATTTTCTTTTCCTTAATTTTTTCCTTTGTTCTTTTGTCATATTTTTTTTTTTCCTTTGTTTTCTCCTTTTTTGCATTGACAATTTTTTCAGTTAGTATTTGTAGTTAGCCTCGTTAGTACATTTAGTAGAGTTAGCATTGGTATCGTTCGTATAGTTAGCATTGTTGATTAGTATTAGCACAGTTCATTAGTATACTTAGCATTGTTTATTAGTATTAGCACAGTGAAGTAGTATAGCTAGCATTGTTCATTAGTATTAGTACAGTTAAGGAGTATAGTTAGCTTTGTTCATTAGTATTAGCACAGTTAAGTAGTATAGTGAGCTTTGTTCCTTAGTATTAGCACAGTTAGCATAGTTCGTAGTGTCTGCTAGTATAGTTTCTAGTGCTAGTATCATCAGTGAGTGTAGAGAGTGGTCACTATGCCACATGACCTTGCAGCCACCTCTCCCGTCAGGGAGCCTCGTATCGATCACTACCAGCTCTTGCACACCATTGGCAAGGGCACCTTTGGCGTAGTGATGTTGGCCCGACATATTATTACAGGGGTAGAGGTGGCTGTCAAAGCCATTGATCGGCGGGGCGCCTACAGACCTCGACAAGAAAAAAACATGAAACGCCTGAACCACCCCAACATTGTCAGACTCTACCAGGTGATTGACACCGAGTACACCATCTTCCTGGTCATGGAGCACGCGAGCAGAGGGAGCTTATCTGAATATCTTCAGCGTTTCGGCCGTATGAACGAGCACGAGGCCCAACGCATCTTCCGACAGCTCATTTCGGCCGTACACTACTGCCACCAGAAGGACATCATACACAGGGACCTGAAGGCGGAGAACGTCCTCTTGGATGCGGAACTCAACGTGAAACTAGCCGACTTTGGACTGAGCAGTGCGTATGTTGGCCGCCAGATTTGTACTGCCCGTGGCAGCGTTCCTTATGTCGCCCCAGAGGTCTTCCTGAGAAAGTGCTACGACGGCCCGGGAGCCGACGTATGGAGCCTGGGAGTTCTCCTTTACAAAATCGTCACGGGAAAACTGCCCTTTATGGCGGTGGACGAGACTGCGCTCCGGAGGAAGATCGTGAGAGGAGAATTCTATTTCCCCTACTTCGTGTCCTTTCTGTGCAAGAACGTTGTGAGGAAAATTTTGACGGTCGACCCCCAACACCGAGTCACACTCGAACAACTAATGAAAGACCCGTGGGTGAATATGGGGCAGGAGGAGGAACTGGAGCCTTACTCGGAGCTGCCCAGTGACAGCGTGAACCCCCAGGTGGTGCAGGAGATGCTGAACTTGGGCTTCGAGCAGCAGAAAATTGAAGAGGCAGTCACGGGTGCACAGTACAACAGCGTGTTGGCCACATACCTGATTTTGAGCCACAAATCAAAAGATGAAGCACCGCACCATCCGAGTACGGCCATTCCCTGGTGCAGAGTCCTCCCCCGACAGCGAGACCAGCCTTCCGGTCAGGAGGCCGAAGAGCCAGCCACTCCCCAGCCAGCCTGGACTTGAGGACTGCCACCCCAGCCCGGCCCTGCAGCGTGGCACAGTGGACTCTTCCTGCTACGTCACTGCCAGTAAGTGCAGTGGCAGAGCCCCAGAGGGACTCGATGGGGAAAACGCCATCCTTCCAAGCAGCCTGACGGTGTGTCCCCCACTCTTCCTTGGGCCGTGGCCAGGGCTGTCGGCGGCTGGCCAAGGGTTTTGGAACTTCCTTGTGAAGCAGTCTGCTCCAAGCCATTTGCGAGGAAGCGCCGTGGCAAACTAGGTAAATGGGCCCAGGTGCAACCTGAGTAATCGTGGACGGACGAGACAGAGTGGGAGTCAACAACAGGAGAGCTCAAGCCGCTCTCCCTGCATTTGAAATCGAAGTCATTTGCTGAGCTCCGGGGAGGCTGGCAATGTGGCGCAGGAGATCGGCCAGAGGCTGGACGCAAACAGCTGTCGGAGGGAACGGTGCAAGCACTTGGTCCGGTGGACGATGGAGCTGTGCAACCTGTCTCAGCGTTCTCTGCACAGGAGTGACATCAGCACGGTGTCGGGCATCTCCGTGGCCTTCAGGTGAGCTTGGAGGACGGCCTGGAGTTCTCTGAGGCCCTTCTCCCCGCCTCTGCCCCTCTTTTCTTCCATGTTCGTGAGGAAGGGGGTGGTTCTTATTAAAGTACTTGGTTTTCCCACAAGTCTTATAATAAACCTATGCTCCATGAAAAAAAAAAAAAAGAAAACAAAACAAACGACCCTGTGTAATGCAATGGTTTTCATTATATTCACAGGACGATGGAGCTGTGCAACCTGTCTCAGCGTTCTCTGCACAGGAGTGACATCAGCACGGTGTCGGGCATCTCCTCGGCCTTCAGGAGCGTCGTACCCTGGTGAGCTTGGAGGACGGCCTGGAGCTGTCTTAGGGACAAAAGGAGAGGGCCCTCCCTGGAGTCTACAGCTGGACCCCAACCTGGGTGAAACTTCACAGACTGGACTGTTTTCCCTGGGGCCCTTCTCCGTGCCTCTGCTCCTCTCTTCTTCCATGTTCCTGAGGAAGGGGGTGGTTCTTATTAAAGTACTTGGTTTTCTCCAAGTCTTATAATAAGCCGTATGCTTCATAAAAAAAAAAAAACAAACAAACAAAGAAAGAAAACAAGCAAACCCGTGTGATGCAATGGTTTTCATTATATGCATAGGTACGTGCAACCATCACCAGAGACAATTTTAGAACATTTTCTGAAAATGTTCTAAATCCCCACTCTGTGGTATTTTGTTATGGCAGCCTGAGCTGACCAATACAAAACACTTTGTCAATTAAAAAAAATATTATTAATTTCAAGGATACAGTACATTGGTTAGACATTTATATAGTTTATAAAACAATCCCCCTAGTCAATTTTCATTGAGATATTTATTTTTCATTATTGAATTGTAAGCATCCTTTATATAGTCTAGATACTAGTTCCTTTTCAGACATACATATGAATACAAATATCTTCTCCCATTTGTGTGTTGTTTTTTCCCTTCTTGATGATATCCTTTGAAGTACAAAAGTTCTCATTTTGATCCAGTCCAACTTATCTGTTTGTGGTTGCTTGTGCTTTTGGTGGCAAATCTACAAAGCCTTTGCCAAATCCAAACTCATGAAGATTTAGCCTTATGTTGCTTTCTAACAGTTTAGTAGATTTTACTCTTAATTTAGGTCTGCAATACATTGTGAGTTGAGTTTTGCAGAAGATTCGAGAAAAATACCCAATTTCCTTATTTTGCCTGTAACTATTCAGTTGTTCCATTGCCATTTGTTGAAAAATGATTCCTTCCTCCATTAAGATGGTCTTGGCACCTCTGTCAAAAATTAGTGTGCCATATATGTGAGGGTTTTTTTGTATTCTCAATACTGTTCCGTGTATTATAGGTGTCTTTAAGCTGGCACAATATAGTTTTTTTTTTTCACTTTCAGAGAAGTTTTCTTTTTTAAAAACATTAACGTATTCATTCTATTTACCTTCAAGTATGCAGTACATTGGTTAGACATCTATATAGTTCGTAAAACGATCCCGCCAATCGCTCCCTCCCTCCCCTGGCCCACCGCCTAGAGAACATATTAATGTTAACTGCGTTCCCTATGCCACGCTCCCCATCCCCGTGACCATCCATCAGCTACTGATTTGTACTTTTTAACCCTTCACCCCATTCTCCTAGCCCCAAACTCCCCTCCCTCTGTCCATCACTAAATTGTCCACTATACTCGTGAGCTGTTTTTGATTCGTGTGTTCTTTTTG
This sequence comes from Eonycteris spelaea, assembly GCA_003508835.1. NCBI lineage: Eukaryota > Metazoa > Chordata > Mammalia > Chiroptera > Pteropodidae > Eonycteris > Eonycteris spelaea. The sequence goes on from PUFA01000445.1 coordinate 10,820, forward strand.
GTCCTTCGATTCTGCAGATAAGTGAAAGCATGTGGTATTTATCCTTCTCTGCCTGACTTATTTCACTCAGCATAGTAATCTCTAGGTCTATCCATGTCGTTGCAAATGGTTGGATTTCATTGTTTCAAATGGCTGAGTAATATTCCATCATTATATGAACCATAATTTATCCACGTCCAGACTCTTCATTTAATTCCATCTGCAAAGACCTCTTTTCCTTCGCAGATAACTTCTGCAGGGATTAGGCCTGACTTTTTGGGTGGCCGTTATTCAGCACAGTACACTTGTTATCCTGTCTACCTGTAGTACCCTTTTTTTCAGTGTCTTCCTCCTCTTTAACACTGCAGGGTGTATGAGCCAGAAATCACAGATGAAGACCGAACATATACGAGATATTCTTGTCACCGAAATGATCTGTCATCCCAAAATTGGAACACTCGTACGTCAATCTATACCAGCTTAACTTTAAGAACATAAAAAACTCTTCTCCTTCATAGCTCTGACCCTCACATGGTGTCGATATCACCAAATTACATCCGTATACATTGTGTGTCCAACAACATAGACTAATAACTTTTTTTACTACATTAGTCTCTTAAGTCAAATAAACAAACAAATCGCAGCTACAAACCAAAGTCACAATAGTACTAGCTTTTCAAAATAACTTTTTATTTTTATTGATTTTCTTCAGCGAGGCAACCCTTGGTTGACCTCACAGATTGCAAGGACCTTGTCAGCTTACGATCCCTTATTTTTTTTATTTTTTATTTTTCATATCTACAGCACCTGGTCTTCCTAAGCGGTCTCCCATCCAAGTGGCAACCAGGCATCTATTTTGTCTCTTATTCTGTGGGCCACTGTAGGAGGGGCTTGGCAATTATTGTACATAATGAAGTGTTGATTTTCCTGAAGAAAGATACATCATTATCATACGGAAGAGTGTTCAGGAAGCTGAACACACAGCACGGGTTAGTTTCAAGAGCCATAATTATGTGGCCCAAGTCAGGTGATCACTCTGGACCAACAGCATAAAACTTGGTATGGAGCCATTAAATAGTCCAGAGAGGTCAAAGTTCTGTTATTGTGGGTGAGCAGGGGCTGTAACATGGACCATGTTGTCATGAGACAAATGGACCATCTTTGGGCAGGAGTCACAGATCTGGTGTGCGGTGCTGATCTCTGCATCAGAAGTACAGGTTTGTGTACTGTGTACCCTCTGTAGGATAGTGGTTCTGTTGCCAGTTCTAGTACATTTGTGCATATAGGCAGTAGTGCTGACAATGTGGGTACTGAAATCTCTTGATCAGAAGCTTGACTCCATTTAGTCTCTTCAGATGAAAGGACCCTTACGGTTAGCATCTGTGGGAAAAATCCGGAGAGTCTGATGAGTAAGCAGGATTTGTTTCTACCATATGCACCCTGCAAGAGTGGTGTCTTTGATCCACCAGTGGAGTTTTCTAGTGGGAGATACAACAAGAACCCAACCTCTTGGGCAATAGCTGAAGAGTCAGTGAAAATAGAATAAGGTTAATCAAAGGGAATATTGTCTGAATAAATAAATGGAAAGCGGCCCGGGTCTGATATGCGAAACAGAGAAACCACGTCATTTTCTGTTCTGCATAGCTGATGCTGAGATTGAACAGCTGCAACTGCCCAGTGGAAACTCTCAGGTTTTTCCTCCGTCAAACCATCAGTGAGCCAGGCCCGGTATTTAAGGGAAGCTCTGTGACTCAGGAGCCCCACTGAGCCAACAGTTTTGCTAGTCACTGGAGTGGGAAACAAAGTTTTCCTCCCATGAGACAGTTGCCACTTTTTCATAAGAACTGAGGAGCCACGGAAGTCACTTCTGTTCTTGAATATAACTTTTCCACTTGACTAGCTACGTTTATGGACTCTCGTCAATGATTCTGAGCGGATCTACCACAAAGGAGGACAATTTGGTCCATCAGTCAGAAGACATACATAGTTCATGTGTTCAGTTTATATGAGAGGTTAATGATAAGCTACTAGTTGCTTTTGAAAATAAATTGTCTGGTAGTATGCAGGGAGTTAATAAGTCCAAATACTCAAGGAGGAGGCTATTACCCATTGCTAGAGTCTCCAATTGTCAAACTCATCAGCCACAGAGACTCACTGCTCAAAGGACTCTTAGAGTGGTGGGACCCCAAAGTTCCTGGTGTTTCTCCATAGGGACTTTTTCTCACTTAAGGAATCCCCTCTATTACTTCAGAGGAAGTAGAGGCTTTGACAAATTTATTTAGACTATATATTCAGATGTAGAAGCAACAGCACTCTGTAGAATTGTCTGTAAAGGATCCGGATGATATCTTCCATGAGCAACAATGTGCACTTTCTTCTGTTGGGCAGGTAGAGGAAAGGGACAATCAATAGAGGGGACTGAAGTGGGTTGGGGCTGATTTAAGGGGTGTTTAGACTCAGGGCACTTCTATTTCACCCCAGTTCCACAGATGGCTTATACTATGGCCTGAATTTTGTATGGAGACGATACAAAATCCAACCTCTGGAGCAATAGCTCAAGAGCCAGTGAAAATATTCATATGTTAAAACCTTCATCCCCACTGGGTTGAGATTCGGAGGTGGAGCCTTTGGGAGGTAATTAATCATGAGAGCAGAGCCTCCATGAAAGGCATCAGTGCTCTTTTACAAGAGACCATACGGAGCTAGCTGCCCCTTCCACTATGCGAGGATGCAGCAAGAAGTGGGCAATCTGCAACTTGCAAGGGAGTGTACACCAGAGTCTGATCATGCTGGAGCCCTGATCCTGGACCTCCAGACTCCAGAACTGTGAGGAATTCACTATTGTTGTTTATAAGCCAGCTGGCCTGTGGTATTTTGTTATAGCAGCCTGAATGGACAAAGCCAGGCTCCTTCTAGGCTTTTCATTGAAACTAGAGGTTCTTTCCTCATGCCTGAGAGTTCTTTCCTCCATACATTTGGAGCTGAATTTATAACCTCTCTCCACGGGGATTGACAATGTGCTGAATGATTTAAGGGAGGACGATCTAGGCTTTGATGCAGGCCCCTTCCTTCTAGCTAGACTTTGTCTCCAAAGCAATGGGAAGCTATGGGAGAATTCACTCCAGCATTCCAGCCTAGTCCTTGACCCACCTCCATTGACCCAGAACTCAGAAAATGCCTCATATTGAAAAGTCACCTTGTGTCTGTGTCAGGGGCAGACTGTCGTGTGGCAGATTGTAATTCCCAAGATGATGACAGTGCTATCTCCCATGCAATGTGTTCTTCATACAAGGTGACTCTGACATTCGTTCCATTGAGGGGTGGAGTCTGTGTCCCTTCCACTTCCAATCTGGCAGGATTTTCTCTTCGAACAGTACAGTATGATGAAAGTAACATAAAGTGGCTTCTAAGGCCAGCTCATAATAAATGATTCAGCTTCTGCCTTTCTTGTTTGAATTCTTTCACTCTTATGGCCTTCAGATTTGGAGTTAAAAGTACAGCTGTGTTGAGGTCACTAAGCTGTGAGAAAGCTCACCCTATTTCATGGCGATTGCATGGAGAATCTCTGGAAACAGACACACACACACGTGCACACACACGCACATCACATCACACACACACACACACACACACACACACACACACACACACACACACACACAGAGCTAGCCCTCAGCTAGCCCATTCCTCCACTGTTTCAGCTCATCACGTCTTACTGCAACCACTTGCGATATGACTCGGAGCCAGAATCACCCAGCTCTTACTTTCCAGAATTCTTATCCCAACAATACTATGAGAAAATAAAATGACTGTGGTTGCTTTAAGTCTTAATTTAAGTCCAAATTTTGGCGTGATTTGTTTTAGAGAAATGTATAACCAGAACACCTAGTTTCCAGTCTGGTGCCAGCACCATGCCATGGTCAAAATCACTGCTCTTTCTTTATTCCCCTATACAATCTATCTATCAGGGCCAATAGAAACACAAGCTGTGCCAATACCTGGCAAATTCCCGGAGGGAATAAAATCGGTGGCAATCATTAGCTCCTTTCAAAGAGCTCTTCCGTCTCTGGAATTTTAGTCCATCATGTCGTTGTTGTATCCATTGGTTCCTGATGTCTAAAGATATAGTGTTCTCGTTTATTTGTTTTTTGGTTTTCCTTTTTTCCCCTTCTTTCTTTTCTTTTTATTCATTTGTTCACAGTAAGATTCTTGGCCTGCCAAGACATAATCCTCTCCCATTCTGTTTAAGGGTAAATAAATACGCCTTCACTTCCTATCCCAGTTTCCAGCTTGTTTCATTCCTGATTATATCTGTCACTATTGAGAAGAAAACATACCACACACTCACACACACATAGGCACACACTCAGGTGTTTTGTTCAGTTTGTTAAACTATCTATAATACTGATCTGTATCGAATCTAGGATTTTCTGACTCCAAAATAAATGTATAGACATTCTAGTTCTTGTCTTGAATGATGGATATTTTACATTCTCCCCACCCCCTAAATTTCTATTGGTATAATTTCCTACCATTTCAGAGTGTTATAGAACTAGGGAGCAACGATGGCTTTCCCAAAGCAAAACAGATGCCTTCAGAAAAGCTGCCCCACTTTTTAATGATCCAGATTAGACCACACACACATCCTGACCAAGCACCATAGTGCATCCTGGATACAGTAGCAATCATATAAGTCAGTTAAGGCCTACACACCTGAATTTGGAGGCAGAAAAGTCACAAAGAAGTTTTAGGTTCTTTTCTGATTTCGAAGAATATGTGACAGTTAATATTCTTCATGCCAATCATTATAAAATAATTTCGATAATTTCTGCTGAAAAAAGTATTAGTCAGCTATTAGAGCTATTAGATGGCCCATAGAACATATTATCTAGTTCACCGGCTTATAGAAACATGGGACACAAATTGAAGAAACACCATAAATCCAAGAATCTGCTCAGCTTACTTCACCTACTAGAAATTTGCTGCCATGCCACAGAATCTAGACATTCCAAAACACTCATGGTCAAATTGCTTACCTAGAGCGCCCTATGTTCCTATTCATTCCAAATACTGATTCTGAGAAGAGGTGGCATGTCCTCATTTAGTGCTTCACTCTTGAAAGCCAGGCCCCATATACGACTTCTTCTGGACTGATTTGGACTCCTCAGATGCTGCATGGCAAAAGAACAAAGAACAAATGCCCGTGATATGTCTTCCACATTTTTTGTGCAATGCTAGTCATACACCAGCACTTTCCCATAGAAAGTACCGTTGGGTGTTTATCAAGTCCATTAATTGAGTTCAGTTTCAAATTCTGTTGTGCTCCAGACCCTGATGACCATAGCAAAATTATATCTATTGCCATACATTGACTATTTGAAACAACTACAATTTATCTCTTCCGGTGCTCTATGTCAGAAGTATGCCCCGGTGCTCACAGAGCTGAAATCGAGGTGTTGCAAGGGCTGCGTTACTTTCTGGAGGCTCTAGGAGAATCCTTCAGAGCCTGAAACTGACTTTTTTTCTGTGGTGTCACATTTCTCTCTGACTGACAACAGCCAGGAAAGCGTCTCCCTTTTTATTAGATCGGAACCATTTCAACAGTCCAAGATAATCTCCTCATATCAAGCTCCTTAACCTCAATGATACTTTGAAAGCCTCTTTTGCAATGTAGGGGGTGACAAATTCATAAGCCCTGTGGACATTTTCGGGCAGGGGGCATTACTGTCTTGTTTGTTTGTTTTCGCAGAGTACCTGGGTTTCTGATGCAGGTGAGTCTCAGGACTGGGGCAGCTTCTGGGACGAAGGGTGGGTGTCAGGCCAGGGCTCAAACTCCACCTTGCGGGTGGAGAAGGGCTTGCTCCACGTACATCCTGTACAGTTGCTGCACAACACTGCGCATGATGCTCAGGCCCTGGTGTGCCGCGTGCGTCTCTTTGTCTCTTCGGACTTGTGCATCGTCGCCATGGAACCCAAGGTTAGGATCCGGGTCATCTGGAGGTCACTATCGCGCTGCAACTTGCGGGTCAGTAGCCCTCCTCTTGGCACTGGTTTTGGACGCTGAAGAGGAACAGAGCGTGCACATGGGAAGAGAGAAAAGAACCCCTTATTCCCAAGCAGACGCTGCCCACACGCGCGGGTAGGCCGGTTCGAAGGGGACTAGGGAGAGGAAGGTGGGTGAGGCTGCACGCCTACCCGGCCGGCTGCCCACTGCCCTGGATGAGTCTGGAGTGGCCATCCTGGTGACCGAGGACCTTCGGATAGGGGTGCCTGACCGTCCTTGTCCTTGCGCTCACTCGGGGCGAGTTGCCAGGTGGCCCGGTCCGCATCGCCAGCCAGCCTCTTGGTTTCGGCAGCGGTCACCAGAGTGGCTTTGCGAGTGGACGGAGAAGGGACTGCCGGGTTCGGCCCAGACCCCGGCAGCCTACTCGGGGAGGGGTGGGCAGTGGCCGAAGAAGGTCGAGGCGGTCGGGCAGTATGTCACGGTGAGGGAGCCCCAAACCTCTGAGTCCGTGGTGGCGGGAGGCAGTAGGCAGGGAGGGACTTGCGGATGGTGGACGTTGGCAGTGTCTTCCCTGGCCCCGGACCACGCGCTGGGTCCTGGCACCGAGCGCTGCTGTTGCTGGACTTCCTGGTGGAGGGGGGCGCCAGGGTCACAGGCACCGCCTTGCGGCGCTCAGCTCTCAGGCGACGCCAGGCACAGGTACCCGCCGTGAGGGGAGGCTGAGCGCTGTGCCTGCGTGCAGCGTAGCGGGAGGCTGCGCAGGGTCGTGGTGGTAGGTGGTGCTAGGTGGTGGTGGGCGACGGCGGCAACAGCACCTCCTCGAAGGGACTTGTCCACCTGCATCGAGTGCGGAGAGTGACCTCGGCTGGGACCCTGTGGGGTGTGCATCGCCAGGGCCTGCTGGGGGCCAACGGGACCTACAGAAGTTTCTTGTGGGAGCTGCCACGTCTTCCTGGGTGGGCTGCGCCCCAGCTCCAGGCTGTTCTCTGGGTGTGGGAAGATAGCCTCTGTTTTACCTACCTAGACAGTAGGCCAACGGGATACTTTGTCTCCCTTGCTTGTGAGGAACATACACAGAACTCTTTGAGCAAGTATAAGGACTTGTTGGGTAAAAGATACATTGAACTCTTCAGTAGCACAACAGCAGGTGCTGAAGCAATGCTTCTCAGCCCTCTCATATTACTTCCACCCCTCTCATTATTCCAATGCTACCTCTGTAACCTGTGCCCTCTAAGTGTTAGAGGTGGTACACCCCTTTGAGTTCTTCCTTACGTGGACAACATCGAGGGTATCCTGGACTTTCTGGAGGAGTTTTCCAAAGGTGGTCCAACTCACAAGGTTCACGTGGTATTGAGTCGCCAGGGCTGCCCGTGAGATGCTTTCATCCAGGTGAAGTATATGGACAGAGCATTTACGGCCACACAGAAGTACTATTCAACAACAACAAAAACAAACACATGGAAGACATGTTGAACCTTTCAGTGTGCATCCGCGGAGATGAATTTTAATTGAATGGGGGCACATAACTTTTGTTTACCAGTTTATTGTTTAATAAAAGATATGAGGAGACACAGATGAACAGCCAGGTGAAGTACATAGAGTCCTGAGCATAGGAGCTTTTGTCTCCTGCGTTGAGTCTGAGTATGCCACCCTCCTGCCACATGGATGTGCTCACCAACCCAGAAGCTCGCTGAACCCCACCCTATTGGGATTTTGATGGAGGCTTTATCACATAGGAATGATGAATTATTAACTTCATCGACAGCCCCGTTCCTCTCTCTCAGGAATGAAGGGTAGGGCTGAAAGGTCCAAGTCTCTAATCATGGTGACCAGTCTTTCTGGTGAGCAGCTCCCATCCAAAAGCCCACCAAGAGTCACTACATTCGAAGCAAAGCTAGTCCAGGAAATCCCAAGGGATTGAGGAGTTCACTGTCAGGTGCTCCAATCACTCAGGAATGACAAAGTTCGTAAGAGCTCCATGGCAGCACCTAACATCAAAGACTGAAAGTTAAAACAGAAGATTCTCCTAGTGCCCTTATTTGCAAGCGGTTTTAGGAGCCCTAAGTTAGGGAACCAGGGATAGAAACCAATGTCCATATATATTCTTTATTACTTTCCACCAGAGTACTCTCAATCCAGTTTTGTCCCCACACACCTCATATTCACTCCCTCCCATACCACACGATTTATCTGGTCGAACCAAAATCCTAGGCCACTGCATTGTTTTCTGAGGTCTGATGCTAAGAGGCAGTGCCGGGATGTCTGCATTACTTTTTGATTGTTGCCTAACAAATTATCATCAGCTGATCAGCTTGAAAAACATCCATCTTATGAGTCACAGCTCTGTGGGTCAGAAGCCAGAGGGACTTGCCTGTGCTCTCTGTGGAGTGTATCATGAGGTCAAAATCAAAGCGTCAGTCAGGTTGGGCTCCTTTTTACCTTGAGACTCTGGAGAAACCTATCCTTCCAGGAATATTTTGGTCGTTGGCAGAATTCAGTTCAGTATGATTGTCGTCAGACATGAGTGACGGGGGAACAAAGGAATAAGGCTCAGCCTAGAGACCGCCCAAAGGATTCCCTATTGGGAGTTAGAGAATTCCTTCTGCTTTCCCAGAGACAAAGGAAAAGAGGGTCATAGTCTTAGCTGGCCTCATCTGGCTATAGACACCTGTGCAGAGGTCATTATAATACTACGTTTAGGTAGGAAGTTCAGAATCTAGTTATGACAGGTGAAATTCTGGGTATGCACGTGCACACGAACAAAGAGGTATGTAGCAGCTAGGTGTCAATCGGAATGACCTCACTTGCCAATCACCTAGGAATGCCTTTGGAACCCCCAACACAGCTCCAAATATAACACAGACCTCTCCCTGCTCTGGACTTACAGCTCTCCATCTTCCCTGGCTGTAACCGTACCCTCCGCTTAGGGGGACGTAACCTCACTTTCGTACGATTAACCGGTTTTAAGCTTGACTTGTCTTCTATCTCATAACGTGCTCTTAAGAAAGGACTGGTTCTCATTTTCACCGAGTTGCAATCCATTTCTCCAGCAGTGAAAAGGAGCTGGAAGGGTGCGTGTTACCCGGATTCCGAAAACTGCAGTGGTGACTGTGGGACTGAGGTCGCACTCTTCTTGCTGGTTCTCAGCAGAGGTTCTCTCTCTCAGTTCCCTGAGACCACTCTCTGCTCCTTGAATGTGGTCTCTTCCATCTTCAAGCCAGAAATGGCATGCGAACGTTCACGTGTGTCCTTCCATGGGTGCCAGCAACACGATGCTCTTGTACCCGAAGTCTGGAGAGGTGGAACTCAAGCTCATCTTCTTCCCCAAACTGCCAAAGCCACGGAGTCTGCTAAGCTCTGTCTGGCATCCCTTGGCGAACACCTGTTCTCGTCCCCTAGAAACCAGTACAGTTACCAACTGAAGCAGCCTCTGGTCCTCCCAGATGAGGATGGTCATTTTTTTTTTTTTCATCGATTCACTATTAACAGAACCATCCCATATTTCATTCTAAAATTACTGGCCACATAAAGAATGGTTTACTTCTCATAACAAGAAAAACTTAGGCTGTGCTTTCCACTTAAAAACATAATAGTGAATAAGTTTTAAAATTTAAATAGACCACGTACTGCATGCCCTCTCTCCCCGCTCACCCCCACATCCATACACTTTCCATCCTCCCGGGAACAGACTAAAAGCCTATTTTGCCAGGTCTTAAGGCGTCTGCACCCCTCGGCAGCCTTCCCCCACTCACCTCCCCCACCCCCGGCACAGCCCTGTCCTTTTCAACTTGACCCCAAGGCATCTGTTTTTCACTCTAACCAAACAGAGGCAGAGGGCAGGCCTAGTGACCCCGGCTGAAACAACTTCACAGCTGACTGCCCCCCCCCATTGGGAGAAATCAATGTTGACTCTACTTTCAAAGTTCTCAACGGCAAAGCTTTCTCCTCCAGCTCTTGCAGGTGAAGGTACTTGGAGGTCTCCTCCTGCACTGGGGCTTTTGTTCCCCACACTCCAGATCCCGCTTCTTGCGCTCCGCCACGCTACGGCCTGTGGCTGCAGGGCTTTTTGACCTTCACTGGCACAGAAGATAACTGCGGCCCCATACATAAAACAAATCAACTAAGAAGACGTGGAAGTGCCAGTCTGCTCTTCCCTTTTGGAAGTGCATTGTTCTGGGTCCTGGCAGAAGGAGCCAGCACAGTTTGTCAAGAAGATGGCACTATGACTTGAGATGTGGAAGATGGGATGGTGTCCCCAGGTACCAGTGAGGAGCCCTACCAGTCTGCTGGCTTGACAACTCTGGTGCCAACAAGTACAGATAGCGTAATAGACATTCACATAGAGGCTCTGCCAACTCCAGATAGCACGGCTACCCCGAGAAGAAAGCCAGAGCACCACGAGCCCCACTGTAGTAACAAGTCACTCCACGGAGCAAGTGGGTGGAGAGGCACAAACAACAGTTGAGAGAGATAGCTTGGTAACAGTGACTGTAGCGGGAATCATAGTTGGGTTCTTCCCAGCTGCTGGATTCATTGGTGGGATCATCATTGTTGTGCAAAAACTGTTGGAAGCGTACTCAGCATAAAGAGCATTGTGCTTTTCTGCCAAGCTGTTTACAAAAGAGAATTTTAAACTTCCCTTGGCCCTGAGCATGTGGGAGAAGATGACCCTTGGAAATGCTGGGCCACACCCCAAAAACCCATGATAATCTCACTGCTCGCCAATAGTAATGGAGGCAAAGATAATTCACCGGAGTCGGTATTCTAAGGATTATTCTTTTGGGGAAAAAAAAATTAAATCTAAATTTTGTGAAAGATGATTTAAAAGGCAGAAGGCACAGACAAATAGAGCAAACGCTCTAAACTGATCTGTAACTCTTATAGACAATTTAATTTCATCAGTATGGGAAACTGTAGACATGTCTTTTTCGTAACCGTTCTCTAATTGTTACAACACAGAGGAATCTGGAAATATACTGGAGTCCTTGGGTTTAGTGTTGTGTCCGTCAGTGGCATCCTCATCCTGCAATGTCTGCTCTGTCGAACTGTCTTTTTGGTGTGTTTCAGTTTGGTCTATTTTTAAAGCCTGATTTGGTTGGAATAACCAAATCGAAAATTTAATCTTGAATAATCTGCCTTCCACGAGTCTAGATAAATCATTTCAAGCATCCATTTTGGATCACAAACAGGAGGTCTAGACTTTCTTTCTCAAAACAAGGCCACTAGGCAACCTCTCGCTTTGCTTTTGCACCTTCTCCAGCTATGACTTCACTCAAAGGTTGGCTCCTACCCTCGCCCTGCTTCCTTCAGCTGATGGACAGCCAGACTTTATTTTTCTCTAGCTTTCCACCTATACATAGGAAGAGTTATAACCATAAAGATTAAACTTTGATAAACATAAAATTGGATTATACTCGGAACTAGATATTGCATAGTCACTCATTATCTGGAGTAATAGAATATGCATATGATTGGAATGAAGACATCAGCTGCCCTTGGGTACCGAATTGTTCAACTGATTGCATTAACCCTCTTTTTAATAGCCGATTAAATCCCTGTTTGAGCCTTCATGTACTGGAAAGACAGGCATATTCAATTTTTTTCTTGGATTATTGGGAGGGGGAGTGGTTATGTCCTCATGGGTCTCAGCTCCAGTTTTTTCCCTTTACTGAATTTCCCATCTCTTTTCCTGATTCCTGCTGGTGTTAGGTTTTCAGACCTCATTGGCCAGCACCAGATGTTACTTCCAATTCCTAAGTTTTCAACATACCATGAAAACAAGGCTGTGAACCAACATTTTACAAAAGATTTGAGGAACATGGTGAGAACTAGTAGCATAGGGCTATAGGAGCAACAACTCAAAGCTGAATGCTAGCCACTATTAAACTAGATGTTATTGACCATTTGTCACCCGAGAATATTTCTCGCTGATTTTCCTCCATAGCCTGGATTTGATGTAACTGTTTAATGCTCCTGTTCTGTCTTTCTACTTCCTTTCCCATCTTCCAGAGATGCAAATTTTCTATATTACTGTAAAAAAAAATCTTATGTTTGTGTTATTATTCTAGCTAACTCAAGACTCATAGTAACTTCTAAATTCACTGACAAAGATGTTTTTTCCTATTTATTAAAAAAAAAAAAACCCAGAAAACAACAAAACAAAAAAAAACCATTTACTCCTTAGGGTAATTGTGCCACATTCCTAAATGATACACATCAGTTGTTTTTTTTTTTCTTAATTCATATATTTCTCAATATATCTACATAATGAAATCTTTATGAGCTTTATAAAATTTACTTACTCTGAATGGAATAACCTTTGTAGGTTTATATTCTGAAGACTTAGCATTCAAGACAACTATATTCCATATTTGATATTAAATCTTAACATTTTCTCTTCTCTAGCTCACTTTATTGTAAGAATATAGTGTGTGATAAATAGAACATGCAAAATATGTGTTAATTGTCTGTGCATGCTATCTGTAAGGCTTCTGCTCAACCATAGGCTACTAGGTAAGTTTTTGGACAGTCAAAATTCATACATTTTCCACTGTGTGAGATTCCATGCTCCTAGCCCCCAGGTTGTTCGAGGGTTCACTACACATATAGATATGATTTAGTCATAAAGAAAAAAGAAGGAAATCCTGCAATGTGCAATAACATGGGTGAATCTGGAGGATGTTACATTAACTGAAACAAATCAGACAAAGACAAATATTGCATGATCTCACCAAATGTGGAACCTTAAAAGGTAGAACTCATGGTAATAGAGAGTAGAATGGTGTCTTCCAGTGGCTGGAGGGTGAATTGAATTAGTGAGATCTTGGCCAAAGAGTACAGAGTTTTCGTTTTAAGATGAATATGTTCGTGGAACCTAGTGTACAGCATGGTGATTCTAGTTACTAATACTGTATTGTACAATTAAAGTTTGCTGAGAGTAGATATTGTTTTCACCACATGCAAAAAAATGATAATATGTGAGGTGTTAGATGTATTAACTAACTTGTTTGTGTAATCATTTCACAATGTAGACTTATATAAACATCATGTCCCACACCTTTGAAAAAAAAAAAAAAAAAATAAAATAAACAAATGGCCCACAAAAAACTATTTGTTTTTCTAATTATATTTTTACTTATTAATCCAATACATGGAAAATATCCATTAAGTCTCTATTTTCATTAAAATAACTCAAATGCTTTAAACTAGAACATTTTGTAGTATATATCTTTATTCTCATTTGAAATCTATCTATAGTGCATCCATCTGGGATTTTCCAGCCAAGCAAATACCAGACACAACATTTATAAGTTCCTGAAGAGAATTTTTTTTTTCTAATGCTTTCTTTTATCAAAAACAGAGGCAATTTCTATCCTTTGTGTTAGGATTGCAGAATTTACATTTTTTTCCATTGTGTCAGGAAGGGATAAAGTACAGAGCTAGTTGTTCTTAATCTGTTTGATAAACTATATATTCTCTCCCAACAAGAATAACACAAACAGAAATAGAAAAGTTAAAAATGACTGAAGTGGAAAATAATCTTGAGAAAATAATTAAGATTTTTTAGTGAGTCCTGTTTATTTTTTAGCCCTTCACCCCCTTTTGTGATTTATGTCAATCTACCCAAACCATTGCCCCCTTGACATTCTAGTACACTGTACCTTTAGGTTACCCCTTAATATGCCCTACTAAGGAGGTTCCCCCTACTGAGTAGTATCCCTGTACTGAGACACTGCATCCACAGCAATTCTCCACTCTCTAAATCTGTCCCTCCCTGTTCTACAGTAAAACTAAGAACATAAGCTTTAGATTACCTATTAATGCTTAGCTTGTGTACAAATCATTAAATCTAGGAAATTTATTTTTAAAAAATAAAGCAACTCAGAGGCAATTTTATGGTGACAGCTTAATATTTCAAGAAGATTATTTTGAACTTAAAAAAGTATGGTAAACAATGTATAAGGCAGATATTTATAATTGGGCTTCTTAGTACACTTTAATTTAAACTGAACATGCAACAAATTGCCAAAATCTAACAGGATACCAACCTTGAGAGATTTAGTGGCAACAGAAGAGCACTAATTTCTCCTAGTTTTCCCATGTATACAGGCACATATTTAATTTTTTTTTACCTTATCAAGAGAAGATCTGTTAAAATGTATTTTTATTTTGCTTTGATGATTTGTTTAGGATATCATGGATACTTTTTTTCCCTTTAATAAATCTGATTTGACATATGTTTAAAACCTATTTAAACACAAGAGCACAAATTATTTAAGGTATAAATATTTGAACAAAGTTCTTGCATTATAATTCAAAAAGGTTATCTGAAAAAAAGCCAGTTAAATGAACATGCCCTGTTTTCAGTCACATTAACTTAAACGAATGCCTAATTTTACTTTTCACTAGGTCTTTCTTCTCTTGTCATAGATGCAGAAATTGAATTGCGGTTATCACTGCTATGCAGATGTAATGTACATTTATCTTTCTACTCTTCAGTGAAATATTATATAAGATAAATCATTGGTACTACAGAAATATGTGTTAGATATTAAATCATTCATGTCAGTTGCCAAGTTATCTCACTTAATTCCAAAGTAGGAAACTTTGGCTCCTGGTTCTTTCTGTGTGTTTTTTGTTTTTGTTTTTGTTTTTGTTTTTGTTTTTTTTTAGTTAATGTCAACAGAATCTCAACTACTTGGGTGTGTAAGATAATGGATACTATCCTAAGGCTTGAGTTCTTTTCTGTAAAATACTGAAATTTATTTACCCATTATCACTCAGGATGAGTTATGGATGTGTACTTTTTTCTTTCTTGAGCTTAAATAGTTACATCCTGAAAGAGTCTCCCAAAGCACAAATTAATGTAATTTTGTCTGCCACGTGAATAGAGTCTAATATATATGATAATTTGGCTCAAACTAGTTGATAGAATTCATTTTATGTTAAGATAATAACCATGACTTTCACAATTAAATTTCCCCATTGGCTACTTGTTGGACAAATGCATTGATTTAAAATTACTCTCATTACTTAGAGATACTTTATTCCCAGACTAGCATAATTTGCACAGCACACTTTTAGTATGCTTTGGTGTACATTGACAATGACAGTAATAATTTTTAAAAACTTTTCCTCATAAACTGCATATATGCAATCAGTTGTCAAGACCCTTCTTTGTGTAGATCAATTTTTCTTGGTTTCCATATTTTGTCAGACATTAAGTTTAGTTTTTAGTGATTATTGAAACAATTTCCAGCTTATTTTAAACAGTAAAGACTGCTGAACTTCTACTTTTTTTCTAGAAATTTCAGATATTGACTAACTATTGGTCCCGCTGATACTGCTTTGACGTGTTTTACACACTCACACACCCCTACACGTACACTCATTTTCTTCATTTTGGGGGTAATTATACTGAAGTCCTCAACAAAATTACATTTTCTCAATCACCAATAAATTGTGTTGTAGCTTAATGTAGCTATGTCAAAGAAAAAAATTGCAGCAGATGAATTTAAACTGGTAAGGGAGACTTTATTAAGACTGTAGCAATGCAGAAGAGAGACCAGAACACTGTCTAAACTCAACTCTGCTGAAACAAAAGACAGGGGTGTTTTAAGTACTGAGAGCTAGAGTGAAAGGACCTGAGGACGTTAGGGGAGAGGTTGACAAATGGAATGTATGGAGTACATTGAGTTATTTCTGAGTATGCAAGTGTTTTTCTCTGTGATGATGCCATCCTTGTTTGCTAATTGGTATCTGTCAGAAATTAGGCTCCTATCCCCCAACCCCCCCACCCCACACACACACTGGAAGATAGGGGCACAATCTTCTTCGATGATTCAAAGGAATGACTCCTAAGTCCTTGAGAAAGATATTTCTAGGTCATAAAACTGGCAAAAAGCTTTTTGATGTGGGTTTACATCTAAAAGTCAGAGAAAGAATTTAAAATGATAAGTTTTCTCAAGAAAATGATCTAAGAAAAGAGAGGTCAGGGCCTAGATCAGGAAGTCCATTTAAACTTTAGTCAAGTGGAGGGATATGTTAATACACTGACTAGAATTAATATTAATTTATACGTTTGAGCAACTATCTCTCAGCTATAAACTTTTCAATGATGTCAGGTCACTACTTTGCCTTACCCAAAACAATAAACATTTCACAGGGCAGGCTTTCTATTCTATGTTCTAAATCCCTAGAAGAATGCCTGATGTACAATTAACTTTCAATAAATGTCTATGAATGGATGAATTAATTAGAAACAATTTTAATCCCAATATGTTCATTTCAGCAATATAAATACTAGAATTTACAATTATTTTTTCTAGAGATGACATAGCCATTCAAAATAATCTTGACACTCCATTAGTATGGCACATACACTTCATACTAAAAATTCAAGCAAGTTAAATGTATTCCAAGACAAATGAGTAACAGGAAAAAAGAGAGTACAAACTAAGTATATGGTAGAATTGGTGGATAATATCTAATGTTAAAGCACTTGATTAAGACTCTAAATCACTTTTCTTTTATTCCTCTCCATTGCAAGTCTTGATTCACCTATCCATTCTCCACCCAACAGGCAAGGCTGTATGGTTAAAACATAACTTGGATCATATCACTCTCCTGATTACAATCCTTGAATCACACACACAAGCCCACATGCGGACACACACACAGCAAGAAATTACTCTGTGTACTTTACATTTATAAGCTCAAATATCCCTCGAAACATCTCTATGGAGTACATGCTATTACTATCTCCATATTTACATGTGACAAATCTGAAGTAAAGAAAGTTAAGTAACGTCCCCTCAGTCACACAGCTACTAAGTGCTAGAGGGTAGATTCTATTCACAGTCTAGTTGTAGTCTGTGCTCTTAACCACTACCCAAACTGACTCTAACATCTTCATCATGGACTACAGGGCTCTGCATGATTCAGCCCCTGCCTACATTTCCATCTTCACCTCATTTGGCTTCCACCCAACAGAGCATGGCTCAGCCCTGCCAACTACACTGAGCTCCTTCCTGCCCCCGGCCCTTAAATTATCCTAATTTTTCTGCCCAGAAGGCTTTATATGCTGCAACCAAAGGCCCCCCCCCCCCGCCATTGCTGGGATGTGGGCCCTTCTCCTTCATCAGGTCTCAACCTAAAGGTCAGTCCTCTTATCTCTTTATTTAAGTACCTCCTTACCCGCCCCCTTATCATCATTACTCCCCCAATTCTAGCATAGTGAGCATTATTTATTAGTATTAGCAGAGTTAAGTAGTATAGTGAGCTTTGTTCATTAGTATTAGCACAGTTAGATAGTTAGTAGTATCTGCTAGTATAGTTTATAGTGCTAGTATCATCAGTAAGTGTAGTGAGTGGTCACTACGCCACATGACCTTGCAGCCACCTCTCCCGTGAGGGAGCCTCGTATCGATCACTACCAGCTCTTGCACACCATTGGCAAGGGCACCTTTGGCGTGGTGATGTTGGCCCGACATATTATTACAGGGGTAGAGGTGGCTGTCAAAGCCATTGATCGGCGGGGTGCCTACAGACCTCGACAAGAAGCGAAAAACATGAAACGCCTGAACCACCCCAACATTGTCAGACTCTATCAGGTGATTGACACCGAGTACACCATCTTCCTGGTCATGGAGCACGCGAGCAGAGGGAGCTTATTTGGACATCTTCGGCGATTCGGCCGTATGAATGAGCACGAGGCCCAACGCATCTTCCGACAGCTCATTTCGGCCGTACACTACTGCCACCAGAAGGACATCATACACAGGGACCTGAAGGCGGAGAATGTCCTCTTGGATGCGGAACTCAATGTGAAACTAGCCGACTTTGGACTGAGCAGTGTGTATGTTGGCCGCAAGATGCGTACTGCCTGTGGCAGCGTTCCTTATGTCGCCCCAGAGGTCTTCCTGAGAAAATGCTACGACGGCCCGGGAGCCGACGTATGGAGCCTGGGAGTTCTCCTTTACAAAATCGTCACGGGAAAATTGCCCTTTATGGCGGTAGACGAGACTGCGCTCCGGAGGAAGATCGTGAGAGGAGAATTCTATTTCCTCTACTTTGTGTCCTTTCTCTGTAAGAACGTTCTGAGAAATATTTTGACGGTCAACCCCCAAAATCAAGTCACACTCGAACAACTAATGAAAGACCTGTGGGTGAATATGGGGCAGGAGGGGAACTGAGCCTTATACGGAGCTGCCCAGTGACAGCGTGAACCCCCAGGTGGTCCAGGAGATGCTGAACTTGGGCTTTGAGGAGCAAAAAATCGAAGAGGCAGTCACAGGCGCACAGTACAACAGCGTGTTGGCCACATACTTGATTTTGAGCCACAAATCACCAAAGATGAAGCACCGCACCATCCGAGTAAGGCCATTCCCTGGTGCAGAGTCCTCCCCCGACAGCGACGACCAGCCATCCGGTCAGGAGGCCGAAGAGCCAGCCACTCCCCCAGCCAGCCTGGACTTGAGGACTGCCACCCCCAGCCCGGCCCTGCAGCGTGGCACAGTGGACTCTTCTTCTACGTATGTGACCGGCAGCAAGTGCAGTGGCAGAGCCCCAGAGGGACTCGATGGGGAAAGTGCCCTTCCTGCCCAGCAGCCTGACGGTGTGTGCCCCACCTCTCCTTGGGCCGTGGCCAGGGGTGTCAGCGGCTGGCCAAGAGTTTTTGGAACTTCCTTGTGAAGCACGTCTGCTCCAAGCCATTTGTGAAGATTCGCCGTGGCAAACTGGGTAAATGGGCGCAGGTGAAACCAATGTAATCGTGGACGGACGGATGAGGCAGAGTGGGAGTCAACAACAGGAGAGCTCAAGCCGCTCTCCCTGCATCTTAAGTCGAAGTCATTTGCTGAGCTCCGGGGAGGCTGGCAATGTGGCGCAGGAGATCGGCCAGTGGCTAGTCTCAAACAGCTGTTGCAGGGAACAGTGCAAGGACTTGGTCCGGTGGACAATTGAGGTGTGCGAGCTGTCTGAGCGTTCTCTGCACAGGAGTGACATCAGCACGGTGTCGGGCATCTTCGTGGCCTTCAGGAGCACCGTACACTGGTGAGTGTGGAGGACGGCCTGGAGCTCTCTGAGGGACAAGAGGAGAGGGCCCTCACTGAAAGTCAACACCTGGACCCCCTCCAGGACGAAACTTCACAGCCCGGACTGTTTTCCCTGGGGCCCTTCCTCCCGCCTCTGCTCCTGTTTTCTTCCATGTTTGTGAGGAAATGGGTGGTTCTTATTAAAGTACTTGGTTTTCTCCAAGTCTTATAATAACAATATGCTCCACGCAAAAAAACAAAACAAACAAACAAACAAACAAAACAAAAGAAAACAAACCTGTGATGCAATGGTTTTCTTTATATTCACAGGACGATGGAGGTGTGCAACCTGTCTCAGCGTTCTCTGCACAGGTGTGAAATCAGCACGGTGTCGGGCATCTCCAGGGCCTTCAGGAGCATCATACCCTGGTGAGCTTGGAGGACAGCCTGGAGCTCTCTGAGGGACAAGAGGAGAGGGCCGTCACTGGAGAGCTACACCTGGAACCCCACCTGGGCGAAACTTCACAGCCTGGATTGTTTTCCCTGGGCCCTTCTCCCCACCTCTGCTCCTCTGTTCTTCCATAATTGTGAGGAAGGGGGTGGTTCTTATTAAAGTACTTGGTTTTCCCCAAGTCTGATAATAAAGCATATGCTCCATGCAAAAAAAAAAAAAAAAAAAAAAAGAAGTAAACAAACAAACATGTGAGATGCAATGGTTTTCATTGTACTCACAGGTACGTGCAACCATCACCAGAGTTAATTTTAGAACATTTTCATCACCTTGACAAACTCCTTACTCTTTAGCTGTCATTTCCATCTGCCACATCCCTCTCCTCAGCCAAAGGCAACCACTAATCTACTTTCAATCGCTCTAATTTTCTCTCTTCTGGACTTCCTAGGATTGGAATCATATAGCATGTGGTCTTTGGTGACTGCCTTGTTTCACTCAGCATAATGTCTTCAAGGTTTGTCTATGCTGTAGCATATATTAGGGCTTCATTCCTTAACGTGGCTGAATTAGATACATGCCGTTGTATAAATATGCCATATTTTGTTTATCCATTCGCACATACATACATAATTGAGTTGTTTCCATCTTTTGGTTGTTACAAACTATGCTGCTAAAAACATACAGTCACAAATTTCTGTGTGGACGTATGTTTTTATTTTTGTTGGGTATTTACCTAGGAGTGGAATTATTGGATCATATGGTAACTGTAATTAATCATTTCAGGAACTTCCAGACTGTTTTCAAAATTGGCTGCACTGCTTTGCATTCCTACCAGCAGTTTGTGAGGGTTCCACTTTTTCCACATCTTGCTAACATTTCACTGACTTTTGGATTCTAGCTCTACTACTGAGTATGAAGTGGTATCTCTGTGATTTTGATCTGCATTTCTCTAATGATGTTGAACATCTCTTCGTGGACTTATTTACCATCTGCATATCTTCTTTGGACAAATGTCTATCTGGACCTGTTATAGGCTAAATGTGTGTGTCCCCCAAATTTCAATGTTGGAGCCTTCACCTCTAAATCTGATGTATTTCGAGGTGAAGAGTTTGGAATATAAATAGGTTTAGATGAGGTCATTAGGGTAGGGTTCCATGATGAGATCAGTGTCCTTATTGGAAGACAAGAGAGACCAGTTCTCTTTTTCTCTCTGTCCACCATGTGAGGACACAATGAGAAGGCAGCTGTCCGCAAGCCAGGAAGTGGGCCCTCATCAGAAAGCGAATCTGCTGGCACCTTGACCTGGGACTTCTCAGACTCTAGGAATGTGAGAAGACATGTCTTGTGTAAAATACCCCATCTGTGGTATTTTGTTATGGCAGCATGAGCTGACCAATACAAAACACTGTGTCAATTAAAAAAAATTATTATTAATTTCAAGGATACAGTACATTGGTTAGACATTTATTTAGTTTATAAAACAATCCCCCTAGTCAATTTTAATTGAGATATTTATTTTTCATTATTGAATTGTAAGCATCCTTTATATAGTGTAGATACTAGTTCCTTTTCAGACATACAATGAATACAAATATCTTCTCCCATTTGTGTGTTGTTTTTTCCCTCTCTTGATGATATCCTTTGAAGTACAAAAGTTCTCAAATTTGATCAAGTCCAACTTATCTGTTTGTGGTTGCTTGTGCTTTTGGTGGCAAATCTACAAAGCCTTTGCCAAATCCAAAGTCATGAAGATTTAGCCTTGTTTCCTTCTAACAGTTCAATAGATTTTACTCTTAATTTAGGTCTGCAATACATTGTGAGTTGATTTTTGCAGATGATGTGAGAAAAATATCCAATTTCCTTATTTTGCCTGTAACTATTCAGTTGTTCCACTGCCATTTGTTGAAGAAAGGATTCCTTCCTCCATTAAGATGGTCTTGACATCTCTGTCAAAAATTAGTGTGCCATATATGTGAGGGTTTATTTCTGTATTCTCAATACTGTTCCAGTGTATTATAGGTGTCTTTATGCCAGCACAATATAGTCTTTTTTTTTTTCACTTTCAGAGAAGCTTTTCTTTTTTAAAAACATTAACGTATTAATTCTATTTAGCTTCAAGTATGCAGTACATTGGTTAGACATCTATATAGTTCGTTAAACGATCTCGCCAAGTGCTCCCTCCCTCCCCTGGCCCTCCACCTAGAGAAGATATTAATGTTAACTGCGTTCCCTATGCCACACTCCCCATCCCCGTGACCATCCATCAGCTACTAATTTGTACTTTTTAACCCTTCACCCCATTCTCCTAGCCCCAAAACTCCCCTCCCCTCTGTCCATCACTAAATTGTCCACTATACTCGTGAGGCTGTTTTTGATTCGTGTGTTCTTTTTGGTCCTTAGATTCTGCAGATAAGTGAAAGCATGTGGTATTTATCCTTCTCTGCCTGACTTATTTCACTCAGCATAGTAATCTCTAGGTCTATCCATGTCGTTGCAAATGGGAGGATTTCATTGTTTAAAATGGCTGAGTAATATTCCATCATTGATATGAACCATAATTTATCCACGTCCAGACTCTTCATTTAATTCCATCTGCAAAGACCTCTTTTCCTTCGCAGATAACTTCTGCAGGGATTAGGACCTGACGTTTTTTGGGTGGCCGTTATTCAGCACAGTACACTTGTTATCCTGTCTACCTGTAGTACCCTTTTCTTTCAGTGTCTTCCTCCTCTTTAATAGTGCAGGGTGGTATGAGCCAGAAATCACAGATGAAGACCCAACATATACGAGAAATATTCTTGTCACCGAAATGATCTGTCACCCCAAAATTGGAACACTCGTACGTCAATCTATACCAGCTTAACTTTAAGAACATATAAAAACTCTTCTCCTTCATAGCTCTGACCCTCACATGGTGTCGATATCACCAAATTACATCCGTATACATTGTATGTCCAAAGACATAGACTCATAACATTTTTTACTATGTTAGTCTCTTAAGTCAAATAAGAAAACAAATTGCAGCTACAAACCAAAGTCACAATAGTACTAGCTTTTCAAAAAAACTTTATTTATTTTTATTTATTTTCTTAAGCGAAGCATCCCTTGGTTGATCTCACAGATTGCAAGGACCTTGTTAGTTTACGATCCTTTATTTTTTTTTATTTTTTATTTTTCATATCTATAGCACCTGGTCTTCCTAAGCATCCAAGTACTAACCAGGCCTGACCCTACTTAGGTTCCGAGATCAGAAGGTTTTGGGCTTGCTCAGGGTGGCATGGCCGTAAACTGTAGATTTTTGTTAAAATGTTTTTCTTTATTCTGAGTGTTGACAGGAAGTAAACTGATCCTCTTGCTTCTGTTTTCCAATGTAGTAAAGTTGAGTAAGTTCTGAGGAGGGGGAATCAGGCAGGGTTAGCACAGCAGCTGGAAGGCTGTTCTTACCCTTTCCTTATTCCAATTGGCTCCTTACCCTTAAATATGCTTGGCAAAATTTAAATGAATTTTTATTTCTCTCTCCCCCATTCTTTTGCTACATTATCATAAGCTAAGTGTCTAGGCTTTTGAGTCTAACCAGAGCATGGTACATTTGAAGCTTCCTGGAGAGATAAGATCTAAAAGAAGGAAAGGGAAAGAAGAAAGGAACTGCCTCTGAACATAGGCAATGACAACTTTTGCAATTCAAAAAAGTGAGTGCATATTATATACTTCTGTCGTTAGAATAGAGGGCAGGAGAAACAGAAGATAAACGTAATGGGATCACGTGAAGGGGGTGCATTTACCAGATGTGGTAAGGAGTTTGAATTTATAGATGCAGTTTCACAAGACTTCAGAGTTTAGCTTTGAAGTCAAATATCTCGAGTTTGTATTTCGACTCTGGCAAGATGTTTAGTCTCTGTAAGGTTCAGAATATGCTCATGTTAGTAATAGTATATGTTATACTATTCTATCAGATGTATAGAAATACATATACTTGCTACGGCACTTTTCATGTTATTCAACCCCTCTGTACGCTCTTCACCATTACAATCATTATCAGCGTTATTATTTAATCCAAAGATGACTGGGAGCAGTTACATTTGGCTGCTAGGAGGAGCACTCATGATAAATCTCCAGGCATTACAATGTATTATATTGCAAGTATTCAATAAGCATTTAACAGGTAAACAAAAATGGTAATGTATAGACCACTTAGGAAAAGTTTTGTTAAGAATTCATCTATTACATGATATACATTGTTTAGAAAACATGCACAAGATGTTGTGTTAAGCAACTTAGCAGCAAAATTAAACAGACATTCATATTCACTTTCTGCCTTATCCATTGCCTTAGAGGAGTGATGAACTAGGGTTTGAATGTGGCTAATGATAATCATTGCTGGCTACTTATTTTCCATGCTCACTAGTTAAAAAGTTAAAGCATTGTCCTAAAAAGTAAGAAAAAGTAAAAATAATGCTGTATCACTCTACCCGGCATATTCAGTAAAGAAAACTTTAAGGTAAGGAAAAATTTGAGACTTTCTTCACATCTTTTAAATGAAAATGAGTATTCAGGCCTTGTGGGCTTCACATTTCTCAGTCAGCCTGAACGAACAAAAAGTGTCTTCTTTTAAACTTCAAGACTCAAAAATCACTGGGAAGGGCTTCTCTTATTCTCTGATTTTAATCATATCATGCAGGGGAGATGAAGGAAACAGCCTCAGAAGCTGAATGAAATGGGCTGTGGCCCTTAGTGTATTAATACCAATATCACTTCCTCAATTGTTACACTAGGAATCTTTAGCTTGAAGGCTGACACATATGGTGACAATGGCTTTTCAACTCTCTCCAAAGTATGCTCAGCCTTCCTGTTTTTAGAGTTCGATGACTCTCTCTACCAGCGGGTAATTTTGCAGGCTTCTACTTAGGGAACACAATTCATGGACAGTATTAGACTCTACTACTGTAATAAAAGGCTCATTAAACGAACACAAGGTTACCTGACACATATTAGAGTCTGACACCCGCCCCCCAACTCTAAACTGAATGTGATTCTTTGAGCCCTATATCTTCTCTTTTCACCCCCAGGAATTTGAAGTATTATTTATATCAGGTAGCAGAAGATGTCTGTTTAAAGAAGGGAAAGCACTTTTTCCCCCTAAAGAGAACTGAGTTTGAACAGCCCGAATTCCCTAGGAGCTCAAAAGGAATCCCCATATAAAATTGATTTAAAACCATAATAACTTTCATAATGAAAAGATTATACCGGATCTGGGATTCTGCAATGAGCATTCCCACATGTGCCAATGTATAATGCAAGCCTGGCTTTCTATGCCTGAGTTTTTTCAGGCTCCTTTCAGATTCCCCTGAACTGCTTTCTCATTCTCTCATTCTCATTCTCTCTCTTTCTCTCTCTCCTCTCAAAACCTTTTATTCTTGTATCCTACTGTCTTGGCTTGTCTTGGCTTTTCCTTATACAGATCTTATAACAGCTAATGCTAGATAACACACTGCATTTATCAACAATACAATATGAGCATTATTATATTGCTGACTCTGTTGGGATGCTATATCTGACTAACCATTCATAGCACAGTACTTGTTCTTGGACCCTCATTACTTGGTATTATATATTTTGAATACAGGTGGCTAAAGACCACTATTATTTTGCCTGCATGTAGAAACATGCCTCTTTGTAAAAATACAAATATTGCCCATAGATAAATCATATATATATATATATATGCATATATATGCATATATATATATACTTATCACTCACCTGAATTTGACTTCTAAGAAGGTAAATAAAACTAATAAATATTCTTTCAACCACTTTCTACAAAATTGAAGGTGAAAATCCACCATACAAGAATAGGATAGAGCTGTTAAATATCATATTGGATTATAACTCTCAGGTTTTGAAATCAGTCTCCACTAACTTTGTGATCACGGTTAAGTACCTCAAACTTTCTGTGCCCTGGTTCTCTCAGCTGAGAGAATGGGGATAATAAAGATAACAATAATCAATATTTTTCAGTGATAATTAAAGCGAAAAACTTAGAAATGAGTGCCTGGTACATAGTAAATATTCAGGACATAATAACTATTACCATAACTAGAAATAATATAACTGCCTGCTGATGGGATATGGCTCTGCTAATAGAGGTGTCTTAGAAGAATAGTCATACCTAGCTGACTTAGCATGATTTTTAGTTCATGCAATGCCTCAGGTACTATGCTCTGCACTAACAATGAAAATAAGAATGACACAGTTTTTGCCAGAAAGATATAATCGCTACTAGAAGAGGGGGACATGCAAAAAGCAATTTCTTTGTGAGATTGGTAGAGCTTTTACCATTATCTGGGTTTTCAGGAAAAGTTTTATAAGGTAGATGTTACTTAAAATGAGTAATGAGAATGAAAGTTGGTCAAGTAAAAGAAGTTGGGGAGACCTTTCCAGGAACTGGGAGACATGATTAAAAATAAACAGTAGAAGAAAAATGGTATGTAAATAACTGTATACAGTTAAATAACTTTGGAGCAGAAATAAGAAATGTGCGCAGAGAAAGAACTAAGGACCAGGTTGTAGGAACACGGTCTTTCCAGCTAAAGAACTTGGCTCTACTCCTTTTATATACATTTAGCTGAACTTTTTATAGTGTAGTAAAATAGTAATTGACATGTTCTGAAAAAGATTTGGTAAGATATGAACAAAAGCCATGGAACTAGGAATAGAGTGAAAAAAGGAAAAGAAATATTCAGGAAACATTTCTGTCAGATAATATTTGGTGTGATTACTTGGTAAAAGGATACACGATATCATGGGTATCCTTAATTTTTATGGTTTATGTTATTGGATATTTATACCATGGAGACAGATATAATATGCTATAAATAATAAATTAAGAAAATTATAAATTCCAAGCTCATTAAATTGGTCTGTGCAAAAGACATTTGTATATATATTCCTCAAATTCAAGGAGGAGATCGAGTCTGGAGATACATCTTAAAATCTTTCATAGTTAAAATAATTTAAATACAATGGATTGACAAGATGAATATAGAGAGACAAAGCAGTAGGTCAGGATCAAACATAGAGGACCAAAAAGCTCCACAGAGGACTTCATCTTCGCAAAAGATGATGAGAATAGATGGTTGAAAGGCAAAAGATGAATTTGTTGGATGAAGGTAAAACAATAAAAGGAATAAATTAGTTTAAAGTAGAAATGAACATTGTAAGATATATTGAAGGATTCTAGTAATATAAGAAAGTTAAAATCAACCATTATATTTATAATTAGAAGGAAATTCGTAGGATTAAACAAGTAGTATTAGCAAATGATGAAAGTAAAAAACATGCCTTGGGATGATGCCTGGGAGTGGCAGGAAAGGGTGAGGTCATAATATAAAAATTAACTTTTTATGAAACAACTACAAATGAGAAGTAAAGAGTAAAGAATTTTGACAGAGAGGGGAATAAGAAAGACTTGACCATGTTTATGGATGGAAAAGTAAAGATCATGAGAAAGAGGTACTGTAAGACAGTAGATGAGGCGACTGTTGGAATAAGTTCTTAGAGAACCAGGAGATAAGATTTCCCATGGATAGAAAGAAAAACATCTTGTTCTATGAGATTGTAGAAAATAATATATGTATATATAATATGATTAGTAGATTGAATGTGAAGAGTTGGAATAACAATGAAAAATCTAAGAATGGGTGTAGGGTGTAGATCAGATAACAGGGTGGAAAGGAGAAAAGAGTAAACATATAGGAAGATGTGGCTCAGAATAAAAACTTAGAATTTAACACAACAGAATGGATTTAGAGGGAAACTCTCTCTGTGTGTGTCTCTCTGTCTCTGTCTCTCTGTCTCTCTGTCTCTCTGTATCTCTCTCTCTCACACACACACACAGAGTACACAAACAAAAATTACATTTAGAGATGACTCCCTAATATTGTCACCAACATCATAGTGACCAGAAAGCCAACAGGATCAGGGAACAGTGAAGTAGAAAGTTGAGTGAGAGTTCCACTAATATTCTTTAAGGTTAGAGACTACAATGACTATTCAACAAGTTTTCAAACAAATTAGAAATATAAACCATTGACCATACTGACCTTTACCAATTTTCAACACCCATCACTCACCTCATATCACTTCCCCCTTACTCATCTCACAGTTGAGTACATATCATTATAACGCCTCTCTTGCAGCCATCCTTAATCCCTTTGTCCTTTCTATCCATTTTTATTTTTATTACATTTGAATATCACAAGCATGGCAAAACCCCATTTTCTACCTAATTTATGCTTAAACTTTAAAACTGAATTTCTCTGATAAAAACAGTCAATATTGCCAAATAGTTTAGCTTTACATTTATGATGGCAACCTCAAGTGAATTCTCAGATAGCTTTGTTATTAAACTATATACCCACAGTTTACTTTCTGGTTCTCTGAAAATACCATTTCATACCTTTCCCTCTCTTCTCATATAATTGTGAGATAAAAGCTATAACAGAAATTTCCACATGCTCCCACTATTGCTTTTACAATAAACACTTGAATCTGGACACCTGTACTTTGCCTTCCTTCTAGTAACGATGAAAATCCTGTCTGTGTTCCTATGATCAGCCCTTCCACTTAAAAACTGGATCCACTTGTCTCTTAATGGGCTTTGCCTTTGGAGTCATCCACTTTCCCTCTTGCCTTACTGATGTGTTCTCTCTTCACTATCCCTATTCCTAGCAGTATATAAATATGTTCTTCTACCTCCCATATTAAAAATAATAATACTAATGAATTAAAAAAATTATCCTTATCTTCTGTAACTACTATTTTTTTTTTCTCTCTCTGCTTAAAGTAAAACTTCTTATGAGGGTGTTCTATATTCTGTATCCATTTCCTCTCCTCTTGTTTTCCCCAGAGCCCACTTCAATTGGTTTTTGCCCCCAACTTCCTATTAGAACCTTTCCTTTAAAGGGATTCTCCATGGAGCAAAGCAAGATGAACTCTCAAAAAACAACATTTGAGTCAATCCCTCTTCACTCTTGATACACTTTTCTCTCTACTCTGCCAGAAGACCATTTTTTCTTCTTCCTTCACTTTTCTTTGCTGATTCTACATACCCTTACCCTCTTTTGAGTAAATTTTCTAAATCTAAAATTTACCTGCAATTCCTCCCTATAATAAAAACTTATTTTGGTCTTACATTTTGTTTAGTTCTAACTAGAACACTATATAAGTGATATTATTGTTCCCTTTTATAGACAGAGAAAATGAATCACAGGGAAGTTACACAGATAATAAGTGCCAGAGGTAGGATTTGAACTCCAAGACTAGCTGTAATTACAAATACTGTTAACTAGCTTACTGTCTGCATCCTCAGGCAATCAGATCTTACCCCTGTAACTTTAAATATCATTATGTATTTATACTTTCCATATTAATGTTACCATTTGGGAGCGATTTGAACTTTGGTGTCACCCTGATGGCATGGAGGGGATAATGACACAGAAGTGTAATTAGCATTTTTCTTCGGTTCTTCACCATAGGCACAGTGAAGAATCACAGCAAGATTTAGAAAAGATTTATTAAAGGTATATTTTAGAAAGACAGAGCACACTCCAACGGAGGAACAGGTTTTCAGCAAAAAAAGCTGTAACCCCCGCAGAAGTGGAAAGGTCTATCTTATACTTGGGCCATGATGGGTGGTTAGAAAGGCCTTCCTGAGTGATTAGTACATGAGGTCATTTTGACTGACACTTGGCTGTTGTATAACTCTGCTTAGTGCACATGTGCTTACCCAGAATTCAGTCTATTATAATTAGATTCATGAACTTCCAGGCATAAACATGGTATTTCAATGCCAGTATAATAAGGCTGAGGTTGTGAGCAGATGAGGGTAGTACCTTCCCTGTATGCGTCTGTGGCCAGATTAAACAAGCTATAGATTATTGCCCTCCTGTTCTTTGTCTCTGGAGATGCAGGAGGGGTTCTCTAATTACCAACGGGGTGTTCTTTAGGAGGTCTCTAGGCTGGGCCTCCATTCCTTTATTCCCTTGTCACTCATGTCTGACTAGCTACCTAACATGAATAACTCCAATTTCTACCTCATCAATGAACTGCTTTTCAACATGTCTACCCAAATGTCTAATAGATATTACAAAATCGATATCCCCAGTATATAAACAGAATAACAATCCATGTCTTTGTCTGTTTAGGTTGCTATAACAAAATACTCTAGAGTAGGTAGTTTAAAAACAAATGCCATTTATTTCTCACCGTTATGAAGACTGGAAATCCAAGACCAGTATGCCAGCATGGGTTCTGGTGAAGGCCCTCTACCAGGTTGTCAACTGCTGACTTCTCATTGTGCCTTCACATGGTGGAAGGGACAAGTAAACTCCTGGGGGACTCTTTTATAAAGGCGGTAATTCCATTTATGAGGGCTCCACCTTCATGACGTAAGCACCTACAAAATACTCAACTCCTAATATCATGGTCTCGGGCCTTCGAATTTCAAAGTATAAATTATGGAGACACACACAATCAGACTATAGTAGCTCCCCAAGGATGTCTACATCCTAATCCACAGAACCTATGAATATCATCTTACATGGCTAAAAGGACTCTGTAGATGTGGTTTAAGATAAGGATCTTAATCTAAAGAGATTATTCTGGATTATCCAGGGAGACCCAATGTAAATCTTAAGGTTCTTTATAAAAGGGAGCCAGAGGCGTCAAAGTCAGAGATGGAAGCGTGATGAAGCAGAGGTCAGAGTGATGCCATTGCTAGAAGCGCACCATGGGGTAGGGAATGCAGGTGAGGTCTGGAAGCTAGAAACAGCAAAGAAAAGATCTTCCTCTAATCTACTCTGTAGGAAAGGAATGCAGCCTTTCAGAAACCTTCGCTTTAGAACATGTGGCCCCATAACTATATTATAATACATGTTCATTGTTTTAAGCCACTAAGATTGTGATAATTCATCATAGCATCAACAGGAAACTAACACATCCAGAATAGATTCAGCACAATCAACTTTTTCCTTCTACAATTTTCCACATTTTAATAAATTTAACCACATACAATCTAATTATAACTGGAGTCACGATTTGGTAGAGTCACCCTGAGGAAGACTAGAGAATCCCATTCCTAACAGCTTACTCTTCCTGAGAAATTCATATAATAATAATCCACCAAAAAAATATCAAGTTTGTCCCAAAGAATCAAAGGAGCAGATCTTCAATGGGAAACTAATTACACTGAACACATACACCTGAAAAATGTCATTGTATGGACTTGTCTTTAGAAATAAAGTCCAGTAAAAGCTCTGTTCTATTAGAGGCAGAAAAGATGACCTAAGAAGAGCAAACAGGTTTTGTGATAAGGGGAACAGTCTGTGGAAACAAAGCAGCAACTCAGTTTGCACTAGGAAGTGGCTATAAAATTTGATCCAAAATAACTTGTTGTATACTCCCTTTAAGAGTGATAAAAGAACCAGAAAATCCAGGCAAGATATATACCTGTTCACAATGGGCTAAGCACAACTTTGTAAAAACACTTATTTCCACATAGTCTAAGCCTGTTCAGGCTGTTATAACAAAGTACCATAGACTAGGTATCTGATAAACAACACAAATGTATTTCTCACAGTTCTGGAGGATAGAAGTCCAAGATTAGGGTTCAAGCATGATCGAGGTCTAGTGAGAACCCTTTTCTAGGTTGCAGACTTATTGTATCCCATATGGTGAAGAGCAGTGAGACAAAGTAACCTCTTTTATGACTCTTAGCGGGACATTAATTCCACTCATGAGGGCCCCATCTCTGTGACCTCACCTAATCCTAATTCCATCCCAAAGATCCCACCTACTAATAACATCACATCAAGGGGCTTCGACATATGAGTTTTAGGGAAACACAAACATTCGGTCCATAACACACGTCAAAATAAAACAGGAAAAGGTTAGGTCATTTTCAAGAGGGAAGCAAAGGGGAAATAAGGCCACTTCAAACCTTTGAAGGTAAACGCTCACCCAAAACTTCCTGAGCCTCATACAGGAAATGCTTAGTTATGACAGAAACTGTTTAGAGAAAGATAAATTATGTATCATGCAGAGTTTGATTTCATAGAAAGATAAGCTCCTACCCCAAAGCAAGCACAAGTAGAAATTCTGAAGCCTTCAGGGGAATAGTAAAATCTAAACACACTTTTGTTGTTCTTTTGTTTTCAGTATGGCTAGCATGTTTTCTGAATATAAAATATTTGATAACTTGATTACCGTTTTGTTAAACAAAGACAAAAACTTTCCTTATTCTGTAAAAACAACTTAAATGAACCATTTAATAACATAGATAAAGACTAAAGACCCGATGTATCACTGTTTCACTTGTCTTTTAATTTGTTTTTCTTGTGGTGAGTGTTATTTAGTGTCGAGGAAGTTAAGCAGTTTTTATTTTGTTTTTGTGGTCTGATATCATTTTCTATTGCACTTAGACAAAATATTTTCTCTAAAGGTACTTTGGATGTGTGCATGTGTCTGGGGGTGGAGGTCCCTTGCTTATTTTATTGGTGGCACTGCTGTTCTTCAGCTTATTGTTTTAGGGATTTTGTTTGTGTTTTCTCTTAGTAATCATGATGATATTATTAACTGGGTTACTAAAATATAAACAAGATAGAGCTGAAGAATCGATACTGCAAATGTAATGCCTGAAAGTACAGAGTTTCCCAAATAATTAAGAATATCTGTCAAGCAAGTTATACCTGCCATTACTTCCAGGAGAAGAGTCCCACTCCACCAGAGTAGTAGCAGCCAACCCACTGCATGGTTCAGAGTCACCAAGAAAGATAATGACTCGCACAGGCACTAGATGGAACGATGCTTTATTTATGTAGAGAAGAAGCAGAGAAAGATCAGCGTTTAGAGTGGTCATTGGTCCCCTATGGCTTGTAGGTCTTTTCCCCCGGGCCACACGGGGCGATGATTCACATGTCTTTCTCTCATGTTATAGGTAAAGGACTTTGTTCTTTCTACTGTGGGAATAAATGTAACAGTAGGGTTGGCCAGTAGTCATACTACACATGTACTACAGGAGGACAAAGGAGCATACATTGATTGAGTCTGAAAGGTAAAGATATTCCTGCAAAAAATGATATGTCCAGTATAGTCTATGTAGGCTTCCTATCTCTTGGCAAGGAAGTGTTTTAGGCCCAAGACCCATTTTTACATGGTCAACTGAGAATTTAAAGATGGCACACACATCACCTCTTTTCTTAATAGTCTTCATGTAAGTAGCCTTGTTTGACATGGTCAGTGTTGATGTCTGCATGTTGAAACATCTGTGTGTGTGTGTGTGTGTGTGTGTGTGTGTGTGTGTGTGTGTGTGTGTGTGTGGTATGTGTGTGAGAAAGAGAGAAAGAGACTGAAAATGAGTTCTTGTTTCTAGGTTGATTTTTCTCAGTCTTCAG
This sequence comes from Eonycteris spelaea, assembly GCA_003508835.1. Lineage (NCBI taxonomy): Eukaryota > Metazoa > Chordata > Mammalia > Chiroptera > Pteropodidae > Eonycteris > Eonycteris spelaea. The sequence goes on from PUFA01000445.1 coordinate 43,739, forward strand.
AAATCAAGACTTAGAAGTCTATATAAAATCTGATAAAAATAACTTAATTCATCTTAGAAAAGTAAGTTATTGCTTGCAAAGATAAGGGATTGGTGTGTGGTTGGGATAGTAAATGACTGCTTTTAGTTAGAAATGCTCACGAGGAGAGGCCATGGTTTCCAGGATTCCTGAGCAAGGAGGCACCCTGAATTGCAGTTTTGGACATGCGGTCCAATGGTGAGCCATACAAAAGTTGAGAGAAACAAAGTGTCAAGGAGTGTGTGTGTGTGTGTGTGTGTGTGTGTGTGTGTGTGTGTGTGTGTGGTCTGGTATCATTTTCTATTGCTCTTAGACAAAGTACTTTTCTTATGGACTTGATGGGCTATTGTAAATAAAGAGTCCATTGGAGGAAATGAAAAATTGAAGTATAGTGATGTTTCATTGGCTGACTTATGGCAGTCTGCCAGTGCTGAGCTGTAACGGGACAAGGAGGAATTTTTTTTTTCTTTTTTTTAATCTGCTGGGCCAGTAAAGTAGTATCACTTCCTGTTGGAGATACAAGGTACTACCTCTTCCTATTGAGGTTAGTAGTGTGTGTTGAGTGACATGTGAGTGAGATTTGTTTCTTAGCCTCCAGACTCCTTTTAATAAGGTTTCCGTTTATTAATTTTCACAGTATTCATATATATTTCATTGTTTAAAAGCAACATTATTTGGTGACCTGCATGAGGATCCAGAGAAGATCCCCATCAGCTCTGTGGCTGATGGGTGAACAGGTGTGGTATTCACAGAACCCATAAACTCACTTCCCCTGAGTTTGAGGATAAGTTTTTCTCCTGATTCTGAGCTTCTGCTCTCTTTATATTTGGATGTTCTCCAGGTTCTATTTAGGATCGAATTTAAGGCTGCTTCTTTTTCTGCTTAAGGCTTTTTTCTCCTGAAGTACTCAGTCGGCACTTCAGCCTGACTTTGAAATCAGGCTGTTCCTTTGGAACTGTGATATTTGGTCTTTGGTCCTGCATTTAGATATCAAACTGTTCCTAGTGAAACTGGTCTGGTATTTGGCCTGCAGGCTGTTTAGGTTTTTGCTCTACAGTAAAAGCTTCTGAAAAATAGGATCCCAGTTGCCTAAATATTTCAGGGTGCCTCCTTGCTCAGGAATCCTGGAAACCATGGCCCCTCCTCGTGAGCATTTCTAACTAAAAGGACCAATTTGACCAAAAATAATTTAGAAAACAAATGATCATTACAGGAAACTTTTAAATTCCCCAAATTCATTTTACTTAAAACCAAATTGGACATTCACAGCTCTGAAATTGTCAAAATCAAATGGAAAGCTTATTGCAATTGGTATTTTGAGGCTTCCGAGCATTACCACAAATCTAAAAGTGCCTCTTTGCAAAATAAAAATTTAAGATTAATTGAGGTAAACAAAGATGAGAGAAAGATAAAATATCTCTGGAAGCCTCACATTCCTCTCCCCTGGCTTTTCTGTCTCAAGCTCTGCTGCCAGAGCCATCATCCTCCCCCTAAAACCTCTCCCCACGCCTTCCTCCTCTGAACCTATCAGAACCTGTCCTTTCAAAATTAAATCTTCTGAGGGTCAAAAGCCTAAATCCCTAATTTCCTTATATTCCCTGGACTAAAGCTGAACTGCGATTCATAGCTAAAGGTTTTACCAAAGTAACTGAGGATCCTCCACATATTTGATGAAGAATTTCTCATAATCATTCGAACTTATAAAGTTGGTGTTTCTGACTTACATTAGCTAGGTCTTATGTTTGTAGGTGAAGGCTAGACTCAGGACTGGATGAAAACTGAGGACTAGGAAAATCCTGAAAGACTTCTAACACACAACTGAGAGACCAACACCCATGACTTGTTATATAATCAGGCTCGGGCAATTGGTAAGTGACTTCATTGGGAAATTGCCTGTTGATTGGAACAAAATTTAGGCTTGTTCACAAAGTCTGAATGAGCCTATTTATAAGTATCATAATTTATTTCAGATTGTTTTCAAAGAAAATTCTTGTCTTCCTTCAGATGTAGCTTTAACTCTGTGTTAGTGAGCTGAACCAAGACCTTTCTCTTTTAGATAAAGCAACCAGGGTGGAGTAGGAGACCATGTTCACTCAGATTTGGTCAGTTTAGCAAATCAGCTTGCTCATACCCTACATAAGTCATCTGAAAGAAGAAAAGCTACAATTCTTTTCAACTCTGGCGAATGAGAGTACATATGCAAAACCAGCACCACCTAATTCTGCTATTATTGCAAATAGCTAAGACATTGGAAAAGAGATTGGTCACATACTTAAGCACTTCGGGTGCCTTCAGCCTTCTAACCAACACCTTCCAATGTCTTCCTAATTCCCAATGACAGGGCTCCAATAAACTACAGGGGCTCTTCCCAATCCTACCTCTTAATTAACTGGGAGAAACCAATCTCTGGGTAAGGACTGAATCTCTCTGTCCTTATTGACACTGGAGCCATACTCCCAGTGCTTAACCCCACTGCTATGAAGCAGGTCCAGCCCTGAAACACTAAACAGTTCAAATATTGGAGATTTCTAGTAAACCTTGACAGGCTCCTGTCTCTGAACTTATCCTTTTTTGTTTGGTCCTTGGAGAGATACCCTTTTCTCCTTAGTTCCTCATGCCCTAATTTCCTTCTCCCAAAAGAGAGAAATACTTCTAGAATCTGACAGTAGACATCAAAATATCCATTAAGGTATATTAAATTACCCTTCAACATCTTTTCTTTTCTCCATTTCCAATGGCATTATCGCTTAATCTGGGTACACGGATCATCTGTCCCTGTTGGATCAGCTACCATCCTCCTTAAGGCAAAGTCTTCAACCGATATTGGCAGAATCTACAGTGCACTTTTCATCAAGATTCAAGTAGATCCTTCATCATTCCTTCCCAGAATCAATCAATACCCCATAAGTAAAGGAGCCCTTCAAAGTATAAAGCCCATGATAGAAGATTACAAAACACAAGGTCTCGTTATCTCTTGCAGTAGTCCCTGTAATACTCCTATGCTACCTGTGAGAACACCAAAGGGTCAAGGGTGAAGGTTTGTCCAGGACCTCTGTGTAATAACAAACATTGTTAAACATTGTTAACACCCTGTTATTCCTCACCTGCAACTAACATCCATTCCAACTGAAAGTAAATTCTGTACTGTACTGACTTATGCAGTGCATTCTTTAGCTTTCCAGTTGATGAAGCTAGCCAATATCTACTGGTTTTCACTTGGGAAGGAAAACAATTCACCTGGACAGTGATGCTCACAAATCTTGAAGGATGATGTGAGGGATATAAACTTCACTAAGGGTCCTACTTTGTTGCAATATGTGGACAACATGCTACTTTGCTCTTCCTCCAAGTCTCTTCATAAGTCTACAGCATTCACTTGCTAAAGCTTTTATCCTTTAAGGGATATATGGTCACAAAGAAAGAAAGAAAGAAAGAGAGAGAGAGAGAGAGAGAGAGAGAGAGAGAGAGAGAGAGAGAGAGAGAGAAAGAAAGAAAGAAAGAAAGAAAGAAAGAAAGAAGAAAGAAAGAAAAGAAAAGAAAAGAAAAAACACATGCAGTTCACCCAAACCAAAGTTCCATATTTAGTGCATCCGATATCAGAGCAAAGACTGTGTCTAGATCCAGAAATCCAGATAGGCTTCATGGTGTCCTAAATTCTCTAAATTCCAAAACTGTGAGGTTTGCTTGGGCTAGTTGGTTACTGCCAAAATTGCATCCCAAATCTCTCTCTTATGGTCAAACCTCTGTATGTTTTACTAAAGAACAATAATCCTGACATAATTTTATAAAAAGAACAGGACAACATAGCCTTTCAAGCTTTAAAGAAGAATTTATTAAGCCTATCTTCTCTTGGATATTTGATCAGATTCTTTTTTTTTCCTTTTTGTATGTGAAAAGGAAATGAATGACTTTGGGGTACTCACCCCAAAATCTAGGGACCATTATCAATCCATAGTGTATTATAGCTGACAACTGGACTCTGTGGTGCAGAAATAGCCCCTTTGCCTCCAAGTCATTACTGCCACTACCCTTCGGTTAAGGCCATGGAGGAAATTGTTATGGAACCCCCTTTAACCAGCTTTACACCTCATGTACTAGAGGCTCTCATGAATTCTCAGCACACTCAGCATTTTTCAGTCAGTTATCTCACGTCCTGTGAAATCCTTTTGTTAACTACTCTTTACATAACTATTTCATGTAGTAATAACTTTTACCCAGCTGTTTTCCCCTTCGTTACCCACAAATCCCCTCCCAACTGCTTAACATTGATAAATCGCCTCTGAACCCTTTGCAGAAACTCCTTTGAGTAGCACTGACTTCTCGCAGTTCTCACTTAAAAGCTGATAATGATAAATATTATGCTGCATATGCAATATCAACACCCTCTGATGTAACTGAAGTGGTTCTCTGACTTTGGCTACTATTGTCCAACAAGTTGAATTATAAGCACTCACATGAGCCTGTACCCGAGGCAAAGGCAAAAACACCAACATTCATACTGATGGCAGCTATGCTTTTGGAGTAGCTCATGATTTTGAAATGTTGTGGGAGCAAAGTGGCTTCCTTATTTCCAGTGAAAACAGAATTAAAAATGGCCAGCATTTTCAGGAATTATTGTATGCTAAACCTTTACCTGCTGCTTTAGCTATTATTAAGATTCCAGGGAATCCTAAACTTGACTGGAACATAAGCATTATCAACCTACTGACACTTCCTCAAGAAATGCTGCCCTTAAGGGAACCAAGAGAAGTCAAACACAGTCTGTCAGGATCCAAAAGGATGTTTCTCCAAATGATAACTTAGGAAAAAACTGGCAATAGAAGCCCAACAATTGGGCTCCAAAAAAGGAAAAAAAAAAAAAAAAAAGAAGAAGGTTGAAAATTTAATGATTGTTAGTTTGAGAAAGAGAAAGCTCTGAGTTGGATCAAATAATGACCCAGTCCTATGGGAGACTAAAATTCCCACTCGTAATGACCGTTGGTCCACTGAAAAAATAATAACATGTATGAGTCAATATTGGTGAAAAAATACTAATGAGGTTGGAAAAAGTTTCAGCATCACTTGACCCACTTGTCCAAAATACAACCCAGGGAAGACTGTACTGCTCCTGAACATTTTCATTTGCTAATGGACCATATACATGGTTTGGCAACTGGATTTTATACAGCTTCCAAAGGATGTAAATATATTTTAGTCATAGTCTGCATGCCTTCTTACTGGATGGAAGCTTTCTCTTATGCATAGCTTCTTCTATGGCTAAGGTCCTTTTGGAAAAGATTATTCTTACCTGGGGAATCCCTTTTGAACTCCATAGCCATCAGAGAACCCATTTATCAGTAAGATGCTTTGACAAGTACATACTGTTTGGCTGGTTTTACAACATTTTCTACTGCCCTCACCATCCTCAATCTTTGGGTTAAGTCTAATGCTCCAGTGGCATTATTGAGACTCAGTTGGCACACTTTGTAGAGAACCTCCAAATACCTTGGCCAAAACCACTGTCGTTGGTCCTTCTAGATCCACCCCCTTTGGAACTCATAAACTCTCACCTTTTGAGGTTGTCATTGGGCATCCAATGCACCTGGCCTATGCCTCTTTTGAGCTGCAGCTACCAAAAGGAGATGCACATCAATGCTGTAATGGCCTAATTACTTCTATAAAAATTAACCATGTCTGGCATATCAATATTTTCATAACATGCTCCAGGAAGATGAAGACCTTAAGTAACAAACACACTGTGCAACCTAAAGATTTCATTTATTGGAAAAGACACCTCCAGAAGGACTCTCTTCAACTTTAGTGGGAAAGCCCCTATCAGGTACTGCTAACCAACCCTGTGCTGCCAAATTCCAGAGGATAAACTCCTGGATTCACAAGACACACCTAAAAAAAAGCACCTGACCTTAATTGGTGACATGAAAGTGAAGATTTCCTAAAATAAAAGATAATACAGCTTTCCCAAGATGTTTAGACCAGACCAATTAGAAGATTTAAAATTCATGAAAGTCTCTCTTTTATCTAGACTATTAACTGACTCTAGATTCTTTTCCAAATTCATAGTATCTGAATTTGAAACCTATAGATTACATTATAACACATTTTGTTCAAAACAGTTTATTTGAGCTGACAATACTGTTTGATTGCTTCATGTTTTATTTCTGTACCGTGTCTTTCCAAAACACCTGTTTAATTATTTCAGTTCTGAGTGTAACTTAGTTTGTAAGATATAAATGGTAGATGGAAAATGCCTAAGGGATCTCCTTCCTATGCATCATTGTTGTTCAGCTATGGCCACGACAGGTATCCTATCTGCATTTTCCCTATGATGTGGGTGGGACACACTACCTAAGAAACGTCTTTCCTGTCATCACAAGACAAAAGGTCTCCAAACCTGGAAAATCCTGACTCTTATTCAGAGATGCTTTCAGAGAAAAATCTTGTCCAGAGAAGGTTATTAACAAATTAATAAACAGAAATCACATTGAAAATAGAGTTGAGAGGCAAAAAGAGAGAACTTTCCTACACATCTCTTAACTCACACTACTGATATCAATAGGAAGAGATGTGTCTTGTGTGTCTCGCAAAAAGTGACACTACTTTACTATCTTAGCAGGAGAAAACAAAGATTCCTCCTTTTCCAGTAATATCTCAGCCATTATTACCTTGTGACAGACTGCCATAACTCAGCCAGTGAAAACTCACTACACTTTGAACTTTTAGTTTTCTCCAATGGACTTTTCTAACAGCCCCTCCCAAGTCCATAAAAGAGTGTTCCTCTCCTTAGTTTTTCTAGACTTATGCATGGCTCTCCATTAGACTTTACAGCCCAAATTACAATTTTTTGATGTCACCAAATAAACATATTTTGCTGGAGATATATCTGGCTATTTGTTTAAGGTCAAGTACGTATGTATATGTATATGTATATGTATATGTATATGTATATGTATATGTATATGGGGAGAGCAAAACTATTTGCTCTTGTGGTGTGTGCACACACATAAACACACTGTATCACAAGCATAAGGGCAGTGAAAAGGAGGAGGTTTTGATTAACTTTCTTCACATTGAAATGGGAAGATTTCATTCTTATTATATAGTTTTTATCACATAATTTTGATAAAATTTATATATCCTTGATTTTGTGTTGATTGTCAAGAAAAAACTGTACAAAATCTACACAAGTGAAATAAGGGTACCAAACTTCTCACTGTATTATAATGACCTGATCACGCAAGGAGATATTGGTGTGCAAATAACAGCAGCATTCTGTGTTTAACTAAAAGAAAGTATGAATGGCCCGAGGAAGGTATTGAATGGAAGATAATGAAGAGTAGTGTGGGAGATGTCCATGAGCCCAGGACTAGAAGTGGTACATATGTTTTCTTCGCAATTACTAGTAACTAACCCCTAGTGAATTGCTCCTGTCTACATTCAAAGCTTAGAAATGAGAGTCCCCATTTGGCAGCCATTTCCCAGGACAGTTCTACACTATGGGATAAGCCATTCTTTTTTACCTCAATTTAGACACACCCTGGGGTCCCACAGGATAAAAGGGAACTTCTAAGACGTAAACATCAGGCTATGTACTGTTTGCCTAATACTCAAGGCTTAGAAAATATAATTGCTATGTAAACAATTACAGCTTCCAATAAGCTGTTAACTCTTTTAGCCTGGTCTCAAAGGTGTTTTGGAAGACTGAAAGAAGCTGCCACTTAAGCAAAAGTGTTAAAGTGGGAGTAGAGCATCCTTACTTAATCGGCATTTTATTGAAAACATTAATTAGCTAATGATAGCAAATGTAGGAGAATTTTGATATATAATATCTTATAGTTCAGTTCCCTCTTCTTATATTTAAGATCATCTTTCTAAAACTTATCTCAGATGATCTGATGCTTAAAGGCATTTAACAGAAAGCTGCTAAAATTTCTTTCATTACTATTTACTAAATTTAGAAAGAAATGAGAAGAAATATTTTGACTACGGCACACTAATCATGATCTTCATTAAGAGCCTAGTATTACACTGGATAGACTAATATCTTATTTTTATTAGAATCTTAAATTAGTAAGTCCATATTCTATATTGTCTTCATAAGTCAAGAAAATAAATAGATATGTACATAGATAAATAATTACCTACTCTAAGGTCATAATAAAATTATATTCACAACTTTTTATTTTTAACCTGTGCTGCAGAAATCATTAATCATATTAAGGCTGTATCTGGATTTTTGTTTCTATTAAAGCTAATAGGTTTTCATTTTCTATTGCGCAGAAAAACAAAAATGTCATATTCCAACTTCAAATTTAAAAACTGCAGAAACAAGCCATTTTTCAATAGAATAATCTTGTTGAGTATGGATTAAAAAATATCCGTCTCTAACTCTGGGTTTAAAAAAAATATTATAGGAATACTAGAAACATCCTATGGCATTATTCCTTATGGAAAACAGACAGTGGTGCATGACATTGAACATTAGCGAAGATATGTGTAGCTTCCATCAATTATAAATCACTCAGCAGAACACATAAAGAAAAAATATGAAACAGAAAATGATACAATTCATAGACTAGAAAAGGCACAAATAACACACTACAAGTTTGGCTTTCAAAAGTCTGTCGGCTATTTCCTCATAGTATGTTAACTGGAGAAGAAAAACAGAGCTCCAGGATATCTGGGATGTAACATTTCATTGGAAACTCCTAATTGCAGAGATTGAAAAGTCATTCTTCCTTTCAGCCCCCAAAAAGTGAAGCTTTGTGGACAGAGGGCAACTTGTTTAGATTTTAGATTTCAGACTTCTTTGCCTCATATTACACCTGGTTTGTAGTTGCATGTAACTTTTATTTACCTGGAAGAAAAAAATGCCACTTTTTCTCAACACAAAATGTTTCAAAATTTGAACTTCTGCATTGATATTTTCTTATGGTTTTTATTTTGTCCAGTTTGTTTCAGATTATGTAGGACTACAGATATCTTCTAGAAATTTTCATATACATACAAACTCTACTACAGAGATGACATATATGGTATATATTTGAATTAGGCAAATTATGATTATAAAATAAAGTTAACTGTTCTATTGAATTAAATGCTAAAGGAAGGCCTAGAGAAAGAATTTTATGTTTTAAAATGATTTGTGCATAATAATGATAATTATCATGATAAATAGTCTTGAATATTTTAAAATTCAAATGAAACATACATACTGTAAGAATCCTTTCCTAAAAGACTGAAGTATATATGATAATGCAGTTATAGAAGATAAATGAAGTAAACATTTCCAAAGAAACATTTGTCTTGAATATTTTGAACATTTCAGCACACATGACTGATTTTTTTTGTAGTTCAACATTTTGAATCATAAATTTTACACGTTTTCTAGAAATAGATATAAGTTGCTACAAATATTACCATATGTCTTTAATTTCCAATGTAGATGCTGTATAATTAAAATCATATAAAATATTTGGGGTGCATTTGCTGTGGAGACTTTTTAGACGACCCATCCAATGCTCTTCCAAAGAACCAAAGTAAGTGCATATGCCCATGGTCTGAATCAGCTGAAGTTCTAGATCTGAATTTGATTAATATAATGCAAAGTATTTTAGAAGACTATTGCTTCTAAGGATGTAAAAATATACTGTTTTAAGTTTTGCTATACAGGTTTATGAATTTTGTCAATCTTGACAAAAAAACGGATAGACTGAGTCATAGCTGCATCAATTCCAGGTCTTTAAATGAAGCTAATGCTGCTGGTTCCAACCTGGTTGTTTGGTCTTGCTTCTTGAAGCTACCTCATGGTTTCACACTCACCCCTTCTCTTAAGGAAAAACACTTGAACTTTTCTATGAACTACTTCATAGTACCTCAGGTAGATTTGGATGAACTTCCAGGCAATACTTTATCTTCTCTTACTGACTCTTTCATTTTAACATATGGATAGTATGCCCTTTCCATATTTTTAACTATAATAATTATTTAATGTTGTTACATTTACTCTGGTACAAGTTTCTGGGAACATACAAAATGTCTTCTTCCCTAAGTAGGACCCCTCTCCCTTTTCATGAATCAGTCCATGTTTCCTAGAATTGGAGATTTTTTTTTTCCAATCTATAGTTTTTAGGCTTTAAAGATGGATGGAGAATTATTCTGCTGGTAGTGGAGTAGGGTGGGCAAAATGATACTATTTGAGGATATGCAGTATTCTAGGTGATTTTAAATGTCAACTTCTAAGAGTTTCAATATCTTTAGTTCTTATAAGAATCGTAAACTGCCAAAATCAAAAGAAAATGATTGAGAAGAAAATAAGATAATAGGAAGAGAAAATGTTGGCAATGACCATTTATGGATCATTTATAAAAGTGATGTTCAGAAGAAGAGAACTGTCTAAGTCTTAAAACTTTACTAAGCCTTGTTTGCTAGTGTCTTCTATTATTGTAAAATAGCACCCTGTTACAAAGCAGATAGATTTTGATTTTTGCTCCCTGAAATCACTTGACATGCAATATAAGTCTCTACATTTTGAAATTTGTTTTACCACTTGTCTCCAGGATGGTTATTTTACAATCCAATTTAAAAGTAATAATCTGAATGAATAAGAATGTGTATGGCTCTCACAATTTTAGAAACAATGACTCACAAGGATATTATTTCACTAATATTAAGGTAGTAACTCTTTTAGTATTGAAAGTAACACATTTTTAGTAGTAGTAAAATATTAGGCCGCTCATTTTATTTACCAAGAAGCATTTCATGAGATTTCTAGCCTGTGTCATACCCATGGAAAAAAAACATTTGTTTTATAATGGAAATGCTATACGAAAAACCTTCAATCACCAGATTGTATACATAAGTACGCACGTGGATTTTCATTCAATAATTCACAGTCCTTCATTTCCATTGGATCACCGGAGAAATAGGTATTTCATATAGGCCTCACCTAAATAAACTCTTAAATTACAATCATCCCAACCATGATTTATATAATGCCCTCTTCCTTACTCCTCACGTCAGAGATGTTGTTGCTTCCTTTGTCATAATAAATGCTATGAAAACAACATCAAAAAATTTACACATGAACATGATTTTTAGAACAAAAAAAAATTGTGAGTTCTGAAATAGTGGGCAGGAAGTATTAAAGATCTGGAAAATTAATTTTAAGTATTGACTCAGTTACAGATTCAAGTTTTCTTTGGTTCTTTGAAAGAACATAATTCCCTATATGTTTAAATCAAATACTCCTATGAAAGTGTGTGGACCCAAAAAAATATATACTTCATTTTGATATACTGCCAAAATCAAACAACAAGATATTCAGTTGGGTGCATACATCTTTAAAAAGTTCCTTTCTCCGTCATTCTTTCACCAAATAATTGTTCCAACTAGGAATATTAGGGCATATAAAATGCTAAAATTTAGAGAATGTGGTTGCCAAAAGATGAGGAAAAAAAAAAAACATGAAAAACAGTGTCAGCCCACTGGCATTAGCTTGCCAAACATGTATTTTTTTAAATAAAAATATTACATTAAATTATGTATTTAGTTATTGAGATTTTGGTTACCTTCTTAAACTGTATGATACTCAAGGTAAATGCCTTATTTGCCTCACCTTAGTCCTCATTCTGAGTGCCAAAGATGAGTTGTATATATTTTGAATTGTTTTCAGTGGTCAGTCTTGGACCAGAGAGCTGATGATATATTTTCCTCTCCTTGACCCCTCGATTACGTCCCACCTCCCCACAAACCAAGTTGCCAGTTATCAGGTATGGACCCCTTTAAATCCACAGAAACATCTCTTGCATTTTGTTATTATGTTAATAACATTGTTTCTAAGGAACATGAGTTTCAAGCTCCAAGTAATTATTTTGTAAGAATTTTGTTTTGGAGTCTGTGGGAGGGAGAGAATGAAATTTACACACAAAGGGTAGCCGTGGAAAGATCTCCACAGTCATCTGAGGAATTCATGACCTATTGGTGATGCTTTTTTAGTTTCGCATGACCACCTCTAATGGGCAGATGACCATGTTTTAGTGTGAGAAACAATAATGCCTGGCTTCACATACAAACTAAAGTACCAAGAATGCACATGGTACACTAGGAAAAAATGCTGACAACTGTTGGGTACCCTCATGTGGGGCTTAAATCAATAAGGGGCAATTGACAATGCTCCAAAGTGCCTCTCCAATTAGATGGCAAACTTCATAGATCCCATTTCAGCTAAAATGACTGAGTTTAGTCCTTGATTTTGGAATGAATGCCTGGGGCCTTTCATTTCAATCTGTACTATTTGTTTACATCACTAGCAATACAGCATTCTTCCTCCTTTCAGTCATCTGAGATATGACTACGGAAATAGAAGTGAGGGATACAGCTGGAGGTGTTGACAAGTATTTCTCACTGCCTGTGCAAGATCTGGGTCTATCTCTTGCTATTCCTAATACCTAGATCTAGTAGATTATAAAATGGTTATCAATTCTGGTTAGAGTTGTCTCGTTGGAGCTGACAGATTCAGTAGTCAGTTATATTTAAGAATCTTTCAATGGTTTAGAGAGACACAACACAGTGTTTTCCATCATGCGTAAAATTCCAGGGATAGTTGGAAAATACAAAGATCATGAATTCTTACCTGATTGCTCTCCTATAACCCCAAGAAGTATTTCCTCTCCAGATTGCTGGTTTTGTGGACAGAAAGCAACTTGTTTAGATTTCTACTTTTTTTCTAGAAACTTCAGATATTGACTATTGGTCTCGCTGATACTGCTTTGAACATGTTTTACACACTCACACACCCCTACACGTACACTCATTTTCTTCATTTTTGGGGTAATTATACTGAAGTTCTCAACAAAATTACATTTTCTCAATCACCAATAAATTGTGTTGTAGCTTAATGTAGCTATGTCAAAGAAAAAATTGCAGCAGATGAATTTAAACTGGTAAGGGAGACTTTATTAAGACTGTAGCAATGCAGAAGAGAGACCAGAACACTGTCTAAACTCAACTCTGCTGAAGAAAAAGGAAGGGGTGTTTTAAGTACTGAGAGCTAGAGTGAAAGGACCTGAGGACATTAGGGGAAGGTTGACAAATGGACTGTATGGTGTACATTCAGTTACTTCTGAGGATGCTAGTGTTTTTCTCTGTGATGATGCCATCCGTGTTTGCTAAGTGGTGTCCGCCAGAAATTAGGCTCCTATCCACCCTCCCCCCACCACCACTGGAAGATAGGGGCACAATCTTCTTCGATGATTATATTTCAAAGGAATGACTCCTAAGTCCTTGAGAAAGATATTTCTAGGTCATAAAACTGGCAAAAAGCTGTTTGATGTGGATTTACATCTAAAAGTCAGAGAAAGAATTTAAAATGATAAGTTTTCTCAAGAAAATGATCTAAGAAAAGAGAGGTCAGGGCCTAGATCAGGAAGTCCATTTAAACTTTAGTCAAGTGGAGGGATATGTTAATACACTGACTAGAATTAATATTAATTTATACGTTTGAGCAACTATCTCTCAGCTATAAACTTTTCAATGATGTCAGGTCACTACTTTGCCTTACCCAAAACAATAAACATTTCACAAGGCAGGCTTTCTGTTCTATGTTCTAAATGCCTAGAAGAATGCCTGATATGCAATTAGCTTTCAATAAATGTCTATGAATAGATGAATGAATTAGAAACAATTTGATTCCCAATGTGTTTATTTCAGCAATATAAATACTAGAATTTACAATTATTATTTCTAGAGATGACATAGCCATTCAAAATAATCTTGTCACTCCATTAGTATGGCACATACACTTCATACTAAAAATTCAAGCAAGTTAAATGTATTCCAAGACAAATGAGTAACAGGAAAAAAGAGAGTACAAACTAAGTATATGGTAGAATTGGTGAATAATATCTAATGTTAAAGCACTTGATTAAGACCCTAAATCACTTTTCTTTTATCCTCTCCATTGCAAGTCTTGATTCACCTATCCATTCTCCACCCAACAGGCAAGGCTGTATGGTTAAAACATAACTTGGATCATATCACTCTCCAGATTACAACCCTTGAATCACACACACAAACACACATGTGGACACACACACAGCAAGAAATTACTCTATGTACTTTGCATTTATAAGCTCAAATATCCCTCGAAACATCTCTATGGAGTAGGTGCTATTACTATCTCCATATTTACATGTGACAAATCTGAAGTAAAGAAAGTTAAATAACTTCCCCTAAGTCACACAGCTGCTAATGCTAGAGGGTAGATTCTATTCACAGTCTAGTTGTAGTCTGTGCTCTTAACCACTACCCAAACTGAGTCTAACATCTTTATCTTGGACTACAGGGCTCTGCATGATTCAGCCCCTGCCTACATTTCCATCTTCATCTCATTTGGCTCTCCTCCCAACAGAGCATGGTTCAGCCCTGCCAACTACACTGAGCCCCTTCCTGCCTCCGGCCCTTAAATTATCCTAACTTTTCTGCCCAGAAGGCTTTATATGCTGCAACCAAATTCACCCCCCCCCCATTGCTGGGATGTGGGCCCTTCTCCTTCATCAGGTCTCAACCTAAAGGTCAGTCCTCTTATCTCTTTATTTAAGTACCTCCTTACATGTCCCCCTTATCATCATTACTCCCCCAATTCTATTAATTTCCTTTACTCATTTATTTTACCACACCTTGTAATTATATATATAATTGTTTGTTTGTTTTTAATTCTCTGATTCTTCACTAGACTTCAAGCTCATAATACAGGGAACAAATCACCGATGTGTACCTGTTTCTTAGTATAGCAGGACTACAATAAATGTTTATTGAATAAATAAAACATGGTCATGATTCCAATAAAATTTATTTTCTGCATGTGTTATCTGGATGCATGAATGAATTCAAAATGTATGCAAACTTAATTAGCAGCAGGAATGAGTTTTACTGTTTTCTGTCAAGCTACATCAGGCTGAAGGTAGAGTCGAGGTAGAAGAGGGAAATGCATCTTTTCTATTATAGCTTAGTATCAGCTAGATATAGCCTAGTTCAAATTTTATATTCAAAATTTTATATTCAAAAGATTGTGGGTTAAGGAAGTAAATTCAGAATCTTTCTCCTCCCCATCGTCTCTTAGTTTCAAGGGTGTTCAGGTAGAGTGCAGCAGCTTCAAAGTATGTGAAGGCCTCAAATTTCTGATGCTGACACGGAGGACAAATGTCACACTGCAGAGACAGTGCTGCCACTATACTGATGTTTCTCCAAGTTTGTGTTTTGCTGAAGGTTACTGATGTACTATTATTGCTGTCTTTATGGCACCTGCACTTTTGTCCCACGGGTGCACCGATTTACGCCCAATTTCTCTGCTCCCTTAGTGTCCAACCCCCACCTCCCAAACACACACCCTTTTGACAGTGAAACAGCAGATGCTTTCATTCCTTTTGTACCCTGGACCCTGTAGAAAACGTTCTTGACCAATAAAGTAATTCATGCTAAATAATATCTTACTGCATCCCAAGGTTGTTTTTGTAGATCAGTTTGTTTGTTTGTTTGTTTTTAACTGAGCGACACTTGGTTGACCTCACAGGTTGCGAGGACCTTGTGAGCTGACAATCCTCTCTTTTTTCTTTTTTCCGCTTTCAGCACCTGGTCTTCTTAAGTGGTCTCCCATTCAAGTACTGACCAGGCCCGGCCCTGCTTAGCTTCCAAGGTCAGATGGGATCTTGTTCAGAGTGGCATGGCCATAGAGTACCAGCTTTGATAATTGTCCATGCACTGAGTGTCAGCAGAGATCTTAATTTCTTCATAAAGATTTGCATCTCTGCCCAGTGTCCTTTTATTCCAACCGGAAGGATGTGCTACATGCCAGGCAGGTCTAGCGGTAAAGAACTTCCTCAGCGGTGGTTTCTCTGGGAACGCCTTAAGGTCTCCCTCATTTTCAGAGAGTTTTGCCAGAGATATGATTCTTGGCTACTAGCTTTTTTTCCTTCAACACTTTGAATACATCAACCCCCTGCCCCCTGGTCTCCCCGGTTTCCGGTGAGCAATCTGCTCATGATCTTATTGGCAAAAATATGATGAAGCTACCTCCTCTCAGCTTTACAGATGTTAATGATGGACCTGATCTTATTCAAGAGACCATTTTCCTATAGCATCATGGTATCAGTTAACTTGTAGCATCATTGTTAAGAAAAAAGAATGAATTATTTTAAGTGTACATTCTCTAAGGTCTTTAAAAGACAAACATGATGACAGAGCTTGAAATTCGAAATGAAAAGGTCATGAAGCATCCTACAGATTTTAATTTCTACTAAAGTCAATATCAATCTTTACTATTTCACATGAACCAAAAGCTCTTTGGGGTCCGTATGGGTATTTGTTTTTATTTTGTTTCATTTCTATTTTGTTAAGTGTCAAAAATCTAAGATCTTGAGACCAAGAAGGGAGGAAAGCACTGGTTTATATCCAGCCGTGATTGGTCCACGCCTTGCTCTGACCTCATAAAGCACCACTGTGATGGAATGACAAAAAACTCCTATAAAAGGCCCTGCCTGGGCTGAGGTTTTTGTCCGTAGAGCCCAGGAAGCTGATCGGTGGTGACCTGTT
The DNA here is from genome assembly GCA_003508835.1 of Eonycteris spelaea. Classification (NCBI taxonomy): domain Eukaryota; kingdom Metazoa; phylum Chordata; class Mammalia; order Chiroptera; family Pteropodidae; genus Eonycteris; species Eonycteris spelaea. The sequence goes on from PUFA01000445.1 coordinate 60,344, forward strand.
GGACTGGACTAGCTAGTGTGTTTTCTCCTGTTTTGGTTGTTGTGTTGCTTATTTTTCCTCTTGCCTTTTCTTTCTTTTTCTCATTTTTTTTATTCTCCTTTTTCTTATTTTCTCCTTTTTTGTGTTTTTGTTTTGGTTGTTGTGTTGCTTAATATTCCTCTTGCCTTTACTATCTATTTCTCGTTTTTTTATTCTCCTTTTTCGTATTGTTTATCTTTATTGTTTTCTTTTGTTTCCCTTTTTCATTTTCTTTTCCTTAATTGTTTCCTTTGTTCTTTTGTCATATTTTTGTTTTTTCTTTGTTTTCTCCTTTTTTGCTTTGACAATTTTTTCAGTTAGTATTTGTAGTTAGCCTTGTTAGTACATTTAGTAGAGTTAGCATTGGTATCATTCATATAGTTAGCATTGTTGATTAGTATTAGCACAGTTCATTAGTATACTTAGCATTGTTTATTAGTATTAGCACAGTGAAGTAGTATAGCTAGCATTGTTCATTAGTATTAGCACAGTTAAGGAGTATAGTTAGCTTTGTTCATTAGTATTAGCACAGTTAAGTAGTATAGTGAGCTTTGTTCATTAGTATTAGCACAGTTAGATAGTTAGTAGTATCTGCTAGTATAGTTTATAGTGCTAGTATCATCAGTGAGTGTAGTGAGTGGTCACTATGCCACATGACCTTGCAGCCACCTCTCCCGTGAGGGAGCCTCGTATCGATCACTACCAGCTCTTGCACACCATTGGCAAGGGCACCTTTGGCGTGGTGATGTTGGCCCGACATATTATTACAGGGGTAGAGGTGGCTGTCAAAGCCATTGATCGGCGGGGCGCCTACAGACCTCGACAAGAAGCGAAAAACATGAAACGCCTGAACCACCCCAACATTGTCAGACTCTATCAGGTGATTGACACCGAGTACACCATCTTCCTGGTCATGGAGCACGCGAGCAGAGGGAGCTTATCTGAATATCTTCAGCGTTTCGGCCGTATGAACGAGCACGAGGCCCAACGCATCTTCCGACAGCTCATTTCGGCCGTACACTACTGCCACCAGAAGGACATCATACACAGGGACCTGAAGGCGGAGAATGTCCTCTTGGATGCGGAACTCAACGTGAAACTAGCTGACTTTGGACTGAGCAGTGCGTATGTTGGCCGCCAGATTTGTACTGCCCGTGGCAGCGTTCCTTATGTCGCCCCAGAGGTCTTCCTGAGAAAGTGCTACGACGGCCCGGGAGCCGACGTATGGAGCCTGGGAGTTCTCCTTTACAAAATTGTCACGGGAAAACTGCCCTTTATGGCGGTAGACGAGACTGCGCTCCGGAGGAAGATCGTGAGAGGAGAATTCTATTTCCCCTACTTTGTGTCCTTTCTGTGCAAGAACGTTCTGAGGAAAATTTTGACCGTCGACCCCAACACCGAGTCACACTCGAACAACTAATGAAAGACCCGTGGGTGAATATGGGGCAGGAGGAGGAACTGGAGCCTTATAGGGAGCTGCCCAGTGACAGCGTGAACCCCCAGGTGGTGCAGGAGATGCTGAACTTGGGCTTTGAGCAGCAGAAAATTGAAGAGGCAGTCACAGGCACACAATACAACAGCGTGTTGGCCACATACCTGATTTTGAGCCACAAATCAGCAAAGATGAAGCACCGCACCATCCGAGTAAGGCCATTCCCTGGTGCAGAGTCCTCCCCCGACAGCGACGACCAGCCTTCCGGTCAGGAGGCCGAAGAGCCAGCCACTCCCCCAGCCAGCCTGGACTTGAGGACTGCCACCCCCAGCCCGGCCCTGCAGCGTGGCACAGTGGACTCTTCCTGCTACGTCACCACCAGCAAGTGCAGTGGCAGAGCCCCAGAGGGACTCGATGGGGAAAACGCCCATCCTGCCAAGCAGCCTGACGGTGTGTCCCCCACCTCTTCCTTGGGCCGTGGCCAGGGCTGTCGGCGGCTGGCCAAACGGTTTTGGAACTTCCTTGTGAAGCATGTCTGCTCCAAGCCATTTGCGAGGAAGCGCCGTGGCAAACTAGGTAAATGGGCCCAGGTGCAACCTGAGTAATCATGGACGGACGAGACAGAGTGGGAGTCAACAGCAGGAGAGCTCAAGCCGCTCTCCCTGCATTTGAAATCGAAGTCATTTGCTGAGCTCCGGGGAGGCTGGCAATGTGGCGCAGGAGATCGGCCAGAGGCTGGACGCAAGCAGCTGTTGGAGGGAACGGTGCAAGGACTTGGTCCGGTGGACGATGGAGCTGTGCAACCTGTCTCAGCATTCTCTGCACAAGAGTGACATCAGCACGGTGTCGGGCATCTCCGTGGCCTTCAGGTGAGCTTGGAGGACGCCCTGGAGTACTCTGAGGCCCTTCTCCCCACCTCTGCCCCTCTTTTCTTCCATGTTCGTGAGGAAGGGGGTGGTTCTTATTAAAGTACTTGGTTTTCCCACAAGTCTTATAATAAACCTATGCTCCATGAAAACAAAAACAAAACAAAACAAAACAAACGAACCCGTGTAATGCAATGGTTTTCATTATATTCACAGGACGATGGAGGTGTGCAACCTGTCTCAGCGTTCTCTGCACAGGAGTGACATCAGCACGGTGTCGGGCATCTCCTCAGCTTTCAGGAGCGTCGTACCCTGGTGAGCTTGGAGGACGGCCTGGAGCTGTCTTAGGGACAAAAGGAGAGGGCCCTCCCTGGAGTCTACAGCTGGACCCCAACCTGGGTGAAACTTCACAGACTGGACTGTTTTCCCTGGGGCCCTTCTCCGTGCCTCTGCTCCTCTCTTCTTCCATGTTCCTGAGGAAGGGGTGGTTCTTATTGAAGCACTTGGTTTTCTCCAAGTCTTATAATAAACTGTATGCTTCATAAAACCAAACAAACAAACAAACAAAGAAGACAAGCAAACCCGTGTGATGCAATGGTTTTCATTATATTCACAGGTACGTGCAACCATCACCAGAGACAATTTTAGAACATTTTCTGAAAATGTTCTAAATCCCCACTCTGTGGTATTTTGTTATGGCAGCCTGAGCTGACCAATACAAAACACTTTGCCAATTAAAAAAAATATTATTAATTTCAAGGATACAGTACATTGGTTAGACATTTATATAGTTTATAAAACAATCCCCCTAGTCAATTTTAATTGAGGTATTTATTTTTCATTATTGAATTGTAAGCATCCTTTATATAGTGTAGATACTAGTTCCTTTTCAGACATACATATGAATACAAATATCTTCTCCCATTTGTGTGTTGTTTTTTCCCTTTCTTGATGATATCCTTTGAAGTACAAAAGTTCTCAGTTTGATCAAGTCCAACTTATCTGTTTGTGGTTGCTTGTGCTTTTGGTGGCAAATCTACAAAGCCTTTGCCAAATCCAAAGTCATGAAGTTTTAGCCTTATGTTGCCTTGTAACAGTTTAATAGATTTTACTCTTAATTTAGGTCTGCAATACATTGTGAGTTGATTTTTGCAGATGATTCGAGAAAAATACCCAATGTCCTTATTTTGCCTGTAACTATTCAGTTGTTCCACTGCCATTTGTTGAAGAAGGGATTACTTCCTCCATTAAGATGGTCTTGGCACCTCCGTCAAAAATTAGTGTGCCATATATGTGAGGGTTTATTTCTGTATTCTCAATACCGTTCCAGTGTATTATAGGTGTCTTTATGCCAGCACAATATAGTCTTTTTTTTTTTTCACTTTCAGAGAAGCTTTTCTTTTTTAAAAACATTAACGTATTAATTCTATTTAGCTTCAAGTATGCAGGTCATTGGTTAGACATCTATATAGTTCGTAAAATGATCCCGCCAATCGCTCCCTCCCTCCCCTGGCCCACGACCTAGAGAACATATTAATGTTAACTGCATTCCCTATGCCACGTTCCCCATTCCCGTGACCATCCATCAGCTACTGATTTGTACTTTTTCACCCTTCACCCCATTCTCCTAGCCCAAAACTCCCCTCCCCTCTGTCCATCACTAAATTGTCCACTATACTCGTGAGGCTGTTTTTGATTCATGTGTTCTTTTTGGTCCTTCGATTCTGCAGATAAGTGAAAGCATGTGATATTTATCCTTCTCTGCCTGACTTATTTCACTCAGCATAGTAATCTCTAGGTCTATCCATGTCGTTGCAAATGGTTGGATTTCATTGTTTAAAATGGCTGAGTAATATTCCATCATTGATATGAACCATAATTTATCCACGTCCAGACTCTTCATTTAATTCCATCTGCAAAGACCTCTTTTCCTTCGCAGATAACATCTGCAAGGATTAGGACCTGACGTTTTTTGGGTGGCCTTTATTCAGCACAGTACACTTGTTATCCTGTCTACCTGTAGTACCCTTTTTTTTTCAGTGTCTTCCTCCTCTTTAACACTGCAGGGTGGTATGAGCCAGAAATCACAGATGAAGACCGAACATATATGAGAAATATTCTTGTCATCGAAATGATCCGTCATCCCAAAGTTGTAACACTCATACGTCAATCTATACCAGCTTAATTTTAAGAACATATAAAAACTCTTCTCCTTCATAGCTCTGACCCTCACATGGTGTCGATATCACCAAATTACATCCGTATACATTGTATGTCCAACGACATACTCTCACACACATATGTATACACTCAGGGTTTTTTTTTTTTTTCAGTTTGTTAAAATATCTATAATACTGATCTGTATAGACCTAGGATTTTCTGACTCCAAAATAAATGTATAGACATTCTATTTCTTGTCTTGAATGATGGGTATTTTACATCTCCCCCCCCCTAAATTTCGATTGGTATAATTTCCTACCATTTCAGAGTGTTATAGAACTAGGGAGCCACGATCTTCCCAAAGCAAAACAGATGCCTTCAGAAAAGCTGCCCCACTTTTTAATGATCCAGATTAGACCACACACACATCCTGACCAAGCACCATAGTGCATCCTGGATACAGTAGCAATGGTATAAGTCAGTTAAGGCCTACACACCGGAATTTGGGGGCAGAAAAGTCATGAAGAAGTTTTAGGTTCTTTTCTGATTTCGAAGAATATGTGACAGTTAATATTCTTCATGCCAATCATTATAAAATAATTTCGATAATTTCTGCTGAAAAAAGTATTAGTCAGCTATTAGAGCTATTAGATGGCCCATAGAACATATTATCTAGTTCACCGGCTTATAGAAATGGAATGGGACACAAATTGAGGAAACACCATAAATCCAAGAATCTGCTCAGTCTTACTTCACCTGCTAGAAATTTGCTGCCATGCCACAGAATCTAGACATTCTGAAACACTCATGGTCACTTTGCTTACCTAGAGCTTCCTATGTTCCTATTCATTCCAAAATACTGATTCTGAGAAGAGGCATGTCCTCATTTAGTGGTTCACTCTTGAAAGCCAGGCCCCACATACAACTTCTTCTGGACTGATAGGACTCCTCAGATGCTGCAAAGCAAAAGAACAAAGAACAAATGCCCGATATGTCTTCCACATTTTTTTGTGCAATGCTAGTCATACACCAGCACTTTCCCATAGAAAGTACCGTTGGGTGTTTATCAAGTCCATTAATTGAGTTCAGTTTTAAATTCTGTTGTGCTCCAGACCCTGATGACCATAGCAAAATTATATCTATTGCCATACATTGACTATTTGAAACAACTACAATTTATCTCTTCCGGTGCTCTATGTCAGAAGTATGCCCCGGTGCTCACAGAGCTGAAATCGAGGTGTTGCAAGGGCTGCGTTACTTTCTGGAGGCTCTAGGAGAATCCTTCAGAGCCTGAAACTGACTTTTTTTCTGTGGTGTCACATTTCTCTCTGACTGACAACAGCCAGGAAAGCGTCTCCCTTTTTATTAGATCGGAACCATTTCAACAGTCCAAGATAATCTCCTCATATCAAGCTCCTTAACCTCAATGATACTTTGAAAGCCTCTTTTGCAATGTAGGGGGTGACAAATTCATAAGCCCTGTGGACATTTTCGGGCAGGGGGCATTACTGTCTTGTTTGTTTGTTTTCGCAGAGTACCTGGGTTTCTGATGCAGGTGAGTCTCAGGACTGGGGCAGCTTCTGGGACGAAGGGTGGGTGTCAGGCCAGGGCTCAAACTCCACCTTGCGGGTGGAGAAGGGCTTGCTCCACGTACATCCTGTACAGTTGCTGCACAACACTGCGCATGATGCTCAGGCCCTGGTGTGCCGCATGCGTCTCTTTGTCTCTTCGGACTTGTGCATCGTCGCCATGGAACCCAAGGTTAGGATCCGGGTCATCTGGAGGTCACTATCGCGCTGCAACTTGCGGGTCAGTAGCCCTCCTCTTGGCACTGGTTTTGGACGCTGAAGACGGAACAGAGCGTGCACATGGGAAGAGAGAAAAGAACCCCTTATTCCCAAGCAGACGCTGCCCACAGCGCGGTAGGCCGGTTCAAGGGGACTAGGGAGAGGAAGGTGGGTGAGGCTGCACGCCTACCCGGCCGGCTGCCCACTGCCCTGGATGAGTCTGGAGTGGCCATCCTGGTGACCGAGGACCTTCGGATAGGGGTGCCTGACCGTCCTTGTCCTTGCGCTCACTCGGGGCGCGAGTTGCCAGGTGGCCCGGTCCGCAGCCAGCCAGCCTCTTGGTTTCGGCAGCGGTCACCAGAGTGGCTTTGCGAGTGGACGGAGAAGGGACTGCCGGGTTCGGCCCAGACCCCGGCAGCCTACTCGGGGAGGGGTGGGCAGTGGCCGAAGAAGGTCGAGGCGGTCGGGCAGTATGTCACGGTGAGGGAGCCCCAACCTCTGAGTCCGTGGCGGCGGGCAGAGTAGGCAGGGAGGGACTTGCGGATGATGGACGTTGGCAGTGTCTTCCCTGGCCCCGGACCACGCGCTGGGTCCTGGCACCGAGCGCTGCTGTTGCTGGACTTCCTGGTGGAGGGGGGCGCCAGGGTCACAGGCACCGCCTTGCGGCGCTCAGCTCCAAGGCGACGCCAGGCACAGGTACCCGCCTGAGGGGAGGCTGAGCGCTGTGCCTGCGTGCAGCGTAGCGGGAGGCTGCGCAGGGTCGTGGTGGTAGGTGGTGCTAGGTGGTGGTGGGCGACGGCGGCAACAGCACCTCCTCGAAGGGACTTGTCCACCTGCATCGAGTGCGGAGAGTGACCTCGGCTGGGACCCTGTGGGGTGTGCATCGCCAGGGCCTGCTGGGGGCCAACGGGACCTACAGAAGTTTCTTGTGGGAGCTGCCACGTCTTCCTGGGTGGGCTGCGCCCCAGCTCCAGGCTGTTCTCTGGGTGTGGGAAGATAGCCTCTGTTTTACCTACCTAGACAGTAGGCCAACGGGATACTTTGTCCCTTGCTTGTAAGGAACATACACAGAACTCTTTGAGCAAGTATAAGGACTTGTTGGGTAAAAGATACATTGAACTCTTCAATAGCACAACAGCAGGTGCTGAAGCAATGCTTCTCAGCCCTCTCATATTACTTCCGACCCCTCTCATTATTCCAATGCTACCTCTGTAACCTGTGCCCTCGAAGTGTTAGAGGTGGTACACCCCTTTGAGTTCTTCCTTACGTGGACAACATCGAGGGTATCCTGGACTTTCTGGAGGAGTTTTCCAAAGGTGGTCCAACTCACAAGGTTCACGTGGTATTGAGTCGCCAGGGCTGCCCGTGAGATGCTTTCATCCAGGTGAAGTATATGGACAGAGCATTTACGGCCACACAGAAGTACTATTCAACAACAACAAAAACAAACACATGGAAGACATGTTGAACCTTTCAGTGTGCATCCGCGGAGATGAATTTTAATTGAATGGGGGCACATAACTTTTGTTTACCAGTTTATTGTTTAATAAAAGATATGAGGAGACACAGATGAACAGCCAGGTGAAGTACATAGAGTCCTGAGCATAGGAGCTTTTGTCTCCTGCGTTGAGTCTGAGTATGCCACCCTCCTGCCACATGGATGTGCTCACCAACCCAGAAGCTCGCTGAACCCCACCCTATTGGGATTTTGATGGAGGCTTTATCACATAGGAATGATGAATTATTAACTTCATCGACAGCCCCGTTCCTCTCTCTCAGGAATGAAGGGTAGGGCTGAAAGGTCCAAGTCTCTAATCATGGTGACCAGTCTTTCTGGTGAGCAGCTCCCATCCAAAAGCCCACCAAGAGTCACTACATTCGAAGCAAAGCTAGTCCAGGAAATCCCAAGGGATTGAGGAGTTCACTGTCAGGTGCTCCAATCACTCAGGAATGACAAAGTTCGTAAGAGCTCCATGGCAGCACCTAACATCAAAGACTGAAAGTTAAAACAGAAGATTCTCCTAGTGCCCTTATTTGCAAGCGGTTTTAGGAGCCCTAAGTTAGGGAACCAGGGATAGAAACCAATGTCCATATATATTCTTTATTACTTTCCACCAGAGTACTCTCAATCCAGTTTTGTCCCCACACACCTCATATTCACTCCCTCCCATACCACACGATTTATCTGGTCGAACCAAAATCCTAGGCCACTGCATTGTTTTCTTAGCTGAAACCACAGGTCTGATGCTAAGAGGCAGTGCCGGGATGTCTGCATTACTTTTTGATTGTTGCCTAACAAATTATCATCAGCTGATCAGCTTGAAAAGCATCCATCTTATGAGTCACAGCTCTGTGGGTCAGAAGCCAGAGGGACTTGCCTGTGCTCTCTGTGGAGTGTATCATGAGGTCAAAATCAAAGCGTCAGTCAGGTTGGGCTCCTTTTTTACCTTGAGACTCTGGAGAAACCTATCCTTCCAGGAATATTTTGGTCGTTGGCAGAATTCAGTTCAGTATGATTGTCGTCAGACATGAGTGACGGGGGAACAAAGGAATAAGGCTCAGCCTAGAGACCGCCCAAAGGATTCCCTATTGGGAGTTAGAGAATTCCTTCTGCTTTCCCAGAGACAAAGGAAAAGAGGGTCATAGTCTTAGCTGGCCTCATCTGGCTATAGACACCTGTGCAGAGGTCATTATAATACTACGTTTAGGTAGGAAGTTCAGAATCTAGTTATGACAGGTGAAATTCTGGGTATGCACGTGCGCACGACACAAAGAGGTATGTAGCAGCTAGGTGTCAATCGGAATGACCTCACTTGCCAATCACCTAGGAATGCCTTTGGAACCCCCAACACAGCTCCAAATATAACACAGACCTCTCCCTGCTCTGGACTTACAGCTCTCCATCTTCCCTGGCTGTAACCGTACCCTCCGCTTAGGGGGACGTAACCTCACTTTCGTACGATTAACCGGTTTTAAGCTTGACTTGTCTTCTATCTCATAACGTGCTCTTAAGAAAGGACTGGTTCTCATTTTCACCGAGTTGCAATCCATTTCTCCAGCAGTGAAAAGGAGCTGGAAGGGTGCGTGTTACCCGGATTCCGAAAACTGCAGTGGTGACTGTGGGACTGAGGTCGCACTCTTCTTGCTGGTTCTCAGCAGAGGTTCTCTTCTCAGTTCCCTGAGACCACTCTCTGCTCCTTGAATGTGGTCTCTTCCATCTTCAAGCCAGAAATGGCATGCGAACGTTCACGTGTGTCCTTCCATGGGTGCCAGCAACACGATGCTCTTGTACCCGAAGTCTGGAGAGGTGGAACTCAAGCTCATCTTCTTCCCCAAACTGCCAAAGCCACGGAGTCTGCTAAGCTCTGTCTGGCATCCCTTGGCGAACACCTGTTCTCGTCCCCTAGAAACCAGTACAGTTACCAACTGAAGCAGCCTCTGGTCCTCCCAGATGAGGATGGTCTTTTTTTTTTTTTTTGATTCTGTCATCAGATTCACTATTAACTAGAACCATCCCATATTTCATTCTAAAGTTACTGGCCACATAAAGAATGGTTTACTTCTCATAACAAGAAAAACTTAGGCTGTGCTTTCCACTTAAAAACACATAATAGTGAATAAGTTTGTAAAATTTAAATAGACCACGTACTGCATGCCCTCTCTCCCCGCTCCCCCACATCCATACACTTTCCATCCTCCCGGCGAACAGACTAAAAGCCTATTTTGCCAGGTCTTAAGGTCTGCACCCCTCGGCAGCCTTCCCCCACTCACCTCCCCCACCCCCGGCACAGCCCTGTCCTTTTCAACTTCCCCAAGGCATCTGTTTTTCACTCTAACCAAACAGAGGCAGAGGGCAGGCCTAGTGACCCCGGCCTGAAACAACTTCACAGCTGACTGCCCCCCACCCTCATTGGGAGAAATCAATGTTGACTCTACTTTCAAAGTTCTCAACGGCAAAGCTTTCTCCTCCAGCTCTTGCAGGTGAAGGTACTTGGAGGTCTCCTCCTGCACTGGGGCTTTTGTTCCCCACACTCCAGATCCCGCTTCTTGCGCTCCGCCACGCTACGGCCTGTGGCTGCAGGGCTTTTTGACCTTCACTGGCACAGAAGATAACTGCGGCCCCATACATAAAACAAATCAACTAAGAAGACGTGGAAGTGCCAGTCTGCTCTTCCCTTTTGGAAGTGCATTGTTCTGGGTCCTGGCAGAAGGAGCCAGCACAGTTTGTCAAGAAGATGGCACTATGACTTGAGATGTGGAAGATGGGATGGTGTCCCCAGGTACCAGTGAGGAGCCCTACCAGTCTGCTGGCTTGACAACTCTGGTGCCAACAAGTACAGATAGCGTAATAGACATTCACATAGAGGCTCTGCCAACTCCAGATAGCACGGGCTACCCCGAGAAGAAAGCCAGAGCACCACGAGCCCCACTGTAGTAACAAGTCACTCCACGGAGCAAGTGGGTGGAGAGGCACAAACAACAGTTGAGAGAGATAGCTTGGTAACAGTGACTGTAGCGGGAATCATAGTTGGGTTCTTCCCAGCTGCTGGATTCATTGGTGGGATCATCGTTGTTGTGCAAAAACTGTTGGAAGCGTACTCAGCATAAAGAGCATTGTGCTTTTCTGCCAAGCTGTTTACAAAAGAGAATTTTAAACTTCCCTTGGCCCTGAGCATGTGGGAGAAGATGACCTTGGAAATGCTGGGCCCACACCCACTCCAAAAAATTCCATGATAATCTCACTGCTCGCAAATAGTAATGGAGGGAAAGATAATTCACAGGAGTTGATATTCTAAGTATTATTCTTTTGGAAAAAAAAATTACATCTAAATTTTGTGAAAGATGATTTGAAAGGTAGAAGGTATAGACAAATAGAGCTAACTGTCTAAACTGATCTGTAACTCTTATAGACAATAATTTAATCAATATGGGAAACTAGACATGTCTTTTTGTAACCATTCTCTAATTGTTACAACACAGAGGAATCTGGAAATACACTGACGGAGTCCTGGGTTTAGTGTTGTGTCCGTCAGTGGCATCCTCATCCTGCAAGGTCTGCTCTGTCGAACTGTGCTCTTTTGGTGTGCTTTCAGTTTGGTCTATTTTTAAAGCCTGATTTGGTTTGAATAACCACATAGAAAATTTAATCTTGAATAATCTGCCTTCCACTAGTCTAGATAAATATTTCAAAAGCATCCATTTTGGATCACAAACAGGAAGTCTAGACTTTCTTTCTCAAAACAAGGCCACTAGGCAACCTCTCGCTTTGCTTTAGCACCTTCTCCAGCTATGACTTCACTCAAAGGTTTGCTCCTGCCCTCCCCCTCTCCTTCCCTCAGATGATGGACAGCCAGAGTTAAGAAGATTGCCTTTTCCCTTTTCTAAGAAAGAGGTCCTTCAGATTGGCTGCTTTGTTATGGAATATCGAGATTTCAGTCCGGCATTTCAAGGAAGCTGCTGGACATTAAATGGTGCCAGAGGTTTGAGTGTTCCAGAAACCATGAACCAAGGTGGTGTCCAAATAGACAGAAACCCTGAGCATGCCCCAGAATGGGAAATAGGACCTGTCAGTTTTCTAACATTTACTTTCTGCATCACATAAAAGATATGGGAATCAAAAATAATCTTATTAGATACCAAATTCAAAGAAGCAGCTGGATTTAAAGTATTGATTTAAAAATAAAAGACATTCCCAGTCTTCATTATATATCATATATTTCTGTGGGGTCATAATTGAAAAGATCAAAATAAAGAAGCCCAAGCTGCTATTTTATGTTGGTATCAACCATTTTATTTCCTTTCTTTCCATAGATCAATAGAATTCTTTTTTCTAAACAAAAATTTTTTTACACTGAGCAGTCCTGTTATGAAAGTGGTTTTGCACTTTGTATATTCTTTAAACTTGTAAGAGTTTATAAAACAGGAAAAAGTAAATTATCTGTGGGAAAGCACATTCTATTTCTTACCTTTTTTTGTAGTAGGGCTTGGATGGTATTTTAAACATTGTGTCCTAGTGATGCCAAATCCATCTGATCTAACATCGCTGGTTCCATATTTGAACATTCAGTGATTGAGAGAAGGACGTTTAGAAGAGCTTTATGAGCTTAAATAATCTTCCATTTTATCACTCAGATTCTTGACCAGGGTTTAGGAATAATGTCTATGTTTTTTTTCCTATCCCTTCTTTTTTTCCCTCACTGTGAAATATAAAAATTTCAGGCAAACATATTGTGATGTTTATGACTACAAAAATATTTAAAATATAAGCAAGGAAAAATCTTGAATGAATAGACAAGTATTAACAGTAGTCATTTCTTCAATCATCTATTCAGAAATTATTTAATAAGAATTCTATTTGCTAGGCACTGTGGTAGCCTCTAGAGAAACATAAGAGAACAAGACAGAAACATTCTCTGCCTTCAGGGGACTTACAGTCTATTTTGGGAGATACATTAAAATAATTATATAGCATAATACAGTGTTTAGCAACTAAAATAAATGCTACAAAGGAAACAAAACAGTGGGTAAAATGATGATTAATGGGAGTGGACAGATATATTGTAGAAAGGATGATCAGGAATGGCACTGGGAGCAGGTGACATGTAAGCTGAGACCTAGACGGTAAGGAAAAGCTGGCCCTGAAAAGAAGAGATAGGAAATTCCAGGAATGATTTGTTGATTTATAGGTCAAGCCAATTATAGATTCCACCAATCAGACCTAGTTCTGTCTTATAGGATGAACCCAAGTAGTTCTAATCATTTTTCCCCACCAGGAGTCCTCCTATATTCAGTTTTCCAAGTTACCTACTTTCTTTAATATGTCTACAGGGTTTAAGTCCCTTTTGTATCTGAGTTGCCCAGAAGTTTGCTGATGATATTCATAGCTCTCTTCGCCCAGGTTGAAACAGGCTTTTTCATGTGCTTTGAGAAGTGAATAGTGCAGTTTGATCTACTTTCATCATCTAGTCACTTTATATCTATTAATATAGCAGTTCCGCAAAATACTAGAGATATTGCTGTGTAATATATTGTTTAAATACAGGAGAGTTGGCATGAGACAGAAATGGATTTGAATTCTGTCTGGCTCTGTTACTGAGGTGTCTAAAATTGTGCAAAATTGTTACATATGGATGGATGGTAAACAATTTTTGAGGGAAGGTGTTTTCTTTTCATAATACTCAAAAAGTTAATGGAAAATTTGTTAATATGACTCTTGAATGAAAAGTTTAACTTTTATATTTTAACTTATTTTCTATGGAGGGAAATTAAGAGAAAACATAATGAGTTAGAAATATTCTGACTGACAAGTTACTAGCTGTTTAGGGAATCATATTCTATGACTAGATCCTTATCATTCCAGATTGAACTACTCACAATTAGCACTGCAGATGATCTTTTTTTAGAGCCAATATTCCCTCTGCCAAAATGCTGTTTGCTAGGACCATATCAACAAACTAGCAGAACCTCTCGCTCATGGCCATTTCCTGCCTGCGTGCCTCCTGGCATTCAAAGGCCTGAGCTTCATGCCAAGTGACCCAATCGCCCTTACCTCATCCCATAAGCTCTTTTTAACTTACTGTCTACTCAGAATTATCTAACTGTTGTCCTTAATCATTATGACAGAACCTGACATTTGCCTATTCTTTACTGATTCTTATCTTCCTACTCACCAGCAGAAAGCAGATTTTGTTGTGAGTGAAATGTGCTGGGCAAAGAAAACTGCATTTTCCAGTCCCCTATACAAAAAGGCTAGCCTGTAACTAAGTTGAGGCCAATGAGCTTTAACAGTAGTTTTAGTTCATGAAAAATGGGAGCCCAAAAGAATAGGTTTAAGTCAACTGGCGTATGTCATTTTGTCCTTCGTCTTTCTCACTGACTGAAAGGCAAATGGGATAGTGAAAATCCTAGTGGCTATCTGGTAAGCATGAGGTTACTTTGAGGATGGAAGCCTAAGGATGACCGAGCACATATATGGAAGCAAGCAGAAAATCAATAAAGTCATTGTGTTGGCCTGAAAAGCCCAACTGTGCATTTCATTATTTGAAAGAAATACAAGTCTTTCTTAATTTAAGCATTGTTTCTTGTTTCTGTTACTCAGAGTCTAACACATTGATACATCACTCTGAAAGAGGTGACTCAGATAAAAATAGTTCTGATTATGGCTTCATAGAATCTTTTAACTTTCCAATGGAACTCTTTCTGGCTTGTAAACTTATGTATTCAACTACTGTGGTTATTAGGAAAGAAAGATTGTCAATCATTTGAATTGCCATATGTTTCCTACTTGCTCATGAAAAGTATTAGTGAAAAATAAAAAGCTATAAAAATTTTGAAGAACACAATAAATAAGCATGTATGTTAAAATACTTTTTAAATAAAATTCCTAATCCATGAAATATTCATATTTCTCAAGATTTGTTAGGAAAATATTATCAGTTATGAGGTATTAATGAGACTTTGGGTGAGATAATAATTTGTAGTTAGGAATTTCCTATACATTGCAGGACGTTTAATATTTCTGGATTCCACCTATTAAAACAATATTCTACCCCCATTTATCATGAGAGTTGAAAAATGTGTCCTGACTTCTCAAGATACATCCCTCAGCTCTTCCTTCTCTCACTTGTTCCTCCCTCATCTCCTATGTTGAAAACCACAGGATCAAGTAGAATCTGAGATAATTCTGTCTTGAGAACCCATTTCATTTATTTCTCTATTTCATCTGTTCCACATGTGAATCTCTGTTTTTATTGATTTAAAATGTTGAAGTCAAGTAACCTTTATTTTTCTCTAATAATGAAATTCTGTCCATGCAGCTCTCCCTCTTCTCTTGATCTCCATGAAATATATTGGAACATGGCAATTAGCACTAATTTTAAGAAGCACATGTTGATGAAATAGTTGGGGATCTATAATGAAAACAGCAGTGACTTTTAGTCTAGATCCACTACTAATTTGCTACAAACCTCTTAGAGATTTTATTCATCAGTGAAGTATGGTTAACAATATCTTCCATTTCTACCACATAGTAGTGTTATTAAAACCATATAGAGTAATGTGTATAATCATTTTGCATGAAACACTAGGATAGTGATATTTCTTTGAAATGTAGAAAATTTTAAATGTCCACATATTCACATATTCATGAACTTATTTCTTAAGGCTCAAAGAATCTGATTGTTAAAGCCATCAGTTTGTCATATCAGACTTACAATGGTAGGAAAATTATAAATATTCTATTGCCTCTTATATTTATGTTTAGAATGACTGGAAGAATTACATATTTGTAACCATTCCTCATGACTCACAACTTCTTTATACTGATACTACTGAAGTATAATTGGTATGGTATCTAATTTTCAAAAAAAAAAAATATATATATATTTCAAACACTTACATGGCATATACTTTGTGCCAAACTCTGTTTACAGGGATTAAGTAACTTAATTCAACCAAAAAATTTATAAGAGAGATACTACTACTGATAAAATGTTGTATAGTTATTAGGTGTTGGAATCCAGATTATAATTCAGGTAGCCTAACTAAGGAGTTCATATTCTTAATCATAAACAATATCAATAACTTACATATTTTATATAACACATAATTTTGATAAAATAATACTATTTTGAACTCTAAAAGTTATTTTAAGCTCTAAAAATAAAACATATATATATATACTTTTTTACTTCACCACCTGGTAACTTCTTAGTCAAAATAATATTTTTCACTTTCTTTAGAAATAAATATCTGAATTAAAATTATCTAATGGAAACTTCGAAGTGTGAAGGATCTATTTGTTTTTCTCTTGCTATTTGTGGTAATAATAGAATTGTATATTTTTGTTTATATATGCTAGCCAGCATTGTGGTAGGAGAGGACATGACAGAAAGATGGAAATATTAATCAATTATAAGGTATCAGTATGTTTTTAAGTAAAAACTGTATAAAATGCTATAGATATCTTAATCTTTCCCTAATGTTTCATGACACAAAAATGAGGGGCAACCTCAAGCTAATATTAAATTGTGAAAATACTCTTCTGACATTTCAAATAATACATTATTTCATATTTTTGTATATTACATATTTAAATGAAATACATTTTGTGTTAAAACAAACTCATAAAATAGCATCACTAATAAATTTAATAATTCAATGTTTAAATATGGTCAATTGGATGATACCAGTACTATTATTTTTCTTGTTTTGTGATAACAGTTTACTTTCAGAATGTAAGTTAAAGGTAAGAATTTATTTTCTTTGTTTAAAAGAGAGCTAAAATATATGCAATGTTAAGATTAGCATTTTCCAGTATACTGAATCATTTTTCCCTATCAATATGCCAGCATAAGTATGTTTTAATTTCTAGAATTAAATTTTCAAATACTGTATAATTTTAACTAGTCTCATTTTGGTAATTTTGAAATCAAAATTAATAAAAAAAATGAAATTCCCACCTAGTTTTGGATGCTATTTCAGATATCAAGTTTATAAAAAATTACAAGCCATTTTCTTTTCTAAACAATTGCATCTGTTTATTCACTGATATGAATCAATGACATACATCTGATGACAAAAATGATGAGAGATAGATGAATAACGATGTAAGACTTTAAAGTCAAAAGTAATTATTTGAAGACAAAAACTAAGTCTCAAATAATGACTTAAAATCCCTCCTTTATGCACAGAGCAGAAATAAAGATATACTTACATTTATTTATCATATTATTTCAAACGATTTCCTACTAAAAAGAACTAGTGAAAATCCTAAAAGACATTTAGTTTATCTTAATACTAAATATATTTCATGATTACAAATTATTAATTAATGATGTCAATTTCAGAAAGAAATTTTTTTTGTGGCATTTGAAATATAACAAAATCATTTTGTAAGTAGCTTACTCTGAGAAAATCCTGTTAGCAACAGGACTATAGTTTCTTCTTGAACTGAAATATTTTATAAATATTTTAAAAACTTGCAAATAGTTAGAATTTTATATCTGTAAGTTAGGCAATATGTAAATGAGACATAAGTATGAGATAATAATTTATTGCTGAACTTAAAATTTCCAGATTTCCAAACTTATATCCTATGGTTACATGGTTTTCATATGGTAATATGTTTTGGTGATGTCCAAATATTTAATAATTTATATGTTACAGGAACAGAACAGGCACTAGCTTTAAAAAACACACAAAAAGGGCAACTTTATGTGGCGCATGCTTACAAAATAACAGTCCTGGTTTACCACATTACAGTTTAGTAATTCACAGATTTATTTGCTTACATCTTTGCTCTCTGAACCATTCTACTTTTGGTCATCCAAGTGACTTGCTCTTTTACCTCCTTTAAATCTGTTCAGGTATCACTTTTAAAATGACCATTATTTGACCACCTTATTTAAAATTGCACACACATTCCCTATCACTTTTGTTCTGCTTAATTTTCTCCAGTGTACTTTTTTTTTTGTGAATAAGATATTACTGGCACATAACTATGCCTATTTATTTCTGTATCGTTTGTGGTTTCTTTGCCCCTACAGTAATAGGTTTGTGTAGTTATGAGAGAGACCATTTGGCCAACAGAGACTAAAGTGTGTACTATTTGGCTCTTTACAATAAAAAGCTTGTCAGTCCATGCTCTAAATAATTCAATTATTTATTATGTTTGTTGTTTATTAAATTATAAATTCCATGAAAACAGAGATTTTCTCTGGTTTTATTTTATTTTTATCTTTATCACTTCTGTATCCCTACTGCCTATAACCACACCTGGCACACAGTTGGCACCTAATAAATAATGGGCGAATAAACAAAAATTGAATAATATTCTTTCATAAAGTTTTATACGGTTAATTCTTTATGTGAGAGAATAGAGATTGAGATATAATTTAAGTGGCTTTTACCAGTACTAGAGTTGGACTTTGGTGCCATCATAATTTTTTCTATATATCTGCTCTCTTCACTAGTTAATTCTTTAATGTTTTTTACTTTTGCATTTTATAAATATTAGCAGTCATGTATAAATCTAAAATATAGAAGTGAAACAGTATATAAAGATATATATGTAAGGCGCCATCATTTTATTGTATTCCAAATGAACATGGCCAGAAAAACAGAGATATTCAATAAACTCAACAAAACTATGTTATAACTCATTACAGCCGTAAAAGTGGAAAAGGATATTCTACTGCTGTCTTCATACCATTTTAAATTGTGGCAAATTGACTAAAATAGAAAATATAAAAATAGAAAATGTATAAAATATCAAATGATTTATAACATGATATTTTCGATATATGTAGGACATGTTATGAAATTTTTTTATCCACTGGCAGAGAGAAAATAGGCTTTGTTTCATTTCTTTGAAAATAGAAATGATAGTAGATATTACTATTTTTCCTTTAATGTGGCCAATAATAATAATAAAAAAAATTTATGTCATGAGGGACCCTAAAAGGAAGAGGCTGCTACATCTTAGTGTTCATAATGGACAAGTAATGTGAAGAATTGTCAGACTTGATCAAAAGGTATTAGGAAAGTAGAATTCAAAGAAGTCACAAAAATATAACATGTAATTCCACGTTATATTTAGGTGTGGCTATAGCTTAAGATGAATGCAAAAATGTATTGAAGAAATTCTGATCAAACAATATGTGGCAGTATCAGTGAGGAAGAAAAGAATGAAATACCTAAGAAATCTGAGTAGTTGCTCAAGGTACTGCTAGTGTTAAAATCTTGTGTGTATGAAATTGTAAAACATTTTCAGTAAGGTAACCTGAGATGAGCTGAGACTTAAAAAATGACAAGTCCAGAAAAAGAGCATGTTGTTATTTCTAAGAGCCAAAAAATGAAATGGGAAAAATTTGTGCCCACTAATGGGGGAAGATGGTGTAATATTTTACATTGAAAATTAGAAAAAAAACGCTCCGCCTTACTGTGGCAGGTTGAGTTCCCTGGTGCTAGGAAACGTATTCTGAAACAGACATTATTTACAGGATATTTATTGCGGAGTTTTCTTGAGATTAACACCTGTAGAAGGGAGCAAAATAAATTAGGCAAAGGAAGAAGATGACTTTCTCTCTTAACAAAAAGTGCACTCTTGGGGTGCTCTGAAACTATGATGGCCCATCAGAATTGCCACAAGTTAGAAAGAGATAACCAAGCCATATTACCTCCATGTTGATCAGTGATTGAGTGAAGCTAGCACTGGATGGGACAATAATGTGAGTTAAGGCATGTTTTCTCAGCATAGCAATCTGCAAATAGGGCTTAAAGCTGAAAATGAATTTTGACAGCATTCACAGTTGTGCCATTGGTTAGGAGTGGGGGGTCATTCCTGAAGTGAGAACTGGGCAGTGCATCAAAATGGAAAGTATAGTCCACTTATTTGAATAGGTTCTGGGAGTGGGTTCTCATGGATTGCAATGGTTCTTTCTTGCTGAGGCACTTAGAAGATGAAGATTGGTGGAATCAGTATTCGCTTGCTTCTGCAGCTAATTTCAGGATCACAATAAAACCATCATTATCTCCATCCTCTGCTATTCATTCCCTTTACCTTCTAGAGGTCGATTTCCTGTAATGATCCTGAGGGTTCTAAGACATTGGTTACAATGCCCTTCTCAGGCTGGGACTGCTTTACTCCTCCATTTTTTCTTACTGTTCATGCCTTCGACACCTTCGCTGATTTTTGGTCTAGTAAATACATCTATCATTAAGAGTAGGGTATTAAAACCTCCAGCTATTACTGTTCATTTGTCTGTTCCTCTCTCTAGTTCTTTCAGAATTTGTTTTCTATATTTCTGAGCTTTGCTTTTATGTGTGTATATATTTACAATTTTTATTCTTTATAATAATGACTACTTTTTATCATTATGAAATATTTTCTGTCTCTAGTAGCATAGTTTATTTTAAACCCCATTTTGATAGAATTAACATAGTCATTTTCAGCTCTTCTATATTTTCTTCTTACACGTATGTTATATCTGTTTTTACCCTTTATTTCCAGTCTGTTTGTTTATTGATGAAGATAGAATTTTAGGTTATGGTTTGACATTTTTTTCCCTTCCACTTATTTATCAATATCATTCCATTGTCTTCTAATTTACATAGTTTCAGACTAGAAGTCTGTTTTTTTCTCCATGTATACTGTCTCTTTTTCTGACTTCCTTCAAGAGTTTACACACACACACACACACACACACACACACACGTGTGTGTGTGTGTGTGTGTGTATATATAATTTTTTTTTCTTCAGATTGTGTTAATAGTACAGTACAAACATAGCAATAACTACCCAATTTCATTGCCTCTATAGCTATTATTATTTCTTCTCTGTTATACTTCTTACATAGACATTTCACACTTTGTGTCAGGGAGTGTATTTTCTTCACAATATGCTATATCAATTTACTACCAGTGAAGCTTTAGAAATTACACAGCTACCTTCTGTTATATAAATATATATATATATTAATTTGATATATATATAAAGTTTGCTCTTTTTCATTGATTTTTGAAAATCTTCATCTATTATGTCTTGAAAAATTTTATATTCTCTTTCTGGGATTCAGTTTCCCACATATTACAATATCTGATGTTGATTTATAGCTCTCGGTGATCTTTATATAGTTTTGTCTGTTCCTCCTTTTTCCTCACTGTGTTTCAGTATGGATAATTTTTAATGACTCATTTTCATGCTCATTGATTCTTTCCTTGGATATGCTGAGTCTACTGAAGTGCCTGTCAAAGACATTTTTTTTGCCATACGTTTTACATTTTTTATACCATTTTGATTTTTTTTTAGTTTTCATCTCCTTTTTAAAATTAGCAACATTCATATGTAATTTTAGTTATTTCAAATTCTGTCACATTGTTTAATGTCAGCATCATGCCTGTGTGTGATTCTGTTGATTCTTAAGTATCTTTTAAGTGACCTTTACTTCATAGCCTCTTTGTTTCTGTTAAAAGCCAGATATTTGTATACAACAGTAGAGACAATTTTATGCCTGTAAAGCAGGGTATTAAGTTCATATTATGAGTAGGGTTTAATTTGAGTTATTTTTCTTTTTCTTGGTTGCTATGGCTCAATGTACTACTGGTTTCAAATTTCCATAGCCATATCTTGTGTTAGGACTGCAGACTGATTTTTCAGAGCAATCCTGTTAAATAGTGAAATCTTGGTTTTCCCTTTATGCTGTGTCTCATGGAAAATTGTTAGCATTCTCCTGTTCCTTTCCTGTCCTTCTTTCAGGAGTAATCTGCTATGGTTTATTATTTAAAATTTGTTAGCTTGACAGTCAGGAGGATAGTTGGAGGACTAAATTCTCTGTTGCTCTAATTAAACTCACTCTTATGTATGCTCTGTGTTCCTGGATCTCAATAATATGTCCTTATTTTTCCTCTCCCTCCAATGACTGTACTTGGGAGCAGATGCGCATTTTTTCCATTCCCCAGGAGCAGTTTTCTTTTCCCTGTTTGCTCTCATCCGGATGCAGTGAGTTTTCACTAGTCTTTTAAGGTCAGAGAGGCTTTGTAGCCTTAAATCCACAGATGAAGCCTTTGTTTCATAATGGAGGTAGGGGAGAAAAATCTGGATAAAGTTTCTTGTACTTTCTGTACAACTACTATTCCCACAACCCAGGGTTGTACCTCAATAAATACTCGGGGCTCTTTCTGATCTTTTCTGTGAGTGCTCAATGGAGTTTGTAGAGAAATAGCCTTCCAAGGTGTGCGGACCTGCTCCATTTTTATAGCCCCAAGTCACAGACCTATACTGTCTAAATATAAATGTTTAAGGTCAGATTCAGCCTTTAACAGGTTAATTATCCTGTAGGAACTCTTCTTCCTGATGTCTGCTTGAACCCTATACCTCATTTTTCCTGATAGAAATCATTTATTTTTAAATTTTGGTTAGTTTGTTGTTCTATAACCTAAGCTATGCAATGAGTTTGAAAAAGAAAAGTCCTGAATTTGAAGTTAATTGTACTCTTTTTCATTATAAAGTAAGAGTAATACAACTTACAGTTATCTTACATCCAGGAGTAAAAGTACACTTAATTTTAATTGTTAAATAATTATTCTCTGCTTTCTATTTTTTCTTCAGATTGTATTAACAATACAATACAAACATAGCAATAACCACACAATTTCATTGTCTTCATAGCTACTATTCTCTACTATCCTACTTATCTAAACATTTCACACTTTGAGTCAGGGAATATGTTCCCTTCACAATTTATTATATTGGTTTACTACCAGTGAAATTTTTATAAATTGCACTGCTACCTTTTGTCAGGCACTGCATATTCTTCATCTACCTCCAATGACAAGATTCTTATTATTATTATCAGGGTAGCAAGGGTTTCAATTCCAAATTTTATCTTAAATTTGCTTTTGAACCATTCCTGTCCCCAACACATTTAAGTTGGGTTCTACAGGAAGAATACAAGCAGTAGCTAACTATGAAGGGCATTTATGGGGCAATGCACTTGGAATCAACATTCCTGGAAGAGAAAGAAAGGAAGAAATGTGGACATAAGGAAATGTTGAGCTAATGCAGTCCCAATAAAGATTTCAGCTGACCTTACAGGGATTTCAGGCACTAGAATGGCATGCGAGACTTGTCCTGAATTGTAAGGAGTGGTTTTATACTTCTGTGTGATAGACCATAGGGGTTTCCTCCCACAGAAGAAGGATGACATTGAGAAAAGTAGATGTCTTCAGCTGAGGCTTTTAACCAAGACTTATCAATTGGAAACACTCTCTGTAGGTGGGAGATAACGTCTCCATCCCAAAGTGGATTTTTACATGGCATATTACAGTATCCACTATACCTTTTACTTACCATTTTTTCTGTCAAATAAAGTATTTAAAAATTAATAGCCATAATTATTAGGGATATGAATATTAAAATAGTCACAATTCTGGTTCCACAGAGTCCACTGACTAGTTGGGAGAAAAAGTAAGCAGACAATAAGAAGTATCATTTAGTTGGCACCTTTCTCTTCTGAAAAGTGCTCTTGCCTCCTCCTACCTTAGAAGCACCTGTGTCAGTATAACTTCACTTGTTCCAAGAAATCCTCACTCAGAAAGTTATGACTACAAACCAAGAAATAACTTCACTTTTGCTTCAGGAAGTTATTGCAACAAAAGTATCTGAGTAAAAGAATTTTGCTCATTTGAGCAAACAGCTGTCAGACAACATTTTTTCACACCTGGAGAAACAGCTCATTTTTGTCAACAGTTCCATCAAAATTTACCTCAAATTCCTCAGTCCACTTTGTCTGACGATCCTATACTATTGTGTAAGACATTATTCAACTCTAAAAAAGTTTGCCACCTCAAAAGACCCACTGCAAACCACTATAAACTGAGACTTAATAATCCTATAAATACCCCTCACTAACTTCCTCTGTTTGAGACACTAAAACTGTGTCAAGGGAATGTTCTCTGTTGTTGTAGCAAATTTAATAAATTTTGGTTGACTTAGCCAATAGATTTTTCTGGTGGTCTGTGGGGGAAGACTATAATTGTTAACTCTGAAAATCACCCCCAGGGTCTCCCAATATCTTCTTGTTGGCACAGTTTAAGATCTTTTGCTCAGAAACAATGTCTTCTCCTAAGTCCTTGAAAGAATCCTGTCCAGTTGATCACTATAACTAATTATGCCCATATTTGGCTTGAGTTCTGATTTCTGTTTGTCTAGATCAAACATTGCCATGCTATGGCTTGCAAGCAATAATTATTCATTATGTGGATGGCTTCTTTTCTGCCTCAGCAGTAGATTTGGATAGTCGGGACTGAGAAAATATGGCTTTCATGGCTGAAAATATTTGGCGTCTACTCTTTTAGAGACCCAGATTACTGATTTCTCATCTAAATCCTAAATGCTAAGTTTATTTCATCTCCTGAGAATGGGCAATCCTATTTTACAAAGTATTTATTTACTCATAAATTAAAAATTCTTATCTTTGGTGACAATGTAACTTTCAATAGCAACACTATAGCTTTGAGTCTGTAAGAGGAAGTACATAAGACAAAACAGCCATACATCTAAGAAGTCTGTTCTTCGAGATGGTTCCAAGTGCTGATAAGGTCAGAAAGTCTTATCTATATTGATTAAACTTTTTATATTGATACAACTTTTCACAACCTTGTAAGGAGTTTCCTATGTCTTTTCTTTGTTTTCTTTGTCCATTTTCTGTTTGTCTGGATTAGGAATTGTAAAATTAAGGTCTGCTGGTCACACCTGTTCATTTATGTGTGTGGCTGAGACTCGTTATTTGGTTATTTCTGTCTAACACTGAATGTTTTATTGCTGTATAATTGGCAATCATTGGTCAATAACCAGGTTATGGAGAGACATTTGATTTTATAACAGTGTTCTTACAAACTATTCAAGTTCTTTTAATGTTTAATCAGTCTCATTGGACCTTCTAGCCAGACACAGCTTTCTTCACATTTAATCATATGTATATCTCTCTAACTAGCATAATTTCACCAAGGACATTTGAAAATTAACTCGCAATTTCAGAGATATTTGCCCTGAAAATTGTTCCTTAATTTAGAATGCAAAGAAAAGAAAGATCCTCCCATGAGTAAATCCTCTTTTGTATCTGTCTAAATAGGAAATTGCTTGGAGTAACATAGAAAATGCCACTGTTTGTTTCTGTAATTTAGAGATGGGTAATCTATCATACTTTGTATGTTTTTATTTATTATTTTCTCATCTATTTTATTGCCACTGAATGATTATTTGTTATGTGGGGTAGTTGCTCTCTATAAGTAAGCAACTTTTACATTGTAAAATACACAACAGACCATTAATCTCTTGCCTGCTATGTCATATCTAAAATAAGACTTCTCCCCACTACCAACAAGTCTTATATAGGAACTAGCCTTATAATTAGTTCTTTATGAAAATAGAGCATGAAAAAGGACTATGGAACAGATGTTGAATATGTAGAAATAGTCTTTTTTTACAGCTCTTGTAGGAAAGATTCACTATAAATGAATCTTCTATTCACATCTATCTCTAACTAATCTATCTTTTTTATAAATATATCTAGCATTTGATTACTTTTGTTGAATAGAACTGCAATATAACATATTATTTAACAAATTATAAGTATAGTGGGGCTTAAAAAGGTTTATAGATGGCCATAATGACTGCCATTGGTGAGTGGATTACATAGAAGAACACCAGTATTTGGAAAACAAGTTTGGAAGCTGCTTCAGTTACTGAAACAAAAATTTTAACATTTTAAACTAAATGTTGAAAGAATAAAAAAATAAGAGACTGAACAAATCAGCAGGAGTTAGCAATTTATTGATTTTTAGATTCCTAATGAATATACAGAAAACACCTAACTAAACACTTTTTGTGCGATCATGTTTCCAAACTAACATTTTGCTCAAGAACCAGCTCTGGATGATTGAAGAGATTGTCAGAATGGTTTTCATTCACATAGTAATTCAGGACCTTGGACTTACAGAATTTCTCCCATTTTTCAAAACCATGTTTCTAAAGTAATTCATTGGAAGAAGGGTCAGCAGCTACCACTGTAGTCATTCAGAAGGGGGAAAGACATGGAGAAGCAGCCATAGACAAAATTTGTGGGTTAACTCTGACTATATCATATGTCATTTTTATTCACTTTGCATTAGCTAGAACTGAGTTCCTGAAAAGAAGGTTATAATGCATTTTGGTTAGCAGATAGTAATCATTTCCAAAGTTATTGACAAAATTCAGTCTTGGAATTTTTTGGAATCATAGGGAATGGATAAGCACTATATGGAGAGCTGTAACTCTAGATATAGAAAATATTACTCTAATTACTAAAATGAGGAAATATTAAAATAAAAAAAAGGATTTGTAACTTTATTTCTGAATATATTCTAGGGTAGATTCTGGATTCTTGAGTATATTCTAGGGTAGTTTGTCAATTTTATATAAAAAAGTAATGACCACTATTTATTCATAAATTAAAAATCAGGCCAAATGAAATAATATGTATTTCTGCCTTGATATTGGCTTAAGTTGAGTAAGAAATGGGATGAGATTTATGCCCAGGAACTTGGAACTAGACACACATCTTGAAAGGCCAAGTTCTCAGTAACAGGCTTGATGAAAGTCCCCTCAGAGATATATTTCTGTGATTGAAAATGGGACCAATCTTTAAAAAAGGAATATAATATGAAGTATAAGGCAGAAGTCCAGGCAAATAGAAGGTCAGTGAAGAGTTTGGAATCAGACTATAAGGATCTAAGAATGGGGGGCTGAGTTTGAATATAGCAGGTCTGTGCATCTCAGTAAACCAGGTAAAAATTGGAGAGTATCTGAGGTATTGTAGAACTCCCATAGCGATTTTCATGTATATGTAAAAGTTATTAAATTATATTCATATGCTTTTCTCTTAATCTGTCATGACAGTGTACTCCTTAGGTCAGCCATGGAACTCAGAATGTAGAAGGAAGTTTTTCCTTGCCTATATTAGTTTTGCTTAAAAAAAAAAAAAAAATATATATATATATATATATAATATATATATATATATATATATGAATGCTCTAATTTCTCTTTGGAAATGTATTCAATATTTTTCATAAAGTAGTTGTTTCAAAACTTTTGTGATTTTAAAAGACTGTAAATAGTCAACATTTAGAAATTTTTCATGGATCACCAATCTAAGAAAAAATGAAACTTCTTAATTTATAATGTTTATGGTTTTAGAAGGGACATATCTGATATTTTTGAAAAGTTTAGAAAAATATTTTAATAATTGAAAAAATTATAAATTACAGTATCACAGTGCTAAGTCTGGATCTCTGTGCACAGTTAATTAAAAAAAAAACTGTGTGTCATAAAAAAATTTTATTAAATGACTCCTGTTTGGCCAGGTTTCTAATTTTACTTAGACAATAGTCTCTACAGAATTTACTAACAAGACAGACTGACTATCAGGGTGATCTTATATTCTGCTAATTTCAAAAGATATATATGTAAGGTGCCACCATTTTATTGTATTCCAAATGAACGTGACAGAAAAACAGAGATATTCAATAAACTCAACAAAACTATGTTATAACTCATTACAGCCATAAAAGTGGAAAAGGATATTCTACTGCTGTTTTCATATCATTTTAATCCTGCAATTTTCCAACCGTACAAGACTATTAAAAGTTAAGAAAGAAATTTCTGCAAAATTTTAACTTATAAAAATAAAAATTATATTTAAAGTTTTAAATTGTATTGAGCATCATATCTTTGTGCTTCATTAAATTATGAGGAAGCTATTTCAGCTGATATCTTGGCACAGTTGGAAAATGGATTCATATGATACTCTATTTTGACTATTTCACCTACTGACCATATTGATATATACAGATCAGTTAGCCTTGTCTCTAGAATAAAAGTTTTAAAATAGTTTTTATAAGAAAATTGGTACATTTTGTATCAGTGTCTCAAAAAGAAAACTATATTATTTTAAGACTGATGGTAGACAACTTTAATAGGATTTTATAAATAATTTAAAATAACTTACTAAGATAATACAAAATGAATATTCAGCATGATTATGCAAAATCATTTGAATTTTAACTTGTTTCCTTTAAAGGTTCTTACTTTTTTAAATAAGTGATATATGGGGATGTTGCACAACTTTGCTCTCTAATATCTATTTAAATGTGTTCTTTTAAACTATCAACACATATTTAAAAAGTGATTGAGTTATTGGAGTACAAATAAACATGAGAAGACAAGGACTTCAGTAATGTCATAACTGAGTTAAATCTTTATCTTCAAAATTTAACACAAGGCCATTAGAGATCATGGAAGGCAATGAATACATTATAAATAATTAAGAGATAGAGTATTTGCCCTCAGGAGCAAAGCATAATGACAATCAAAAATCATACTTAAATTCAGATATAATCACAAAAAGTTAAAAGATTACATGCACCAGTTAAATTAAAATTTTAAATAATAGTTCTTGAGTTTGGTAGAGATAGATGCCCCAAGTTCAGGGACGATTTCATGGAAATAGCAAGACTTGAATTAAGCATTGAAAGTTCTATAAGATTTGAAGGTGAGAATTGAATGGTGACATGACGTGCAAACGTGATTAAAAGAGCAGAAGTGCAAAGTGAAAAGTATGCGAGTTATTTTAGGGTTCCAAAAGAAGACATTGATTATATCAGATGTTTTATGAGGGATTAGTAGAAAATATGATTTAAAAGATAGAGTGTGGAAAAATTGCAGTGTTTTGAATAATTAATTCATTTAAAAATGATATTAGAAACAAAAAACAGTAACTGAAATTTTTTGAGTAGGTGAGTGGCATGAGATATACATTATTTTAGGACTGAAAAAAATCAGTTGCATAAGAAGAATTGAACATTGTAATCATAATATATTTTCTTTATTATTGTGAACTCTGTGCTGTTGATTGTTATTCTCTAAAGATATGGCAAAATGATTTATTTCTGAACATCATCTACCATCCAAAAGTTGATATTTTTCATATTTGTGAGTCTAGCCTAAAAATATGCAACTATTAGCAAAAACCCAGCACAAGTATGACCCAGTTAATCAATTAACTTCATAATTTTCATTCTATCTTATTTCAGACATTTTCTAAATAACTATAAAAAATAAATTTAAATGAGATTCTCAGTCCATTGGCTGTGTGAGGAACAGTAATATTAGAAGACTGTAGAGGCAACTCAAAATAGAGATAAATGAGAGTATTAATTAGATCAGTGGTAGGATTGAGATGAAAAACATAGTTAAAAATATATGGAGACATAAAGGGCAGGATTTTGGATTAAACAGATGTGGCAAGAAAGGGAAAGTTATGTTACAGGTAAACCCAAGTATCCCAGCTTGAGTAGCAGATTGAATGATCTTGCTGCCAAATGAGACGTCAATTATTTAAAAAAAAAAATACTTTTAGGAGAAATGGTGACATATGTTTTGAATATGTCATGCTTGAAGAGAATTATGGTGAGAAGAAAATTCTGGGAACCCTCAACAGAGATAAATGTTTGAAGGAGAAACTGTAAGGAATACTGAGGAGGAAAGGTTAGAAAGGTATGAGGAAAAGCAAAAGAGCAAAGATCTCATGAAAACCAAAGGAGAGTGTTTCTAATAGGAGCACCTGATCAGTGATGTCAAATGTGGCAGAAATGTCCCACAATGTAAAATCTGCATTCTAGTAAAATGTTAAACTAATGAGGCCCTTAGGTACAGTTTATAAGAAATTGGTGAATGTTTTTATTTGAGGGAAAAAAAAAAAATTCCTTGATTTATATTCATTACAATACTCTGCAAGGATAAGACGCTCTATTTATTATAATAAATTGTCTCTAGAGCACATTGAACTTCCCAGTTAATTAAATAATGCCATTATTTATTTCTATTTATGTTTTATTATTTTTCCCTGGTGGAATCTAAAATATCTACTCTCTTGGACCAGAATGTATAGTGCATTTTCAGAGCTACATTAACTATTTTTTCTTCGTTCAGTACACTGAACACAATAATATACTTGGCATACCCATACACATGTAGAAATTAGCTTCATTTATCAGTGTGATCAGGGACAGTTTCACATTAATCCTAGAAATTATCTTCTAATGTAGTCAGTTCTCTTAATGTATGAATTACTTCCTGTGAGAATTTAATCATTTTTGAGTCAACAGTGATGTTTGCAGGTTATGATTAGTTACTGAGCTAGACCAACTTTGTATAACAACCACAAAACGAATGTTTAGAAAGAAAGAACTGTGACTTTTAATTTATATAGACACTTAAAGCCTAAACAGGTATAAATGCACATACATACAGACAGACAGGGATAGATATAATCATAATATAAGATAACTTTCTGATTTATTCTGTTCTTTTTTTCTGAACAAGTTCCTTTTCTGGTTAGCCGATTGAGTAGTAGATAAATTGATTTAACAAATATTCACCGATTGTGTACTATGAGCCAACACTATTCTAATATTTAGGGATTTAGTAGTGAACATAGAATATACAGTCCCTGTCATAAGGCTTACAGTTAGTGGAGGTTATAAATGATAAATAAAATGAGTGAGTAAAGATATTAGTAAGTGGTATGAAGAACCCAAATTAAAGGAATTTAATAAAAAGTGATAGGTTGGAAGTGTCTAACAAAAATTGGATAATATTTTTTGTTTTCACATCAACATCATTGTTTTCTTATTCCATCTCAACATAACCACAGTCACAGTGCAAAAACTAGTCACAGGGGAAGATGATTCCTTTCAGAGGTCTATCATAAATCTTAACTATAGTCAATCAGAGAATATATACCTTTGGTGACTGCATAAGACCCATGGTAGTCACGTGACCTAAATTTATCCAATCAGGTAAAAAGAAAATACTTTATTTCATGGATGACTGAAATTTGAAAGGTTCATTGTCTCAGACATAGTGATGGAAACAGGAAAACATTTTTCTTGAAGCCATTCTATAACCACAGAGAAAGCAGATTAGGATGATGCTAGTTAATTGATGTTGGGGTGGAGAGAAAGATTGAAGCAAATTTCTACTGGTACCATTAAGGCACTCAATCAACCAATTCTGAAACCTATCTGTATCTGAAGATTTGTTTTCCTATAAAATACATTTCTTTAGTATTTAATTTCATTCCATTTGAAGCAAATTTTATTTACATCCCACACAAACTAATACATACCAACAAAATAACTAATAAAGGAATCTCCCAAGAGGAAGATACATTTCATTTGAACATTAAGTTTAGGAAAGACAACTATCTAAGCATTAGCAGGAGAAATATTCCGGTTAGTAGGAGCAGTGCAAATATCTATGGAAAAAAAAAAATTGACCCAAAATGTTAGAGTGCAACAGAAAGCATACCAATGTGAATGGAGTTTATTGAATGAGGGGAACAGAGTTTTGAAGAAGTTGTGAAAGTAGTTGAGGCCAAATCATGTAGAGCCTTGTATGGATAGTTCTATGCATATGGAAGTCATGGATGTATACATAGTGTATGTTAAGTATTCTACATCTTATATACAACTCAGGGAAGAGGGATAAATGTTGAACATTATGCTATAGGTTGTATTTTTTTTTTAATAAGAAAACATTTCAAAGAATTGAGACCATTTTTTCCATTTTAAAAATCTTGAACCATTAATGAAACAGTTATTTGCATAACTAAAATTATATGAGATCCTGGGAAGAGTCTAGAGTATGTCAGTATATTTGCTGCATATATAGGTTCATAAACATGTGGTAGGAAATTATAACTAAGAGCCTTCTTCTATTTATTACATATCTCTCTATTAATGAGCTATGGAAGACCTTATCTCTTCAAGAGGGATGTGAACTTCCTTCTATTCCCACTCTTAATATCAAAATACTTATATTATTATAAATAATGATATTAATTTTGATTATCATTCATTTTATTCTCATAATTTATCAGATACCTTCTAAATTCCATTGTAACTGTTTTACCTTCATAGAAATCCTATGGATAGATACTCATTATCTACACATATTTTAAATGAGAAAATGAATCATAGAGTTGTTAAGAAATTTACCAGATTTTACACAGATGGTAAGTGGTAGAATAATGAAATAAAACTAGCTTCCCTGGTTGCAGGGTCTATAATGTTAACTAGTATTTTGTTTCTAACTGGACTAAAAATCTATTAATAAGAATAAATGAAGGAGCCCTTTATTTTAGCTATCACAAAATGTAACAAAATACTTAATTATGTATTTAAAATTAATGAGAACTGTAAACTTGAAGTTACTTAAGGTTTCATGTATAAACATATATATATTTTACTAGGCAATGTTATAAAACAAAAGTTGATGTTAACTCAGCCCTTTAAGGAACTATAGTATATACTTCTCTGTATTTTCCTAAAGTATATTAATACTTGCTTGTTCATCTCACACTTTTTCAAGGCTTGCAGCTCTATTTAGCGGTTAATGTCTTTGTGTTAGGCCTTTATTAGTATTTTAAGAATATTATGTATATATTGCTTTAAGCATTTTATTGAGAAAATATTTATTAACTGTCTACCATTCGTCACACATGGAAATAACGATGTATAGTTGTTTAATATATATTCTACTATATTATTAAATAGAGTTTGTATTCCATAAAAACAGTTAAACTAATAATGGAGGAATGACGCATTTTTCCCCATTTTTGTGATAAGACTTTTTTCACCTATTTTCTCTTTTGTTCATCTGTATTCTCTGCAAGCCCTGTAGTAGGCAAGTTTATACTACTCTGTCAGTGAGAAAAAGTTTTCAGTTAGCTCAATAGATATATAAACCCACTAGCACTTTCTAGGTAATACTTTTCAATATTCTTTCTGAGTGCAACAGATTATCAGGTTATGTGGTCTTTGTTTACTCATTTCTAATACCACAGAGTAAGTATACTCTATGGTCTAGAAGAAAGAAGAGGTAATTGAGAATGAGGCAGCTGTGGACCTCTCTGCATGTTAATGAAAGTGTCTCTCTTCTTTAAACATCTCATCTGAATGTTGTTAAACCTGACTGTGAAAGTAACAAAATCTTTTATGTTTACGTATGGGGTTTGGTATGTGGTCCTGTTAGTGTTAACCTTACAAGCTCCGCTTTCTTCTGTCTTCTGGTAACAAACTCTACTCCCAAGACCACAGGAGTGAGCATGAATCTGTCATTTATTGTTCCCTGCAGTCAATGGTATTACAAACTTTAATTTTTCACTCCTTCCTGATCTGTGCTATTTGCCATGTGATCTGTCATCCCTTTACAAAAGGGATCTTGAAAAAGTGTCATATTTTTACTTCTCTGTGCCATAATGTTGGCCTTGACCATGTGAATTGCTTCGATTAATAAAATTAAACAGAAGAACAGTGAACTGGAGTGAAACCTAGGCTGAAAGACTTTCATGTTTCCTCTTGCCACCTTGTGTCTGTACTATCACCATGAAAAGAGTATCCTAGGCTAGAAGGAAGATGAGAGCCAACCTGACCAGACCAGATAAGCTGGCCTTCAGGTTTCCAAATTAAACAAAAGGTTATTATTTATTGAATTTTTATGGTTTTATTTTTCATGCAGCTTTATTTGGGCTGCAGTAATACATACATACATACATACATACATACATACATACATACATACATACTTACATGCATACATACATAGATGTGTATAGATATATATAGAGAGAGATGTATATATATATATATATATATATATATATACCTATACACATCTATATATCTATCTATATCTATATCTATATCTATCTATCTATCTATCTATCATCTATCTATCTATCTATCTATCTATCTATCTATCTATCTATCTATGTCTCAGTGATAAAGTACAAACAATAGACCTGAACTTGGCGAATCTGAATCCTTCTCAGGTATTTTATATGCTAAAATATGGGAAAATAATTATTTATCATTTAGGATCACCAAATGGATGGATAAAATCCAGAGCTTTACATTTTCTTGTGTGTTGATATAAAGAAAAAGGTACCCACAGTAGGACAAAACTATGTTGACACAAAGGGATAAGCACATATTAGAAACAGAAGAAGAAAGAGTTCTAACAATGCTTCAGTCCCTGTTGCCTGGTATTCTTAACAACTCCTCCACCCTCTCCCTGATCCCAGCGGTTCAAAAGCCTGAGCAATATTATGAGACAAACTCTAAAATGTGAAACTAGTTGATTTGAGATACCAAAAGAGGCAAGATTCTGAGTTAGATTGCTAGCCTCCTTGCTGCGCGAGGAGTTTTTTAGTAAGTTTTTTTTTTTTTTTCTTAAAGAAGCTCAAACCAGTAACTATATAGGTTTAATCTTCACCTCCTTCCTTTATACTATTTTAAAATTTCTAGCTCTTTAAAACAACTGGAATTATATTTATTTATGCATCATATGGCCCTCAAATTTTATTTTTTCTGGTAAACAGACAGTTGTCCTGATAATTTTCGTTAAATAGTTTGTCTTGTGTCTTTGAAGTCTTTGTTATATATTAATTATATATATATATTAATATACATATTAATATATATATGTTTAAGTCTGTTTTGCTTTTCAAGCTTCTGTTTTATTTATCTCTTTGCCTCGCCTTCAGTTGATAAGAATTGTTTTAATTATATATATTTTAACTTTATATATGTGTTTATTTCATATAAATATTTATACTTTGTATCACTATTCTTCCACTATTCTTCTTTTTCATTTTTTTTTTAGATATTTTTAACATTTTCCAGCTCCATAGAGTCAGATAGGAAATTTAAAATTTTTGTGTTGAATTTATAAATTACTATAGGGAAAATGGAAGCCATTATAATATTAAATAGTTTTATCCAGGAATATGGTTTTTCTCTCCATTTCCTCAGTTACTCTTTCATTCCTTTGGTATAGCTTTATAGATTGATTTTTGTCATTATTACACATAATTTTTTAAAAGGATGCACATTTAGACTTGGTAGAAAAGTATTAGGTTATTGAATTTTGTTTGCTACTCTTTGTAAGGCTACAGTAATGTACTATAGGAATAGGGCAGACTCCAACTTACAGAGGCTATCTGAAAGAAGAAAAAGATGAATTTTATAGTTTTTCTAATAAAGGTTCTTAATGTCTCTGGACAATGCTTCTATACAGCTGATGAGAAAGTGGGTAGACTAGAAAGGGTAATATTTGAGAAAGCTGGAGGTATGGTGGTAAACCTCATTCTTCCCAACTTATTCGTAAATCTTTCTTTTTGAATTCCTCTCCCAATTAAAAAAAAAAAAAAGCTCATTCAGAACTCTCCTGTCAGAAAGCTAATTAGCATTTCACCTTAAAAGTGTATGTTAGTTCATGTTTGTCTAAGGTAGCGACCAAAGCATTAGCCATGGATTCGAAGGCTGGATGGTTGATTGGAAAGAAGGAAACCACAAGTTCAATGTACAGACTAAATATAGCTGCCTTAACAAGATGTCTAATACTGACTATGAGGCAGTGGAGTCCTTCAGCTTGAAAATGATAGATTGCCACCTAGGATGCTAAGGGACCAGTATCAATAAACCTCAATTCTGGCAACAACAACAACAACAACAAAAAGAACCTAATATTTCTCAATATTATAGTATCTGCTAGGCTTATAACTAGTCCAGTACTAATTAGGCATCTAAATAGTACCATATTCAAAGTGAGAATCTGCTGTTTTATTTACTATCATTTGGATAATATATAAAGAAGCATTGTAGGTTAGTAAAACAAATTATCAGGATATGGGCTCTTTCTATCTCCAAGAACATGATTGAAAAGATGAGTGAAAACTCACATCTCTGACTGGCAGTATATGGGATATGCTTCTTACTCATGACTACTATGTATTGTTTCCTATTTCTCCATTTTATATACAGAAGTTTTATTCTGAGTATGATTACATTTGATTGTGAAGTGGACAGTTTTGTCACTTAATATTTGCCATGTCAAAAGAAAACAAAGGTCTAAAGATACAATGCTGAGAAAAAGATTTATTATCAACCAGAAATCCTAAGTTAGGCTATGTGAGCTAAGAGTGAAGAATAGAAAAGGAAGTTTGTTTGTTTGTTTGTTTGTTTGTTTTGTCAGAAAACAACAATCCCTGTTTTAGAAAGCAGAGTCTCTGAGGGGTGTTAATTGGCTGATAATATATGAACCAAATGCTAAGGCTAGGATAAGATCTTACTCAATTGTGAAATGAGATTTGTTGCTTACACGAAGTAACCAATCCAGGTTTTTGGAACTCTACTTGTCATTTTATGAGAAGTCAGATGTGTACTGTTATCAGTAGATTAGGCAACCATGTCAAGATTCATTGATTGTATCACAAGATGATGACACATCAAATCTGTCTGATTAGAAGGCTCTTCAGGGGTTCTGTAATGAGACAGATCTATAAATAGTAGCTAGGCATGTGCATAAAGGGTATGGATGGTAAGAAAATATTTGCAGTTTTATATAGGGCTTTTATTTTATGTGAAATCAGGAATTTTTTGAAAATATATAAAAATTCTATTTATAAAATTAAATTCCAAAGAGATAACTAGAAAGCAACTTAGGTTTGTTTATTTCTTTGTTGTTCACATACTTGCTTGCTTGTTTTTATGGGTTTTACCCCTAGGCTTCGCTTCCACTTTTACCTCCTCCCTGATCATAGGGGAAGGTAAATAACCTAGCCTGGGATAATCATGAGCATCTCTCTGGATTTTTTAGAGAGAATTTACTTATTCATTAAATAAGTATTTTGAGTATCAGCTATATGATAAGTAGTGTTTTTGCTGCACTATGAACACAGCAGTGAGTAAAAAAGATTTTTTAAAAAATCCACTTTCACAGAGCTTTGTGTGTGTGCATGGGGGGGGAATGCAGATAAAAATTAAGTCTTTCTGTGTATATCTATATATCATATCTGACTTTATATAATTTTAAGGTATAAAGCAATATACTCTCCTCCTTTACTTAAACTAGCTAAAACAATTTGTCTATATATTATTAAAAGAATTTTCTCTGATACATACACACACAACACACACATGTACACACACATACATATACATTTATGTGTGGGTGCAAGTACATGTGTTTACACTATTTTTTAGTGTAGCCTTATGATATTCTATCGTTTCCTATAAACTATCAATAGACATCTTTCTCTCATTCTAAGAATATCTAATTGGATTGTTATGTGAATTGTTACTAGTATTAAAAATCCCTTGATCCATATTCTATATCATATATCTTAACAATATTTAAAATATTTAAAATGTCAAATTAGAAGAGTTGAGATATAGGTTTTTCAAGACCAGTTATTCCTGTTCTTCATATAGAAGGTTCATAGACATCATCAATAGAGGATATACTAAAGACATATATTGTACCATCTTAGCCAAACTTCCTGGGTTAGAATTCCAGCCATGCAACTTACTACCTTATCACCTGAGACAGTTTATTTAACTTTTCTTCCTCTATTTTATTATATGTTGAATAAGGATAATGATATTATCTGCTTCCAGTGGGTACTGTAAGGAATGCATGAACTTTTTTCTGTAAGTTAGAACAGAATTTGACACATAGAAATAATGCAGTAAATTTAAGTTACAATTCTCATATTTTACCTCATTTCTTTGTGACCACATGCATATATCTATAAGATGGTTGGCTGTAGTTATAATACTACTTATGCTTTCTCTGGGCACAGCTAAGTAGCCCATATGGAAATAAAATACACCATTTACTTTATTTGAACCAGGCTAAAACCAGATGAGCAAATTAGTCTAGATACTGGAATTGGCTTCAGTGGGAAAGTCATAAAACAAGGAAATTCATTTGGAAACTACAGTGTCATCTGTTACTGAACTCAATGTAAACACATGAATAGTGCTCTGTGTCACTGTTTTCATCAGATATTTGTGTGGAATTATTAGTGTTCTAGGGGAGTGTGTGTGTGTGTGTGTGTGTGTGTGTGAACCAATTTATTTATGTTGCAGGATAATAGGCCTATAATGGGAAGGGTAATGTAGATCTGTACTGAGGGCATAATACTGCAATTCTCATGGCTTGTTAAGATCAGTGGGTACACAGAGACAATAGCACTAAGAAAATGATGAGACAGTTATTATGTGTTTTAAACCACAGTTAATTACACAAATAAAGTGAAAGGGAATTAACCACTTGCTTCTTATGTGCCTATTTGTAGCATGAGGTGGCCTGATGAACTTAAGAAAATAAGACATTAAGAGTACCCACTCCCTCAACACATCACAAGAATCAGAACAATATGGCTCGGTCTCTGCTACTGCTAGGTATACTTGCTTTTCTAGTTCTCTTTAAAAAAGAAAAAGAAAAAAGTGGGTGTCTATGAAACATAACTCATTAAAAGTTAATGTAAAGTTTAATATACACACACACATACTCACTCTCATCCAGTCACCCTCCTTCAAGGCTTAAAAGTCCCAGGACTTAATGCTGATTGGATAATTTTTCCACATTTATAAATGCTGCTAAAACATCCCTAGAATTTAAATTCTGGGACTATAAAATTCTACGTTATCATATCAATTAAAGAAAAGTATTGCAAAATAATCAAAGGTTTCAAAGTGTGAGTAAGAATATGTAGGGAGATAAGTATGAAGATTTGGGGCTTCTCAGCCAAGAGAAGAAATAGAAGGATTTAATAACAGATTACAGCTATCATCCATTCATGTTTTCTATGTCTAATGGACTATGACAGTTTTAAGATATTAAGATATTAAGCTAACTACCAGTTTTGGTAGTTGCCTTCTTTTTTTTTTTTTTTTTTTTTTTTTTACCCTGGAACCAGCATGGAGAAATTTTCATATATTGCATATGTGCAAGGTAGGTAATCTTATGATAGATACCATACCTCTATGCTTAAAATTTCAAATGTTTGCTATATCTTAGGAGAGATAAGATATGCCTTTGTCTTATGGATTCCACAAGCATATGACCCTGGACTCAAGAAAGCTGGGAATGAGTGCCATGGAGGTATAATCTCAGGGTATTAAAGAGAGTGACTCTGCATCAAGTAATTTGCTTGTATTTTAAATCTAATTTTATCTGTGCTTAAGTGTGCTAACATTTTCTGTTTTCCAAATGGCTTGAGGCTTTTTTCCCTTTGGGTCAAACATGGCATTGTGCCTTTCCACAGCTATACCACTCCCTTCTTCTAAGCTTATACCATTGGGGGAAGGAAGAGTTATTCTTTGGAAGCATAAATCAGTTCTCGTCATGACACTACTAAAAATCCTTTAAAGTCTTCTCATTTAAATTGGTGAAAGGGCCAAATTTTTAAATTGTCTGTAAGGACCTAAATAATCAGTTCCTATTACACTGAACTCATCCTGTAGTCACTTGTTGTCCCTGCTTTCTAGCCAGAGGTCTTCTCATTGTTCCTAAAACAAGCCAAATGTGTTCCCAGCTTACCTTTGCACGTGCTTTCTCCATGCTTAGAACGCTTTCCTTCTCAAATCCACATAGTTTATTTTCTGTCTTTTTGTTTCAGCTCTCGCTCAATGTCCTTCATCAGTGAGACCTTCATAAACCAGCTTACATAAAATAGGATGCCATTTCCTCTGCATGTTTTATATCTTGGCCTGTTAAACATTTTTCTATAGGATTTTTTTATTTGAGTTATTATGTGTTTGTTTATTTTCTGTTTCTCTCTGCTAGACATGAATTGCGTGAGGGTAGGCATTTTGTACGTTTGTTTGTTTGCCACTGTAGCTCTAGCACTTAGAATAATGCCAGCCACAGAGTATGTCATCAATACATATCTGTTAAATGAATGAAAAACTGGAAGTTGGAATGAATAATATTGTCGCTATTTATGTATGTGCCTTGTTTTGTTTACTAAAATAGAACTCTGAAAGGACAATTCCTTTTGTAGTTAGTTCTACTAGATAGTTTCTGAACAAGAAGTGACTGACTAATATGTGTCTGTTGACATTTGAATAGTTAACAGAAAATGGTGACAATTTATAAGGAACATCATGAAAAAAGAAAGGTTTGATTGCATTTCAAATGTTTCAGATAAGAATAGCTTTGGTCCTAGTAAATAGACTGAAGAGCACAATGGTTAAGATTAAGTTGAGTATCAATGTTTGCATCATAGTATAATTATCCAATATTTCAGAAATACTTATTGACTGCATATATTATGCTAGACACCGTGCCAGGACCAGAGGATAAAATGGGGAGAAAGACATAATTTCTGTTCTCGGTGGGCTTTCAGTCAACTGGGGATACAGAGAAGAAGGTGGCCAAGAGAGTCCAATATGATAACATATAGGTGGACACAATTCATTCATGGGGAGAAGAGGAATGTTTCTGGAAGACATACAAATTACCACACAATTTTAAATGAATAACATCACTTTAGTGAAGTATGGAAGATTTACAAATATGTATCTTTACTAAGATGAAGCTAAAAATAAACCAATGTGAAGGAAGAATACAATAAAAAAATGTTAGGAAACTATAAAACTAGAAATGAGTAACAGACAAAGCAGACCAGGAAAAGCTAAAAATTAAGGTACCCATTGGGAGAAATTTGCAAATAGGGTAATTTAAACAATAGAACCCCAGAAAGAGTCAAGAATTGCAAGTAACAGGTATCAGTGAAAGTAGTAGTGAGGTTAAGGTAGAAAACTGACTTGGTTATAATCTATAAACAATGCAGTTACACTTCCTTATTCTCTTCCCAGCTTGATATGATGGACAACTTCCCCTCCTCTAACTGAAAAGAACAAGACAAATTTGGAAATTAGAAAAACTAGGCTCAACCAAGAGAAATATAGATACTATTATAAGAAAAGATGGATTAAATGAAAGACTATTTAGTAAGTGATGAGACTACTAACTTCCTAACTTGACACTAGCAACTGGGTTTATTTATCCTATACTTGAATTTAATGGATTCTTCCTTGAAAACTATCTATGACAAAAGAAAGCAAAAGACTTCTAGAAAGCCATGACTCAAAAAGCCTTTAAAAAAAAAAAAACAACAATATAGTGACAGTAGTAAAGATGTCTTAAAAATAAGAACTATTTTCTCATAAAATTATACCCAGGCAAACTGTTAATCATAGGTAAAATTAGAAGAGCATTTCAGTCATGCAAGTTGTAAGAAACTAACATTCCATTGCATGACTGGAAACAGTGTTTAACCAAAGCAATGAAGACATCTAATAAAGAAGAAAATCAGTGATTCATAAAATAGTGAACCCAAATCAGAAAATAAAGAAAATCTTCAGGTTGATTGAGGGTGAAGAAAAGTCTGAGGATAAGATCCGCTAAGACGGCTTATCGAGGCCATAGGCAAGATTGGAGCAGGAGAATAAAGGGTTTCAGATGGGACATTTTGAAGAAGATAAAATTGAGAGATTATCTGATAGTTTTAAGGGTATATCAAGGAGATACATGTTACTGGGAGAATTAATAAATAGGAACAATGTAAAATATGCAAATGGACAAATAAAACACTTGTTCATTTATGGAAAAAAACATGATTTTATTAAAAATGCAAATGTGATCATACTAAACACCATGGCTATGAGTGTTATTTACATAACCATAATAATATAAGTACTGAATAGTTTTTCATCCTAAAAATTAGATAAAGGGGAAAGGTCAGGCAAGAGGAAGAAGGGAGAGCACCTCATCTTTTATAATAAGTTAATGAATAATATCTAAAACATAAAAATCAACAATAAAAGTATAATTATATTGCTTAGAAATATAATGAAGATGTCATTTTTAAATAGGCAGATGATTAAAAAATGAATAGAAATTGAATGGGTAGGAATGAAGAAGACTTGCTTTC
Source organism: Eonycteris spelaea (assembly GCA_003508835.1). Classification (NCBI taxonomy): domain Eukaryota; kingdom Metazoa; phylum Chordata; class Mammalia; order Chiroptera; family Pteropodidae; genus Eonycteris; species Eonycteris spelaea. The sequence continues at coordinate 101,997 of PUFA01000445.1, forward strand.
CTTTATAAACCAGGTTGAATTTGTTGTATATTTATAACTTAATGAATAATGAGAACACTGTGTAGTATAATTGAGATTTACTTAGAGATTTACTTAAACATTCTCATACACACAAAAATGGATAACTGTGTAAGGTGGTAAATGCATTGATTAACTAGGTGGAAGGAATTCTATCACAATGTATGTGTGTGTCAAATCAACATGATATATCCTTTAAATATCTTACAGTTTTGTAATTTATACCTCAATAAAGCTGTAAAAGTGTTCTAAAAATAATGAAATGGTAATAAATAGAATCAATTCATATAAAAGTAAAAAATAGTGATCAGCGGTTCAACCTATCAATACACTGAGATAAAACTAGAAAGAAAGACACCATCATAATTTTTTTATAAGGTATGTTAATTTTTAAATTTTATTGTAGACAATATCAGTAGCCTTTCCATATTTACTCAGCATTTTCCTCTACACACTAAGGGTGTCTACTGTAAGAACTTGTGACTCTTTGCTTAGATAATGTATTTTTCATTTTGTTTTCATCCTATTCTCCAGGTAAATGAGAGTGCCTGAAGTTAAAATCCTCAGAAGCAACCATCAAATAGTGTTGGATGGAGAATTAATAACCCAGTATGCTAGCTTGTTATAGTGGTACCCTCACCCACTCACCTAACGAATTATATCTCTCAGTATTCTCACCCTTATGAAGTCCTATCTTTACATCTCAGCTACATTTGTAGTTCTTTTTAATCAAAGGATGCAGTGGAAATGAAGCAGAGCGTGAAAATCTCCCAGCTGATCTTGGTCAAGTCAGAGTGTAATGAGAGAAAGTAAAGGGGGTTTAAGCCTTTAAATCTTGAATGGTCTATTAAACAGTAGTAGATAACCGAAATGTTTGTTCATTTGTTTTTTCTTCACTGCTCAGTTGGGGAAACTTCAAGGTCTTTTCTACATCTTCCTTTAGAGTTTCCCAAGAGGATTAAGCTTCAGCTTCATGTAGTGGTAACAGTTTTATTGACATGATCTTTATTAGTTTACTTCCCTTCCTTGCCTTTATTCCTTAATCTTCTACATTTATTTCTTGGGATAATGTCCTAAATAAGATACATGCATGTAAATTCTTGTTTTGGTTTCTACTTTCAGGGGAATCCAAGGCAAGACAAAGAGAATTATTGAAATGTTACCTTAAGACAGACTTACAGTTTGATATACAAATCACTCTAATTTGGAGGAGGTTTGAAAGAGATGCACAGAGAAGGAGACCAAGTAGAAAGTCACTGAAATAATCCTGATGAAGAGGGAGATGTGCTCTACTAAAATAAAATAATGAGATCATGGAAGGAAGCAGATACCTGAATATGAAAGCTAAGTCACAGGTAGGATCTAAAGGAATTAGTATTTGTTTTAGATGTTGATGGTCAGTGAAAGTGAAAAGTCAAGGTAATAATTCTGTCTTATGTCACTGAGTGGATGCATAAGAAGTACAGGAGAAAGGTCAGATTTAAGGAGGGATTTCATAAACAGTGGAGTTTGTGCAGATTTGAACTACCTATGTGATGGCCAGTTGTACATATGTACATATCTTTGGACTGAGGCTAAAAAAAATTACTAGAATTCAAATGGTAATTGGGTACTAATTTTGTCTGTGTTATCTCAGTATAAGAATAGTAATTATTAATGCTGTATGATAACATGACTTACATAGTACTTCAAATATAAATTTTGGTTGTAAATTACTAAATTTAACACATATAAATGGATTTAGTAGGAAGTCCTTGATAGGCTATGGGGACTCCTTAAAACTGAATTATCTCAGCAATCTTGCTACCTCTGATTTGGTTCAAAGTAATTATCCTTTTTAATATTGTTGAGTAAAAAAAAGCATATATATTACTTTATAGAAAAATATGCAAATTTAAAAAATCATAAGAGCAAATAGCCAGACAGTAATTTCAGATATACTCAAGACACACCATGGTTATAAATTTGAAGATTGAAGCTTTAAATGTTGTAGCAGTTTAGAAGTGCTGTTTTAGCTTAGGGGTGAACAAGAACTACCTAAGAAATTCACCTTCTTTTGGAAGAGTAATTAGGGTCCACGTTATGCCACTTCCAACTATGAATTTCTCTGAAAGAAACCTCTACTGAGGATGAAAGTCACCAATGGAAGCAGAGATCCCTGAACTGCCATCTTCCATCCCTGTCTTTCAAGTAAGCAAATCAGGACACTTCTCTGGAGCAGGTCTAGCTAGCTCAAATCAGTTCGGACATTGACTGATTCTGTAGATCACGACCCTAATTTTATATAGTCACTTTGAAAAGAATGGACTCCTTGAATTTGACTGAACAACTTTTTTCATTGAACTGCTTTGAAAGCTACTTCTGTGTATAGCACATTTCCACAATAGAAATTCAAGGATCTTTTCTGTCTCAATACTGTCAGCCCAAATGACTTCAAGCAGTTTCAGTTCTGCCATCTGTAAGAGATGAATTTGTTCAATCAAGTTAAATCACTGTACTAGCTCAGCCATTGCACCAGAAAACTCTCTAGTTTTATCTAACTGTTCTTATTCCAAGGTCAAATTAATGTCTGAAGTTCTACATTTTCCTTCAAACTAGTCACTTATATATTTGTAATAACATTTGTAAAAAAATAATTGAGCTAATTTAAGAAATCACGTGGAATGAAATATGTTTGGCCTTCTGCTAAAAACTACTTCAAGATTTATTTTTAATTGAAAAAAATAATGCTTTCTGCATTGTATTGGATGAATTTTAATCTGTACACTTTATATCTTAATATCTTTAGATACAGTGTTTTCAGCCTTCTTAATACACATACACATGCATACATAGAGATCCATGTGAAAAAAACATCAAATTCAATTTGCCTTTAAAATTTCCTAATCTTCTGTGTCCTACTCACCTTTATATCAAATTTTTACACATTCAATGTTCTATATTTATTTCATTTTCTCACCTACAAATATCATCACCTGTCTTGAACCCTTATCTAAAGATAGGAGCTAATTTGTTTTCCCATTTTATTTTTCTAAACATTTTCCCAGGGGAGTTACTTATAATTATTTCTCAAAGCACTGATATAACTAAAGACAAGTTTAAGTTTTAAAATCACAAAGCCGAGTATTTAATGTAGCTATGAGGACATAATCTTTCACACCTCAGAGTATGCAGTGTGCAAAAGCAGCCATCTTGCATTCCCCAGGCCCTCGCTTACAGTCCAGCTAATTCTAGCACTCTCACTTACCTTCAGTCCTTTGTACATGCTAGTCCCACCAGTTGCAATAAGGTTCTTTCTTTTCCTTCCATTCCCTTGATTTGTTCCTAAATAGGTTTCTGTTCTCAGTTTAGAGACTACTTTCTTCTGCTTAAAATCCCCAAACCAGTTATGTGTTAATACTGTGGGATTTTGTAGCATCCTTCTCACAGAACCAAGTATAAGCGAGAAGTTTAGCTTATTCTCATTCTTCTTTTTAAATAGTTTACCATTTATTTTAATCATTTTCTTTCATTACTTTTAAAATATTACATTTTTAAAATTAAATTTCTCTTTCTATTGGAGAGTAATATACATCCATTGTGCAAAATTAGGAAAATCTTAAAAGAAATAACCTATGTTTATAAAAATATGTACTTTTATTTCAAAAATAAACTTCTGATCAACATGCACAGGGCAGATAAAATGAAATAATTTAAAAAGGTAAATATTTTACCATCTTGAAATTCAACATGCATTCCCAAGTATTAACTGATTTGGACTTCAGAACAGTCCAATGAGGTGGCCATATAGTAGTATAATCTAGACAGAAGGATTATGTGATTCACATCAATCATCACATTCTTTATAGGAATTTTTGGCTAATTCAACAAACACCCCCACTCTATGTTCCTCACCCAACACTGCTTACACAAAAGGGATAACGTGAGTTGACTAGTCTGTGGATAGGGATTTTATTTTAGTTTTACATATAAAAAATACAATATAGAGAAACTCAATTGCACAGCTAAGGAAAGAGTAATGCAATTCCAGTTTTAACATTCAGATCCCTGAATTATTTATATTAACTGCTAAGTAATATAATAAATAAAAAAAAATTAGTACCTTGCCTGGAAAGTAGCAAGTGTTCATTTATTGTTAGCAATTATTATTTATTTTCCTTATTTTTAAAAGTGAAAGAAACTTTGTACTAGTGTTGCAACTTCTTGGGGTTTGATATCAAAATATAAAGTTATCTAAAATGTTATTATTATTATAGATACAACAGACATATTTATAAGCCTAAAGACAAGTAAAATGTTATGATACCTGGATTTTTTAAAATACCCAGAAAAACATATGAGTGAGAGAGATTAGATATAACAAAAACTGGCACAGTGTAAATAAGTGTTGGGCTGGAAAATGATTACTTGGTGGTCCATTATACTCTCCTTATGTGTATGTTTGATTTTTCCAAAATAAAGAGTTAAAGTTAAATATACATATATACCCTAGAACCACCTATGTGCATTGTCAAAGTACAGAATAAAGATATATGTGTTAACATTGAGAATGGAAGAAAAAGGGAGATTTTATTTAAAACATTTGCATGTAAATGTTTAAAATATCTGTGATATAACTACCAGAAACCTATAAAATGTGTTGTTTCCTGAAAGGAGCACTGGGTGGCTGGGAAGTTGGCATGATTGGAAGACTGTCCATTGTGTTAAATAAAATATATAGAATCATGTGAATGTATTACCTAACCAGAAAAACAACTAAAAATAAATCAGTTCAGATACAACTAGTGTAGAGAATTCTTTGAGTGAGTGATGTGCTCATGAAAGTCTGTTTCTTCAGGTAATACAAATATTGAACTAAATAGAAAACTTAGGTGTAAAGTCACAGATTGTACTGGCATCTTTATCTTGATTACAGTTGTATAATACAAAAACAAAACAAAAACACTTGAAAATTATTCCTCAATTATTCAATAAATATTTTCTTGTTTCTAGAATATATTGTAGGTATAAGCATTTAATTACTTAAATATTGTCTCTGCTTATGTATGCCTTATAGCACTATGTGGGGGAAGCTTATTTAAAGAACAAAATAAAATTTATAATTATTAAATAGTAGAAGTTAGTTAAAACTGAGATTCTATGAGAAAATTATAATAAAAAGGGAAGGGCTAGTGAAGATTTCTCTGAGGAAATTGTGTTTGGTTTCATAAGAATTAGACAGGCTAAGAAAGGGGAAATGAGTATTCAATAACTAGTGAAAGGGGCAAGCATAGAAATGCAGATTGAAAGTAAATGATGCAGAATCTTATAAATCATGCATTAGATTATGTTTTCTTAAATGTAGAAGAAATGAATAAAGGAGTTTTGGAAGCCAACTGATATTGCTAGATATGCATTAAAACTACTCTGAAGTGGTAAGAAGGGAATCCCAGCTCTGTTTACGATGTATTAAGGCTATATAATCTAAGAGATATATTAGAGTGTAGGAAGGTGAAGATAACTAGATTTGAAATATATTTGGAGGTAAGATCAGTAGGATCTAGTGATGACTTGACAGGGTTAAAAACATAGAGGTAGGTTGCTACCACAATGACTCTCTTTTGTGGCTTGAACAGTTGGGTAGAAGGAGGTGGGCTGTTATCAGAAATGAGGAAGACTAGAAGAGAAACACCTTGGGGAAGGGAAGAGCTCAAGTTTTTGACATCATTGCCATCAATTTGGGTGTTTTGGTATCAAAAAAAAAAAAAAGCCTATGCTTAACAGTAGGAACGATTGTTTCCTTACTTTTCTTTTTATTTTTTTTCCTTTTCCTGTAGGAGCAGTAGATCTTTGTTTCATTACTGTCTCGCACATACCTCTTGCTTCATTTAGAGTTATCTGATGTGAAAATGAGCTCAGTGCACAGGAGAGAGATTCAGACTAGGAAAATTGCCTCCCATATGGCAGGGTAGTGAATACTGTTAAGGAAAAAATGAGGAATATTATCACCTTTATCAGAAAATGACACACAAAATGTCTCAAATTCCCAACATCAATTAACCTGTTTGTTCAATGTCATTAGCAATTATCATTTACTAAGCAATTCTCATTGTTCATTTGGAACATTTCTTTATTTAGCCCGGTAGAAGTCAATTTTGAATTGGCATGTCACTTTGCCCCAGTGGACACCATGGAAACTAGGCTAGGCAAGCTAAAAGATTATTTTTAAAATTACCCTTAAACATATATATATTTTTAAAAAGTATGTGTGTGTGTGTATGTATGTATGTATGTATTTTTTCCTTTGTTAAACTGAGACAAAATTGCTTACTTTTTCCTAAATTATTCTATAAAAATAGCCTTTTCATTTCAAATGGATTTAACACTTAAAAAAGGTCGTATAAAATTTTGTGGTAATGATTTAACATTAATATTTAGATTGGATCTAGCCTCAGGTCAGTTTTTGACTATGTTTAACTTTTTAAATAAGCATTCTATCGTATTCTCATACTTCTTCTTGTAATATATCCTTGGATTTTTCTGTGCTAAAAAAATTACTCAAAGAAAGAAAAGGTAAAGTTCTAGTGTCACTGAGACCTGAGCTAAATGGCAGGATTTTAATGTCAGTAATTTCATTTCTCAAACCTCAAGACGTGAACTGTCTCAAGGCTAAATTGGAAGTTTCATGCTCAGAGACAGCCCCTTTTACCCATTGCTAGACAGTTATGGTTAGATCTGAGACCATTATCTAGTAAACATGTGGTTTGATTTGATAAGTGCTGGGTTTAGCTGTAAAGTTAAGCTTGTTGTAAAGAAATATTGGCATGAATTGTGAAAGGAAATTGTTTCTCAGACTTAGGAATAATGAACTATTCTGGATAAAAGCTATGCCAGCCACTTTAAGAATACTCAAATTGTTCAGTGATTTCCATGTGTTTCTATGTATATATATTTTACAAATGAAAAGTACTTTTAACTTGGGGTTTGTACTTCTGATATATATGTCTCCTCTCTATTAGAGAATGGAAATAGTGGGTATTCCAAGGGCCAGGTATTCCTGGCCAATAACATTAGATACTAGAACAATAAAATGTATCATTACTTTAGGTTAGTGTTCCACTCTCTGCTTCTCCTGGCTAATTTCTAGTAATCATGTATGTGTCATCTTATGCCCCCGTTTTAGGATTATACCCCTAAGCACACTTAGTTATGTTACACACTTTCAGTAAGTGCAGCTGTTATAGAACATATTATTCTATATTAAAATTGCCTGTTGTTCTTTTTTACATTCTTTTTCTTTATTAAGACCATTATAATTTTGAAGGCAAGAAGCGAATCTTTTTTACATTAAAGCTTACTTCTATATTCTCCTTCATAGACACACAAAAGATGATAGCTCTCATATAAAATGCAGCACATGATTATTTCTGGACAAAAATATCTAAGTGACATTTTTCACTTCTGGATTGAATCTGTAAATATCTATCATCTTCCCTGGAATCACCACCATGGAGAATATGTATTGAAATAAAAAAACATTTATTAATCTAGGTTCTTAAGTAAATATATAGAATGAGGGATACATTACTTTTCTTTGCTAACCACTGATATTTGGGTGTTAAATTGTTTTCCACAGCTCATTTTTACCTATCCCAAGTAATATAGTATCCTGAGAACCTATATACATGCTTGATTTACAATATGTAAAAATATCTGAATTGCATGAATAAATGAATGTATATTTCCTCCTCAGCTGAAACTCCAAATGTCATGAACTTTGAAAACAGATGTTCATATTGCAGTGTTGCCAGGGATCAGAGTAAGCATCTTTTTCATTCATATTCTTCATGATTTACTACACAAGGTATTTATCAATGTCAAGAATCTTGAAAGATCTGAGATGTTACCATGCTGACAAGCTAATGACAGGCTGATACAGCTTTATGGATTCTGAAAAAAACACATGAAACTCCTGGGACAGAGACAAAGGACTTCAGAAATCACAGCAGGCAGCATTTGTTTCATGTTTGCCTTGATACTACTTACTCCCCACACTCAACAGAGTGATTCAGAGTGGTGTGGTGGTTGCTGTACAGAAACAGTGACTGCATCAAACTTGAGGAACCCAGAGCTAACAGCTAAGAACAACTTAATCGTTGAAAGTGGATGCAAGCAAATGAATGATGCTCTGCTCAACAAACAAATATAGGTGTGTGTGTGTGTGTGTGTGTGTGTGTGTGTGTGTGTGTATGTGTAATATGTAATATATATTATATATTGTATACATACACACACATTCCAGTGGTGATTGTTATGGAGACATCATTGAAAATGTAGCCTGGAACAAGAGCTGTTAAAATACCCCTGCAAGGAAGACATGCAGAATCACAAGAGATTCATAGAAATTGTCTCCTAGTGATTGTGAAAACAAATACTTGGGGAGCTGAGATTTTCCAGGGATTGTTGGACTGTGTTTCCCACCAGAAAATATTTTATATTGTCATTTACTCATTCAACAATTATTTATTGAGAGACTTATGGAATGAGTATAGAATTTGGTGCTTAATACATGTTTAACTGCTCAATTTATTGCTTTCATAGATGATACACATTAAAAGAAATTTTGAAAATTTCAAATATTCCAGGTTGAGAATAGGCAAGGATAGGCAAGACTGAAAAAGTGATAAAAAGAGCAACAAACAATAATATCTAATGTTTGATATAATTTAAGCCCCAGATGGCTTTAAATAAGTTGTGTTGCTTGAAATAACAGTTTAATGAGGAATGTGATGTTATTATTTATGTTTTATTTCTAAATATTTAATGGTTTGACTTAGGGATGGCATTAGGATGAGATAAGTCAGATAGGATCAGCAAGAGGGATTGATCCTGCCTTTATTTAAAACCTTGATATCTTTTTTTATACTGTATTCTTGATGTTGACTCTATATTATGAGATGTCAAAGAACACTAAGCATATTTTCGTTGAGATTTATTTGGGTTCTGATAGAGGAGGTATTTGGTGAACATTCTACCAATATTTATTCACTGTATACTAAGCTTGAGCTATATGTAGTAATTTTCATAATTGGTTTTTGTAGATGAGCCATGAAGTAAAATGTACTGGAGAATGCTTATTGTATTTAAATTTCTACTAAATAGTAAAATTTCTATGACCTCTATGTTGATATATACAATTTTTATTTTTTTTTCTGCACAATAACAGTTAAGGATGTTCTCCTAAGGATGCCAAATAAGAAATTAATGCAGAAATAAAGCTACCAGGTGGCTTAGACAAGTACTTGGCAAACATTAGAATCATGGTGGATGCCCAGGATTTATTGGATATTTTATTATGTTCCTTTATTAAGGCATTGCCCTAAAAATTGTTTTACATATTCAAGAGGCTTAATATCCCCCACTGTTTCTAAATTGTATCAAAGTGGACACCCTCAAGATGTAAAGTGACTCTTCTTTCTAATGGCAGTTGATACCTAGGATTGGAGAGTTAATGTCAGATTTATGCAGCCTCTCATTCTATAAGGAATTAAAAAATATGAAAAATGTGTGGAGAAAAATATGTCATTTGAAGTGTTCTCTGCTTTAAAGGCTACTCACTTTCCTAACAACCTTTTTCTAATCTAATCTTGTTATAGGTCAATTTATTAAATATTGGCAGAAGCAGAAAGGCAGAGCAAGAGAAATGCTGGGGCAGGGGTGATACTATTGAAAAAACAGGGCGAAGCAAGGGTGAATAGAAAAGCAGAGCATAAGAGAGCAGAAACAGTTATAATGTCTCTTATGTAACTTAGAATTTTAATTTCTTTGAGTATTCTTTTATTTTTCCTTGGTAAGTCTAGCTAAACATTTGTCAATCTTATTTTTTTCGAAGAACTAGCTCATAGTTTTATCATGTTTTCTACCTATTTTATTTATTTCAGCTCTCATCTTTGTTATATGTTTCCTTCTGATTACTTTGGGGTTTAGCTGCTCATCTTTTCCTAGTTCTTTGAAATTTAAAGTTATATGTTTTTTTTTTGAGCTCTTTCTTTTGTCTTAATGTAGGCATTTAGTGTTATAAACTTCCCTATTAGAATTACTCGTACTGCATTCCATATGTTTACATATGTGGTGTTCCTAATTTTGTCTGTTTCAAGATGGTTTTTGATGTCACTTTTGATTTCTTTTTTGACTCATTGTTCAGGAATGTGCTGTTGAATTTTCACATAATTGTATTTTCCATTGTTTATCCTGTTGTTGATTTTTAGTTTCATATATTGCTTGAAAAAAATTGGTACAGTTTCAGTCTTTTAAAATTTTCTAAGACTTGTTTTATACCTATATTCTTGGAGAATATACCAAGTGTGTTTGAGAAGAGTGTGTATTCTGTTGCTATTGGATGGAATTTTTTCTATAGTATAGTTCAAGGACAATGTTCTATAACTGTACACAAAAATAAAATTGTCATAAGAGGCTACTGTGAACAATATACACCAACAAATTGGACAACCTAGAAGAGATGGGGGTATTCTTAGAAACATGCAATTTATCAAGACGAAATCGTAAAGAGATAAAAAATATTAACAGGCCATAACAACTAAGGAGTTTGAAGCAATAATCAAAAACATCCAAATAAAGAAAAGCCCAGGATCACAAGTGAATTATACCAATAATTTAAAGAAAAATTAGTGTTAATCCTTTTCAAATTCTTGCAAAAAACTGAAGAGAAGGAAACATTCCAAACTAATTTTATGAATTCAGCATTACTCTGATACCAAAATCAGATAAGGGCACTATGATAAAATTATAGGCCAATATCTTTGAAGAATATAGATGGAAAATGTTTAACAAAATACTGGAAAACCAAATTCAACATCACATTAGAACAATCAAACACTGTGATGAAGTGGGATTTATCCCTGGGGCACAAGGATGGTTTAACATATAAATCAATAAATGTGGTGCAACATATTAATAGAGTAAGATATAAAAATCATATTATCTCGCTAAATGTAGATAAAACATTTGACACAATTTAGCAATCTTCGGTGATAAAAACGTTCAACAAAGTGGTTATAGAGGAACATATATCAACATAATAAATGATATATTTGCTGAACCATAGCCAACATTATACTCAATGGTGAAAGGTTTAAAGCCGTCCTTCTATAATGAGATAAAGACAATGGTGCTCACTATCACCATTTCTATTCAACATAGTACTGCATGTCTTAGCCATGCCAGTTTGGCAAGGAAAAGAAATAAAATTTATCCAAATTAGAAAGGAAGAAATAAGATTGTCTCTGTTTTCTGATGAAATTATTTTGTATGTAGAAAAACCCTGAAAACTATTAAAAAGCTGTTAGTACTAGTGAACAAATTGAATAAAGTTGCTTTATACAAAATCAACATACAAAAATAAATTGCATTTTTATATATTAATAAACTATCAGAAAAAGAAAAGAAATTTATTTGCAATAGAATAGAAACATTAGAACAATTAGAAATAAATTTAACCAAGAAAGTGAAAGATCCATACATCAAAAACTAAGACACTAATAAAAGAACTTGAAGACCCAAATGGAAATATATCGCAGTATTCATGGATCAGAATAGTTAATATTGTTAAAATGTCTGTACTACACAAAGTCACCAATAATTCAGTGTAATCTCTATTAAAATTCCAGTGACATTTTTTTTTCACGGAAATAGAAAAAGAAACAGTCTAATATTTGTATGGAACCACAAAAGGCTCTGAATAGCCAAAGCAATATTGAGAAAGAACAAAGAACAAAGTCATACTTCCTTATTTCAAACTCTACTACAAAGCTATATTAATCCAGTATGGTACTGGCATATAAACAAACACATTGACCAAAGGGACGGAATAGAGAGCCCAGAAATAAATCCATGTATTTTATTATATATATATATTATATTATATTATATTATATTATATTATATTATATTATATTATTATATATGTATATATACACACATATATAACATATGTTATATATATAGAATATATATTAAACTAATATTTAAGAAAGGAGTTAAGAAAAATCCATGAGAAAAGGTTAGTATCTTCAATAAATGGTATGGGCTCCCTGCCCAAGGGAAAAAAAAAAACTATTCAAAGTTGGTTATTCACATGCAAATAAAAGTGAAATTGAGTGTCTATGGCCATGCCACCCTGAACAAGCCTATCACTTAGATCTCGAAGTAAGCAGGGTCGGACATGGTTAGTACCTGGATAGAAGACCAGGTGCTGTAGGCATACAAAATAAAAGATAAGGGATTATAAACTGACAAGGTCCTTGCAATCTATGAAGTCAACCAAGGGTTGCCATGCCAAAAAAAAAAAAAAAAAAAAAAGGAAATTGAAGCCTACTTTATACTATTAATGATTCTGCACCCTGTTCTAATCACTTTTGTGTGGATTTTTCCCCTGCACCACCAAGTGATTCTTTGACATCAACTGAATGTCCTACAATTCAACATAATTCTGCCACTACTACTTAGAGATAATATATTCCACAAATTAAGTGTTCAGACCCACAAGACTGCCCTGATTTAAATGCAAATCACAAGTCCAGGTTGTTACCTGTACTTATGACTGACTGGCTATAAATCAGAGATTTCCAGGATAACCTGCATTAGTTTGATTAGTTTGCTAGAGTGGCTTACAGAACTAAGGAAACCAGTTTACTCACTAATTATCACTTTATCACAAATAATATTAAAGCATATGGATCAACAATAGCCAGATAAAGAGATACCTAGGGTTGTTCCAAAACAAAGGAGCTTCTCTTCTCACAGAGTTTAGGGCCTGACATGATGACATATTGAAACATTCTGGTTCACCAACCTGGAAGTTGTCTGAATTCTATCCTTTTGGAGTTTTATGTAGGCTTTATTACAAAGACAATATTTATTAAATCTTTGGCCATTGGTAATTGATTTAAATGCCAGCCTTACCTTTTTTGAAATCAGAGAGTGAGGCTGAAAGTTCCAACCCTCTATCTACAGTTTTCCTCTGGCCTCCATCTAGTCTCAGGTCATTAGGGGACTTCCAAAAGTTACTCCATTAACACAAACTCATTTGTGGTTTAAAAGGTCTTGTTATGAATAACAAGACATCTATTTCACTTTTTTGATTCTGGACTGATTTCAGTAACTAAGGAAAAGAGACCAAATATAACAGAAGATATTCTCATTTGTCTTATCACTTAGGACATTCTAAGGGTTTAGGGAGCTGTGAGCTAGGAACCATAGATGACCAAAACATTTATATGCTAATAATTACAATATTACAGCACTCACAAAAATAAACTTAAAGTGGATTTAGGACTTAAATATAATACCTGGAACTCCAAAACTCCTGGAAGAAAACAGGGAAAAAGCTCCTTGACATTTGTCTTGGCAAGGATTTTTTAAATATGACACCAAAAGCACAAGTAACAGAAGAGAAAATCAACAAATGGGATTATATCAAGCTAAAAAGTTTCTATATGACAAAGGAAATCAACTGAAACACAGTCAACAGAATGGGATAAAATATTTGCAAGCCATATATCTGATAAGGGGTTAATTTCCAAAATATATAAAAGACTCATGCAACTCAATGACAAAAAAATATATCATTTTGCTTAAAAATGGGCAAAGGACCTGAATAGACATTTCTCCAAAGAAGATGTACAAAAAAGAAATACATGGAAAGGTGTTCAACATCACTAATCATCAGGGAAATGCAAATTAAAACTATAATGAGGTATACAGGTATACAATGTAGTAATTTTAAATGTCAATATTTATTTTTTAAAAATAAAACCACAATGAGATATCACCTCACATCTGTAAAAATAAGTTTAGTCAAAAACAAAAGAAATAAGAAATGATGATTAGGATGTGGAGAAAAGGGAACTTTTGTGTATTATTGTTAAGAATATAATTGGTAAAGCCACTATGGAAAACAGTATACTGGTTCCTCAAAAAATTAAAAATATCACTACCATATGATCCAGCAATCTCGCCTCTGGATATATATCCAAAATAAACAAAATCCGTATTTTGAAGAGATATCTACACCTCTATGGCCATTACAACATTAATTGACAGTACCCAAAACATGGAAACACCTAAGTGATATTCATTGACAGTTCAACGGATAAAGAAAATACCACATATACGAATATTACTCAGCCATTAAAAAGAGAAAATCTAGCCATTTATGACAACATGGGTGCAAGTTGAGGACACTATACTATGTGAAATAAGCCAGATATAGAAAGACAAATACAGCCATGCACAGCATATTGAAATTTCAGTCAATGACAGACTGCATATATGATGGTGCTTTCATAAGATTATAATGGATTGTAAGCAAAAATTTGTTTGCAATATTGAAAGAAAATATTGGACCCAATGTTGAATTTACTGCTAGCTCTGAATGGTTTAAATAGATGAGGAGGCTCAGCATGCACCATGAGCCTGATGGAAGCTGGGCCCCAGAGTTGACAGGGTAGCAAGAGGAGTGGGCTTAGGGGGACAGACCCAGGAGTCCACCCCTGCACACATGTGCAAGCCCATACACTTCATTCGTGAACACAAACTCACTTCCATCTCTCCATTCCTCTTTGACTCTTTTCTCCCAGTCCTCTCCCTCTCCCTTTCCTTCTTTCTATCTCTATTTCTCATTTTACTCCCTCTCCCTTTTATTACTTCTTAAAGCTTCTCTAAAGCTATATCTCTCGATCTCTTTCAATCCCTGCTCTCTCTTTTTTCCTTCTCCCTCTTCTTTCTTTCTCTTTCCTTCTCTTTTCCTATCTCTCTCTCTCCTCTCTCTATTCTCTTTTCCTCTCCTCCAACTGATGTCTACTTTCCCTCCCATGGCCCTACCTCCACAGCCCTCCTCCCTCTGCTCTCCATTACAGATGTACCCCTCCACACACTTAATTTTTTACACCGTTATTTTACTGTAAATTTCCTATGTTTAGATGTCTTTATATACACAGATACTTACTATTGTGTTATAGTAGCATAGGAACAGTAGGCTATACCTTATAGCCTAGGTGTAGAGTAGGCTATACCATCTAGGTTTGTGTAGGTACACCCTATGATGTTCACACAATGATAGAATTGCTTAACACATTTCTCAAGATGTATCTCTGCCATTAAGTAGCAAATGACTATAGTGTATGATCTCATTTATATGTGGAATCTAAAAAAGTTGAACTCTTATAAATACATAGTATAATGGTAGTTGCCAGCAGCTAGGACATAGGTGAGATATGAGATGTTGTTAAAATAGTACAAACTTCCGGTTATATGAGGAATAAGTTCCAGGGATCTAATGTACAGCATGATAACAAAATTAACAATACTGTGTTTTATACTTCAAAATTGTTATGAGAATATATTTTAAATATTCTCACCATAACAACAACAAAATGGTAATCACATGACATGAAGAATGTGTTAATTAACCCTAGTGTAGTAAACATGTGGCGATAAGTACATGTGTCAAATCATCACGTTATATACCTGAAACTTACACAATGTTATATAGCAATTATATCTCAAAGGAGATGCAATAAAAAAAAAAAAGATGAAAATAAAAAAGCAATTGCAGACTACTTATTCACGTATCAACTTGGAGCATTCCAACATGGAGAACACACAAATCTGAGAATCAATTCAGCTGGGCAAACAATTTTCAAGGCTAATGCAGAGTAGCTGCAGCTATGGTAAATCAAAAACTTTGAAAAAAATTTCAATAATTCAGTGAATGTTCACTTAGAGAAGCATTCATTCAGGAAATTTTCTTTTGGCAAATTTGCTTTGAGTAAATTGGTCATTTGGTTAATTGTATTTAAATGAAACACAATTTGGTGATTTTCTGTTAATTGGCCAGACCTAAAATAAAATCAGGGTGCTGGTCAGTAAAAATTTAGCTTTGGTGGCCTCTACACAGTGTCCAGTTGGTTATGTTTGTGGAGGAACAATATAAAAAGTAAAGATTGCTACCATGTATGAGTAGAGAATAAAACAAATGTTAAAGAAGTTATTGTAACAGCTATTATTTTCTTTAAAATTCAGCCTAAGTTAGAAAAGAATAGCTAGGAGTAGGACTGGAGAGATCAGTAGATTATCTAAGCAATCCATAAAGAAAACTTCTATGCAATAAGTATATTTTAAAATCTACAGGAAGATGAAAATAAGAAATATATAATTAGAGTTGTTTAAATTATAGAGCTAAAGGTTTTATTCTATGTTTCTTTGAATGAGAAAAGCGTACATTATTTTTATATTTACCTTTGTATATCAGATTAATTGTGAGTCAAATCAAGCTAAAATGCATACTGGAAACATCCAGAGTTGAATTCTTATATACTTATACATATTATTATTTTTTTATTATTTTACTGCTGGCAATATTTTGTGTTTCTACTTAATCTTTTATTTCTCTGGATATACTGTGATTTTATTTTTAGCTATGCTTAATTTTGTTTCTATATTAGTGTATGTTTATATTTTTGAACTATGATTTAGTATGGCATTGATAAAATTTAAAATTTTTCTAGTTATCGAATGAAAACATATTGAGATATTGTTTGTATATTTTGTTATGTTTGCTTTGTTTTTTAACATGAAAATATCAAACAACATATACATTGATCACATAGCTTTATTAATGCAAAAACTGATTGTCAAAAGATATATTCAAGATAAATAACACTGACAATGTCAATTCAAACAATAATTAACATCTGTCTTTTGTTTTGCCTTTTGCGATTGTAGTATTTATACTACTTTCTTTTAGTTTTTAGTAAGGATTTTTTTGTTCAGCTTCACCCTTACCTTTTAATCAGTGATTCCCATATGATTTTAAGGTGTTATTTTGACTTCACATTATTGTCTCAGTGAAGTATTCATGGAACGTGACACTCTCTCTAAAATAGTGTGCTATTGATATCTTTCCTCATTTTTATTTCCAGGGTTAATATTTAATATAAACTTTATTAAAGTAAGGATTTTATTAGTCTCAAAACCCCAGCAAACTTAACATTTTCTGTGGGTATGATATTTAAACAACCGGTGTTAGAATCTTCATTTATTTATGCTACCATATAATCTTCACCTTCTCTGTATATTTTGTTGTCTTTATTACTTTACAACAAGATGCCATAATGAAGAAGACAAGAAAATCTATGAATCATGTGTGGGCTTCAAAGGGTGAACCAATCTCTAAAATTGTACACATACTTTCGTGCATGTTGTATATCCTAAGAACATTTTTTCTTGAGCAGGGAGCCCATAGCTTTTACTAGTTTTCTGGGAGTATATGATTTAAAAAAAAAAAAAAAAAAAGACAGTTTGAAAGGCCTACAGATGTAAAATTATTTCAAAAATATTTATATACCATTTTGGCATATAAACTATAATATCTATAATTTGGTTGAAAGTGGGCTTTTAATTTGTTTTCAATTTTTGAGCGGTTTCCTATTTTTAGTTTTTTCCTCCCTCCCTTCCTTCCCTCCTTTTTTTTCTTTTCTGTCATAGTACATGCAAATATTCTTAAGCCAAATAAACTACTACTACTACATTTCATGTTACATTCAAGTGAATATGATCCATGGCTAAATCTCTAATGGTATTGTCTTAAATTGGTTTGTCTTTTCACACACACGCACATACATACACACACACACACATATATATATTTAGGAATTTGTAGATGCGTTAGTAGATTATTGATGTAAATGTATGGCAAAAAAATACAAAATGTAATAATCATTATTTTGGACAAATTATGGCACAGAGATAGTAGTTTATCTACATATGTTTATATAAGGACCTATCTCTGTCAATCAGGCACATATTACCAAAGACATTTCTAATTTCACCTTTTACTTCGTTAACAATAAAACCGACAAGCTTTAAGAACCTCCTAGGCCAGGTCTGTTCAATTGTAGAGAACAGAGGACCTCTCTGTGAGCACTGGATTAAGAGTAGGTGCTTATCTTTCATGTAGAATGACAACCAGACCAAAAAATTCAAGCCAAAAAAAGAGTAACATGAAAACTCCAAGTCTAAAGTATTTTAAGCTTTAAAAGTCTTTTTGAGAGAAACCTGTCAGAAGCAGGAGACAAAATAGCATGTTCGTTATCTGTAATGTTCGATAGTAGTTCAAATGAACTATTATAGGCCAGACAAAAATATGTAAACAATGCACATATTCATTTCAAATTCTCACTGTGCTTGGTCCTATACAATTAATAAAATGCTATTCTCTGTGAACTTCTCTGCCTCAAGTTAGTTCAGTCTGTGAATACAAAACATTATCAAGCTTATAAGGGAAATCCATATCGGAAGGGGTTATTTTGAAATGCTAACATCTTTTATTTCTTATACTATGTTCTAGATGTTATTTTTTACCTGTTATATATGACATTTTGTTAGAGTTATGAAACAGGAGAAGAGTAGTCATTTACTTTGATTTGCGTATCTCCACTGGGATAATGGGAAGAGACATTGAAGAATTCTAGGGGCAACTCGGGGAGAGAATGCTCTGAAAGTGAATGTAACCCTGTATTTCAATGCACATTCTCCTTATTTTAGGATGAGTATATAGCCTTTTCCAACTTTCATTTTTTAAGAATTTATATTGCCTCAGGATTGTGTTAATGTGATATATTAGATGAAACTGCAAGTTAAAAATAGAACTACAGTGGAAATCAACAAATATTAAAATTTATTCTAAGTAGAAAAAATTCCTATTTTATTAGATTCCTAGGTGAACAATATCAAAGCTATTGTATTATGAGATATTATGCAATTTAAATTTTTATTTCTGAAATTTTGAAAGGAGAAAGAAAATGCATTTGAAGATTTTGAAAGGAGATAAAATGACTGATATTATTTGGCTAAAGATGTTTTATAAATAATTTTATTTTATGTATTAACCTTAATGAATATAATAAAGAGTGGAAATTATATATTTATTATAGATTTTAAAAATTACTTATAGCTTTGTTTTAAAATTGTTACAAATGATAGTAGCAGAAATAAGCTAATATAAAGTATTATAAAATGTTTGTTCAAAAATAGCAGTGAATTATAATCAGTTCTTGTTGCCAAATGTATAGTATCAGAAATAAAATAATATAAAATTACATAAGATATATTAAAAGAATAGTGGTTATCATAACTCAAAAAACAAAATAAATATTTACGAGTCCGTACTTATACAAATAATGATTGAATGTATGAATAGGTGGTGGAGAAAAGACAACTCTTACAGAAAAATTCCAGTAAATGAATATATAAGTCAGGAGAGAAATAGAAAGATCAACATTATAAAACTAATGTTGTAATAATAAGCAAGACCCACTGATGAGTGCTAACATTAGTGGGTAAAACTTTAAAGAAAATTTGTTAGAATTTGTTGGATGACCTAAAGTACTCCCCCCCCAAATATTTATTACTGTGTGATGGTTTTAACATATGTCTAAATTCTTTGATCATCCTCTCTCCAGAAGGTGAAGCTGAATTTTCTTCTCCTTGAGTATGGTTTAGATATAACAACCTTCTTTTAACAAATAGAGTGCGGAAAGGGGAAAGTAGTAAATTTACACTCCAGGAGCCTGGTGAACACTATCTTAATCAACTGATCAAGATGAACATTACCTGTGATAAGACATATTGGTATCACGTATCCCCAGGTATGATGTCATAAGAAAGGCCATCACCTTAGTGGTGTTTTTTCCCAAATCAATAATTTCAGTTAATCATGAAAAGTATCAAAGAAACACAATTGGAGATCATTCTAAAAAATACCTGATCAGTATTCTTCAGTATTCTGGTCATGAAATGCAAAAGACTAACTTTCAGATTGAATAAACTAAAAAGACATGACAACTAAATGCAATATGAGATCCTGGATTGGATCCTAGAAATCGATTATACAAAATATGTAATTTCTGAAGATTTATATATAGCATAGTGTCTATAGCTAATCATACCCTATTATATATACTTAAAATTTGCTAAGACGGTAGATATTATGATAAGTATTCTACCATGAACAAAATAATAATGACAAAAATAAAATAAATGTGGTGGGAGGTGATAGATATGTCTATGGACTTGATAGTAGTAATTGTTTCATAGGTGTATATTATTCCCAAACTCATTGAATTGTATACATTAAATATATACAGCTTTTTACATGTCAATTATACCTAAATAAAGTGGTTCATAAGAAAAAAAATGGGAAAATCTGAATAAAGCATGTAGTTTAGTTGATAGTATTATCCCAATGTTAATTTCTTTGTGCTCTTTATTATACTTTGGTTATGTAAGATTTTAACATTATAGGGAGAATTAAGTGAAGGACATTTTGAAACTGTCTGTGAAACTGATTGAAGAAATATCTGAAACTCTCTGTGCTACCTTGGCTAGTCTTCTCTAAGTTAACACTATTTTTTTTTTTTAAGTAGAATTATTGCTGTATTAAGTGTGAAGTAACGTCTGTAGTTTCACTAATACTCTTACCTTACCTCTATCTGTGAAAGACATCCTTGAAATGTGCCCCTATATCCCATATGGTTTTTCCTCCATCATAGTGCTTATAATTCATTATTATATATCTTCTACAAGTTGATATGCAGTGTCTTAGACAATTCCTGATTCATGAAGTAACTCAAATATTTATATAATACATGTATAAATCCATATATACATAAATATCTAAAATCAACTTTTAAGTATTTAGAAAGAGCTCATATTGGTCTTTATCACATTCTATGTACTTAATATCAAATTTGTTTTATTTTGTTTTGATGAACGAAAGAACTATATAAAAATCTAAATGACTTTATTAGATTACTAAATTAACTCAAATTAATTTTTTCATACAGTATTTTTATACAAAACAATTTGAGAAAGTTTTTCTCTGTAATTTAGTAAAGTAAGAATCTCAAACAATTTTCTTGGAGATGTATAATATGATATATTACAAATTTTACATCTGAAACTTGTTACTGTTTCAATAGCATGATAAACTTTAGACATGCATTTTTTTTTCAATTCTAAGAGAACTAATTAAAGTATTTCAATATAAATCCCTAATCCTCTAGGTATCTCTAATAACTCATTATATTGTAACACAGAAATAATGCGATCATTTTAATTATTTCTAAACCTATGGAGTACTATCACAATTATTTTTAAATGAGCCACAAAGCAGTGTCCCAGTCATCCTGAGAGACGGAGGGACTTAGTTTGAGTGAATGAAGCTTTTAACAGTGGACTCATTTTTGCCTCACAGGGAATCTCAGGAAGTACATACAGAAATTACTTCTAGAATCCAGTAGTATTCATTATTTTAAAAAGTAATTATACCAAAATATTAAAGTTTTATTTTACAAATATTGAAAACCAAACTTCAATATTATCTATACTCTCTGGATACTTAATTTCTCTGTTTTTAAGTACAAAGAATTTCTCCATCATTTATTCTGGATTTTTTTTTTTTTAATGTTCAGGAACTATACCCTCTTCAAGTAGTAAGTTATATTTTTAAAATATGGTGTATTTCTATTTATGGTATATCTTATTTATTTATAAAGAAATATTACTTTTGAATTTTATCTCAAACAGTCATATTGCCTTATAAAGACCTCAGGATATTATCTCTCGAGATTTTAACTGCATCCATGTATAAGTAGTCCACACTACCTCAAGATGAAAACATTACAGGATTTTATTTTTAGTGGGTGGTAGATAGAGTGAAGTGATTGAGATTTTAATAAATCGCTAGAATATGTGTGGTTTTTAAAAAGTTTATCCAGCTACATAATGTAAAGAATTAAATTTGTGAAAAGAAAACATTTCAATTTAACTATATAGAGAATATAAAGATTTATTAGAAGGAAAGTGACACTAATTTTCCAGTACTTATTCAACTTACTATAAGACATGATGATGATGATACTAATACTGGTCTTTAAGAAGATAAAATAATAATATGTATTTTGTATAACATTCCATATGAACAATAATTTTCCTAGGAAATTGACAGGACTATTGATATAGTGATTATTAGAAACAGAAGAGTCTTATTGGTTTTTCAAATTATTATAGGCTTTATGGCATTACTGATTTTGCTAATTGGAGCAAATTCGAGATGAGATTGTTAAAAGATGATTCTTGATGAGATATACAAATCTGAATTCTGGAATTTGTTGTTAAGGCTGAAGAAATTAGTCTAGAATGCTTATATCATTAATGGCAGGTATTCATTCAATTTTATATATATATGTATATATATACATATATATGTGTGTGTATATATATTATATTATATATATATATATATATATAATATATATATATAAATGCTGGGAAAAGTTATCTATATGACCAAGATTATAAAAACAGGATAGGGATAGTGCCAAGAACTTAAACTTTTTTTTATTAATAGAGGTATCTTACTATGTTTAGGAGTTTACTTTCTTCTTAATGGAAGAAAATATTAATTAAGTATCTATTTTGTATGAGGAACTGATAAGGACTTTTACATATTTTATTAATATAGGAAAGAGATTTTAGTTTTTTGAAATACTCATGGCCTAGTGAAAGCAATAATGTTAACACTGACCCATCCAGGGTTAGCTAACCCGATATTTTCTAAAATATCAAGAATTTTTGTACTTTTCGAAACAGGTTCCTGGTCATATGTTCTTTAAAAAAATATACCTAGTAAATTTTCCAGATCCTATGATCATTGACTTTAACTCTCTATTCCCTTAACAAGATCCTAGAATATTATTTTCTGCTTATGTTCATAGAATGAAAAAACTTTAAAAAAAGTGTATAACATTAAAGCATAAGAATACTAATAAAACAAACTTTAATAAAAAATTTGAAGAACCTCTATGGGAGAAGCCAAAGTAGAGGCTATTTGCTAGAAAGCAAAGATTTTTTTTTTTTTTTCAAAAATGATTAGGTAGTAAAACACTTGTTAAGAGCAAGATCGTAACTTCTAATACATTCATTTCTTTATCACACATGATGATCAATTTCTCTGCCACAATAGTCTTCTATAATTTTGCTTTCAGCTTCCCTTCTCAGTAACAAAGCCTAGGAGAAATGCAGAGGAGAGGAGAATAAGTTCCTCATTGATTACAGTGTGATTAGTCAGATAATTCAATGGAAAGAGCACAAGCTTTGGAATCAGATATATCTGTCTCTGAATCCTAACTCCAGTCATTCCGTTAAACAAGATTCTTAATTGTGAGTATTAAGATGATATTGCAAACCATTCTAACCACGAAGTCACGTGTATATACACTGAGGACATATTTATGGAAAGAACACTGGAGTATTTCAAATAAATAGAAAAGGTTGATCAGTAAAGAATCAAAATAAGGAAAAAAGGCAGATGTAATTTGTGAACCTTCATTCATCCACCTGACTTTGATCTAATTTAGGTCTTATTCTTTCCAGTGTCTCACAAATTGTTGAAAACAAGAACACAATTGATTCTACTTGTATTTACACCTACTTATTCATCTGTAATTAGTTAGGGTGTAATGCGTAAATGGCTTCTAGCATTATAGCAAAGGGATTCTTTTACAAAGTTGTACATACTCCAAGGAAGTCTTCTAAAAGAATATTAGCTGCTTAACAATGTACTTTTGGATGGTATGTACTTCTCTTGATGATGAAAACCCTTCTTCCATGTGAATAAGTCTGGGTTAGGAGTATGAAAGTGGTCTTATTCTTCTCAGATACCCAGCTCCTAACTCCACAGACATGTGATTAAGGTACTCTAGACCATCCTTCATTGACTTGGATCAGGCCTGAAGAACTGCCAAAAATGTACAATCTTGAGGAAATAATTAATATTTGTGGTTTAATTTGCTTAGAGATATATTTTGTTATTACCTTAAGTTGACTGATACAGAAATTGAAATTGGGGTGCTGCATAACAACAACAACAAAAAATTCCAAAACATTTGAAAAGGGTAGTTGGCAGAAGTTTGAAAAGCAACGAGGAGACATAAAAAGGTTTGAAAAATGGTGCCAAGTATGTCAGTTGATGCTGGAAAATTAGGAAACTGCTTTATCAGGCTAAAAAGACAGTGTCTCATAATATATAATTGTGAAACCATTAGAAATATTCCCTTTTTTGGTAACAATGGACTAATGGATCTGACTAAGGTTGTTTCTAGGAGTAATGCTGAAATTTCTAATTGTCTGCTGTTTGATGTACTTATAAGGTATAGGAAGAGATAGCTGAACTAAAAATACAGTTAGCAAGCTAACGTTATAGGAAATATAAAGAACCAGGCTTGCCTGCTTGGAGTATAAAATTCTTTTATATCTTTATTCTTTGAAAGGAAAATATTTTTTAAGTAAGGACTCAAGATGAAGATCAAATAGAAAGGAGGGCTCTAGGTCCTTTTTAAAATACCTTTGAAAGATATAGAGAATTGCCCCATAGCAACTTGGCATATGGATGGATATATATAATTATTATATATTAATAATATTATAAAATTAACATAATACACATGTGTATATGTACAAATACAAATTATTTGGAATAAAGAAATAAATGTGGTACACAAGATAGATGAGGTTATAAAATTTCTCATTTTAAAAGGAGGAAAAATAAAATGGAAAAGGGTAATGATTAAATCTTAGGGTAATTCTAGAGCAAGTTAATTATATGCTATATACTCCAGTTATTTTTTGCTGCATAACAAATTACCCTAATGCTTAGAACTTTGAAGCAACTTTCAAGTAGTTCATTATTTTGTAAGACAGGGATTAGGGAAGGTTTGACTAAAAGTTCTCACTTGGAGTCTCTCACACAATGAATGTGAGATGTTGGCTATGATAAAAGCTCAACAAGTTTGGACTTTCGAGATGGCAGTAATGCTTGCAGCTTATAATGACTTTCAGGTGAGAGATCAGGTTGAATTGTCTACTGAAGCACCTACATCTGGCTTGTACAGCATGGCAGTTTCAGGGTCATCAGACATGGCATGGAGATTCAATATTTCAAAATAGAGTGTTCCAAAAGTACTACAAAAAGATTAATGAATGTTTTTTTTTTCTCTTTGAGATGAGTGGGTCATATATATCTTTTATTTTTATTTTAATTTTTAAACACCTACAGTACCTTGTCTTCCTAGGTGGTCTCCCATCCAAGTACTAATGAGGCCCAACCCTGCTTAGCTTCTGAGATCAGACAAGATCACATACTCAGAGTAGCATGGCCATAGAGAATGACTTTTTATGTCCTGTTCTTTGTATAAATTACCTCAGCTGAGTTCTTGTGGTATGGGTTGCTATCATGATCAAGTTTAAAAAAAAAAAAAAAAAGATCTAGTTTTAGGTGTACTATTCTTATCTATCCCATAGAAGCAATTAACCATATATGAGTGGGTCTATTCACAGTTTTTTTGGTATTCTAAGTCTTCTGCATGCCTGTGTGAATATTTGCATCAGCTTCTCAATTTCTACCAAAAAAAAAAAAAAAACTGCTTTAGTTTTCATTGAGGCTATGTTGAAGTCATAGATTAGTTTTTAGAGAACTGAATTCTTAAACAACATCGAGTCTCCTAATTAATGAATACAGTATATCTTCATTTATTCAGACTTTAAAAAAATTGTCTCACTAATATTCTGCCTGTTTGAATGTACAGATGGTGCACATATTTGGTCAGATTTATTCCTAAGTATTTTTATATTTTTGTTGCTTTGATCTATTTTGATTTCTGATTATTTATTACTAGCATATGGGAATGAAATTGAATTTTTATACTGATCTAGTTGACTGAAACTTTTCTAAATGCAAATTTATTAGTTTTAATAACTTTTTGTAAAGGATGGAGGATTTTCTATATATTATATCCATAAGGGCAATTTAATTCTTTCTTTCATGCTGATGTTTACACTTATTATCTTTGACCTACTGTATTAGCCAAAACCTCTAGTACAGTTGAACAGACACAGTAAATGGAGATGTTCTTGCCTGGCACCCTATATTAGACAAAAGCATTCAGTCTTTCACCATTAAATATCTTGTTAGTTATTCCTTTTATATAAATATGCATTTATGAAATAAGGTAGTTTTTTTCTAGTCTAATTTACTGTGAGTTTTAAGAGAAACCATTATTGGATTTTGTTAACTATGAATTTTTTGATAGTATAGTTTTTGTTTTCAGTCTTTTATATAGTAAATTACATTGATTGGATTTTACAGATGAATCCCAGTTGGTTAGAACTTATTATATTTTTTATATAGTGCTATATTCAATTTGCTTAATTTTATTGAAATTTTTGTATCTGTTTATGATCGATATTGACCCATAGTTTTGCTTTTCTTGTAATGCAATTCTTATATTTTGGTATATGGATAATTCTGGTCTCATAGAATGAGTGGGTAATATCTTCACCTCTTTAGATTTTGGGAAGTATTTGGACAGAATTAGCATTACCTTAACCTTATGGATATGATTGTACATACCCACGAATGAAGTCATCTGGCCCTGGAATGTTTTTGTGTGGGAATAATTTAACTAAAACTTCAGTTTCCTTAAGATACGTACTTCAGATTTTTTTCTGAGTTAGCTTTGCTAGTTTTTGTCTTTCAAGGGATTTGTTGATTTCATGTAAGCTATTGGAATTTATTGATATAAAAAAGTACATGACTTTTTTAAATTTTATTTTATTAGCTTCACGTATACAATACATTGGTTAGACATTTATATACCTTATAAAACAATCCCCCTAATTGCTCTTTCTCTCTTCTGGCCTCCACCTCCATTACATTAATGCTAACTGCACCTCTTTGTAGTGCTGCCCATCCCTGTGACCATCTGTCGACTACTAATTTGTATTTTTAACCCTTCACTCTTTTCTCCCAGCCCCTCAAACCCCTCCATTCTGAACGTCACCAGATTGTCCTTTATATTTGTGAGTCTGTTTTTGATTAGTTTGTTCCTTTTGTTCTTTAGATTTTGTATATAAGTGAAATCATATAGTGTTTATCTTTCTCTGTCTGAGTTATTTCACTCAGCACAATAACCTCTACGTTCATTCATGTCTTTACAAATTGTAGAAATCATTTTTTTAATGGATGAGTAATATGTCATTGTATATGAACCGTAACTTCTTTATCCAATTGTCTGTCAATGGGCATTTAGGTTGCTTCCATAGCTTGCTATTGGAAATAGAGCTGCAATGAACTTAGGGGTGAATAGACCTTTATGAATTATTGTTTTGGTTTTCTTTGGATAAATACTCAGAAGTGCAATTGCTGGTCAATAGGTATATCCGTTTTAATATTTTGAGAAACCTCCATACTTTTCCATAGCAGCTGTACAAATTTGAAATCCTTCAGCAATGTATGAGGGTTCCCTTTACTCCACATCCTTGCCAACACTTGCTGTTCTTTTATTTATTGAAGATGGTCATTCTGACAGGCGTCAGATGATATCTCATTATGGTTTTCATTGGCATTTTCTGTTAATTAGTGACCTTGAGTATCTTTTCATATGTCTCTTGGCCATCTATATTCCTCTTTTGGTGAAATATCTGTTCAGGTGTTCTGCCATTTTTTAATTGGATTGTTTGTTCTTTTTGTTGTTGAATTGTATGAGTTCTTTATAGTTTTTGAATATTACCTCTTATCAGATGTATCATAAGCGAATATCTTCTCCATTCAGTTGGTTGTCTATTTGTTTTGTTAATGGTTTCCTTTGCTGTACAAAAACTTTTTAGTTTTATGTAGTCCTATTTATTTATTTTTTCTTTTGTTTACCTTGCCCAAGGAGTATACGAGAAAAAATTACTTTTAGCAATAGCAGGGGTTTACTGCATGTTTTCAATTAGAATTTTTGTGCTTTGGGTCTTACAGTTGAGTCGTTAATTCATTTTGAGTCTATTCTTGTATATGGTAAGAAGGTGGTCCAGTTTCTTTCTTTTCATGTATCTGTCCTATTTTCCCAGGACCATTTATTGAAGAGACTGTCTACCTCATTATATGTCCTTTCATCCTTTCTCATTTATTAAATGAACTTATAGATATGGATTTATTTTGGGGCTCTCTATTCTATTCCATTGATAAATGTACCTGTTTTTATGCCAATAACATGCTGTTTTTGATTATTGTAGGCTTGTAGTATAGTTTGATATCAGGTAGTGTGATATCTCCAACTTTGTTCTTTTTTCTTAAGATTGCCATGGCTATTTGGGGATTTTTATGGCTCCATTTAAATTTTAGGATTATTCTGTTTAGCTCTCTGAAAAATGTCATTGGTATTTTGATAGGGATTGCATTGAATATAGATAGCTTTGGGTAGTATGCCATTTTAATGTTGATTCTTCTTGCCCATGAGCACGATATATGCTTCCATTTATTTGTATCTTCTTCAATTTTCTTTTTCAATGACATAATTTTTGAGAACAGGTCTTTTACCTCCTTGGTTAATTTGATTCCAGGTATTTCATTGTTTTCAATGCAATTGTAAATGGGATTATTTTCTTAATTTTTCTTTCCAAAAGTTTATCGTTGTGTATAAAAATGCCACTGACTTCTGAATATTTATTTTGTATTCTGCTACTTTACGGAATTCATTGATCGGTTCTAACAGTTTTTTGGTGGAATCTTTAGGTTGTCTATATATATATCATGTCATGGTAAATAATGAGAGGTTTACTTCTTCCTTTCCAATTCAGATACTTTTATTTCTCTTTCTTGCCTGTTGCTAGCTAAGACTTCCCATACAATGTTGAAGAGGAGTAGTGAAAGTGGGCATCCCTATCTTATTCCTGATCTTAAGAAAAACACTTTAACTTTTCCTCATTGTATGATGGTAGCGGTAGATTTGTAATATATGGCTTTTATTATGTTGAGGTATGTTCCCTTTATTCCCTCTTTGCTGCGAGGTTTTATTATAAATGGATGCTGGATTTTGTTGAATGCTTTTTCTGAGTCTGTCAATATGATCATATCATTTTTCTCTTTCAATTTCTTCATGTGGTGTATCATATTAATTGATTTGTGAATGTAACAAACTTGCATCCCAGGAATAAATTCAAGTTCATCATGGTATATGATATTTTTAATGTATTGCTGAATTGATGTAGCTAACATTTGGTTGAAAATTTTTGCATCAGTGTTCATAAGAGATATCGGATTATCGTTTTCTTTTTTTGTAATGTCTTTGTCTGGTTTGGAATCAAGATAATGGTTGCTTCAGAAAAGGAGTTAGGGAGCTTTCCCTCCTCTTGAATTTTTTGGAATAGTTTGAGAATAGGTATTAATTCCTTGAATGGTACAGTTCACCTATGATGCTTTCTGGTCCAGGATTGTTTTATGGGAGGTTTCATTACTAATTCAATTTCATTGGTGGTAATTGCTTGGTTCAGACTTTCTGTTTCTTCTTGACTCAGTCTTGGGAGATTGTACATTTCTAGGAATGTATCCATCTCTTCCAGATTATCCAATTTGTTGGCATATAATCGCTCATAGTAATTTCTTATGAATCTTTGTATTTCTGTGAGGTCCATAGTTATTTCTCATCTTTAATTTCTGATTTTACTTATTGGAGTCTTCTCTCTTTATTCCTTGATAAGTCTAGCCAAGGGTCTGTCGATTTTGTTTATCCTTTCAAAGGACCAGCTCTTGGTTTTATTAATCTTTTGCATTGTTTTCTAGACTCTATTTCATTTATTTCCACTCTTATCTTTATTATTTCCTTCCTTCTGTTCATTTCAGGCTTTGTTTGCTGTTCTTTTTCTAGTTCTTTTACATGTTCATTTGAGCTTTTCCTTATTTCTTGAGGTAGGCCTGTATTGCTATGAGTTTCCCTCTTAGGACTGTTTATGTTGTGTCTCATAGATTTTGAGCCATCATGTTTTCATTTTCATTTGTCTCTAGGTATCTTTTGATTTCTTCCTTGATCTCATTGATAACCCATTAATTGTTTAGTAGCATGTTATTTAGCCTCCATGTGTTTCTGTATTTTCCAGTTTTTTTCTTTTACTTGATTTCTAGTTTCATACCATTGTGGTTGGTGAAGATTGTTTATATGATTTTAGTCTTCTTAAATTGGTTGAGACTTGTTTTCTGTTCTAACATGTGGTAAAATACTCTGAAAATATCTATTAAATCCATCTGGTCTAGTGTGTCTTATAGGCCATTGTTTCCTTGTTGATTCTTTGCCTGGAAGATCTGTCCATTGAAGTCAATGGGGTGTTAAAGCCTCCAACTATGAGTGTATTATTATTGATCTCTCCTTTTATATCAGTCAATAATTGCTTTATGTATGTCGATGTTCCTATGTTGGGTGTGTATGTGTTTACTAGGGTTATGTACTATTAATTTATCTATCTCTTTACCATTATGTAATACCCTATTTTGTCTCTTATTATAGCCTTTATTTGAAAGTCTATTTTATCTGATACAAGTATCACTACCCTGGCTTTTTTTCTTTTCATTTCCGTTTGCATGAACTATCTTTTTCCATTGCTTTACTTTCAGTCTCTGAGTGTCATTTGATCTCAAGTGGGTCTCTTATAGACAGTATATGCATGGGTCTTATTTTCTTATACATTTGGCTACCCTATGTCTTTTGATTGTAGCATTTAATTCATTTACATTTAAAGTGATTACCGATAGGTACATGGTTATTGCCATTTTATTATTTGTATTTCTTATTTCTATTTTCTTTTTTTACCCCTTCTCTTTTTACAGAAGTCCCTTTAACATTTCTTGTAATACTGGCTTGTTGGTGAGGAATTCCTTAAGCTTTATCCTGTCTGGGAAGCTCTTTATCTCATCTTCCATTTTAATTGAAAGTCTTGCTGGGTAGAGTATTTGCGGTTGTAGATTCTTGTTTTTCATAATTTTGACTATTTCTTGTCAGACCCTTCTGGCCTGCAAAGTTTCCATTAATAAATCAGCAAACATTCTTATGGGGATTCCCTTGTAAATAACTAGCTTTCTTTCTCTTGCTGCTTTTAAGGTTCTCTCTTTGCCTTTGACCTTTGGCATTTAATTTGATATGTCTTGGTGTTGATATGTTTGAATTCCTCTTGTTTGAGACTCTGTGCTTCCTGAACAAATATGTCTAATTCCTTTTTTTTTTTTGTCAACATTTCTTCAAAAAGATTCTCAAACCCTTGCTCTCTCTCTTCCCTTTCAGGTATTCCTGATCCGTATATTGTTATGCTTCATGTTGTCCCAGAGGTCTCTTAAACTATCTTCATTTTTTAAATTCTTTTTTTTTTCTTTTGTTGTTCTGATTGGGTATATTCTGCTACTTTGTCTTCTAGTTTGTTGATTCAGTCTTCTGGTTCACCCAATCTACTATTGAATCCTTGTAGTGTATTCTTCATTTCAGTTATCGTATTCCTCGTTTCTTCCAGGTTCTTTTATATGGTTTTTGTGTCCTTTTTTATGCTTACTACCTCTCTGTTGAGGTTCTCATTGTGTTCATCCATTCTCCTCCAAAGTTCATTGAGCATCCTTATAACCATCATTTTGAACTCTATCTCCGGTAGGTTGCTTGCCTCCATTTCATTCAGCTTATTTTCTGGAGTTTTATCCTATTGTTTCATTTGTGGCATATTTCTTTGTTCTCTTATTTTATTAGACTCTGTTCATTTCTATGTGTTAGAATTTATTTATTTTTTTAATCTCTCAGCTTTGTCCTGTTGGCCTAATGTGGAAGGTGTCCTTTGTGGCCCAGTGACACACTCTCCCTGATATGACCTTTATGTGGGTTGTGTTGTTACTAAGCCTTTATTGGTGTTAGTACATCAGTGGATGGGATTAATGTTCAGGCTGACTAATTGTGGGAATTGGCTGCCCCCACAGGGTAAGAGTTGTGTGGGGCTGACACCACTAAGTGGGATTTGTCCTAGCAGGCTTGTGTATTTGTTGCAATCACCCTTTGTGTATACTGCTTACGGGACTAGTCAGGAGTTGTTCTATTGTGGTTTAGTGCCGGTTTCCAGGTTTGCTGGTTTTGTGGCCCCTTGGGAGGGGCTCCTCTGTAGGCCAAGGCCAGCCACTTCCTTTGACTGTTCAGGGCTACCTGGTGGGAGCTACGAAGGGATCCACAGATGGTTGTTGCCTATGCTGGATCTACAGGTAAGTGGAAAAAACAATGCTATAGGCATAGGTGTGATTATCCCCCACCCCTGACCTAGGGCAGTTTAGCCTAGGGACCAGTGCTTCTCAAGGACTGACACTGCCTGTTGGTTACCTGTAAGTTAAAACTGGAAGAGACTCTGAGTGATATGTGAGTTGTGTGGTGCAGTCACCCTGGGAGTCTCCTGGATCTATGGAATAAATTTCTCTTGCCACTGCAGTGTCAGTTACATGTAAGCTCTGTTTCTGTGGCAACCTGTACAAGTTTCCAATCATACAAGGTCAGCTGCTGCCCATCTCAGGCCAGCTAACACCCAAGCTCCATTTAAGATTTCTAATCTCATGGTGTAAGTTTGTGGCCCGCTACCAAATGCTTCTCCCAGATGAATGGGCTTTGCATGGGCCGCATGAACTGAGTGCTGTTGTTTACTGTTGAATTCATGGTCCAAGGAAAGCACAGGATGGTACTGGGTTGCCTGGGAGCAAACTTGCCACAGATAATTTGTGGGTTAAGCGGGGCATCATCTCAGTGAGGCACGGGGCCATTAGGCCTACACAGCACCAGATTTGCTACTAGCTCTGGGACTGTGGGCTCCCACCAATCTCAGATATCACTATACATCCTACTGCCATCTGCGTTGAGCCCACAAAACCCCTGCGATTTGCCCAAGGAATACTGTATCTCATGCTGGGAGCAGTGGTATTCCTGTCACTGTATTCTCTGAATGTTGCTCACTTCTGTGCCACCCCAAGGCTGGGGCAGCTGCCTATCAACATGTGGCAGGCACTTTGTGTATTAGATGGGACAGGACCTCTAGGAGGTAAGGGCTGTCAGGCCAATAGTCTCAATTTTCTGCAATTTCTGTGTCTACACAGACAAACTGCTGCTGGGGTGGTCTCACAGACCCCTGCAATACCGCTGAGAGACATTGCAGCTCGTACATGCAGCAGTGGGCTATCCTCAACTGTTTATTTTCAAAATACACTCGCTGCAGTAGCCAAGGTCTATTGCTTGTGCTAACTGCTCAGTCCCAGAGCCAAGCAGGGCACAAGTGGCTGCTTGTCAATGGGCTGCATGCACTTTGTGGCTTGGGTGAAGTGGGATCTCAGGAGACAAGGGCCGTTAAGCCAATACAGCCTCAGTTTTGCTGCAGCTTCTGTGCTTGTGCCTGCCTGCTGTGGACCAGCCTCTATCTGGGGCAGTCCTACAGACCCCTGCGATCCTTCATCTGGAGACTAGCTGCCATCTGGGACAGTGAGACCAGCCACCATGTGGGGCAGTCCTACAGACCCCTGCAATCCCCCCACACAATATTGCAACTTTTGCAAGCAGCAGAGGTCTGCCTGCAGCTGATTTCCCTGCAGTGCCCACCCTGTGATAGCCAATGTTTGTTGGCTATGTGGATTGGGAGATAGGGCATGGTAGAGGGGCAGTGGTGGTTTTCTATCAATGGGCTACCTGGGGAAATTTGTGGGTTAGGAGAGGCATGGTCTCAGGGAGACAATGGCCATCAGATCAGTACAGCATCAGTCTTGATGCAACTTTGGTAACCATTCTTTCATTCCCGCAAAAGTCCCAGATCACAGCAAGACTAGCTGCTATCTGAGACTGGCCCTCAGATCCCAAGATTTACCCAAGTTCGTGTTGGCAGCTGTGATCTGCCTGAAACTATCTTTGAAATGCACGCTCACATAGCTGGCTGCCAGCTGGATCAGTGCAGGGTATGGCAGCCGTCCAGAAGGAAAAGTCCAGGTGATCTGCAGGTTGGGTGTAGTGGGGCTAATTTCCTCCAACCAGCACTTCCTAATGGCCCTGTGTGAGGGGTCTGCACAGTCCAGCTGGTGTGGTCTGTAGATTGCTCTGTAGAAGACCTTGACTAAGACACATTGGTAGCTGCCTGTCCAGCTCTTGTTCTGGTGCCAGGTAACACAGTCTTTCCAGGTATAAATCTTGCGCAAGCCTCTTACCCACCACCAGTGCCTCCGATGCATGTCCACAGGTGAGAGAGCATGCGTGTGGGCCGTTCAAAGGGGTGTCTAGGGTTTCAGTCCTTCTGTTTCACCCAGACAGCCAGAGTCCCCTCTTGCTTTTATAGTCAGAGTTTTTCAAAACTTCTCTTCCCTGGGCTTGCACCCTGGGCTGGGGAGTCCCAGTGAGGCCAGAACTCCCTTCTCCTTCAGGGGAGCCTCTGAAGCTTCACTCTCCTTCCCGGTGTTCCTCTACTATCTTCCCATTTAGCAATTTTGTCCCTCCTATTGGCTTTGGTTTGGCTCCTTTATATTATCAGTCTTATGTGTTATGATCAGCTGAACTTCAGGTCCATGATATCCATAGATTTTTAGTGAAGCCACATCTCTTATTCCTATAGTTGTTAATCTGTGTGTTTACCATGTTTCCTTAATCATTCTAGCTAGAAATTTATCAGTTTTATTGTTTTTCTCTTTTTGTTTCATTAACAGCCATTCTAAGAGGTATGTGGTGATAACTCATTGTGGTTTGATTTGCATTTCCCTGGTAATTAATAATATAGAGCACCTTTTTCTGTACCTGTGAGCCTTCGTCTTTTTTTTGAAAAATGTATAGTCAGATTTTCTGCCCCCACCTTTTTTTAATCAGATTTTTTTTTCTACTTTGATTTCTGCTCTAATCTTTATTATGTCTTCTTCGACTTACTTTAATAATTTAAAATTTATTGTGTTCTTGTCACCACTGGGGTGAAACATGGCATTGCCCCAGCTGCATGAGAGGGGAGGTGGTAGATAATGGTCACGGATGGTAGCATTGTCTGCTGTCCCTGTTCTTCCCCACCAAGGCAGCAAAGAATTGCAGGTCAGCAAGATTTAGAAAAAGTAAGATTTATTGAAAGTACATTTTAGAAGGAGACAGGCCATGCTAAGGAAGGCTGCAGCCCTGTGGAATTTAGGATATAGAGATAAGATAGTATATCCCAAAGGGAGGGGCTGATTTCCAGCCAGGAAGGTGTAACAATGCACAAATGGGCAGGTCTGTTTATATTTGGGCCGTGATGGGAGGGCCTTATCCATATGTGAGGTTACCTTGACTGACAGTTGGCTATATAACTTTTTGTCTACTGCGCATTGCTTACCTAGAATTCAGTCTGTTATAATTGGATTCATGAACTTCCAGGCATAAACGTGGTATTATAATGATGCTATAATGAGGCTGAAGTTATGGGCAGTACTTTCTGCACATGTGTTTGTAGCTGGGTTAGCCTGCAGCTCTCATGGCCTTTATTCTCTAGGATTTGGGGTAATTTATAACCCTAAAAAAGGAGGTATTTCTGAGAGGTACTTAAGGTACATCTTTAAGGGATGTTTCTATGGTTACAGAGCTGGGCCTTGGCTCCTGTCACTTATGCCTGACTAACTACCTAACATTCTGACTTAAATTGATTCTAAAGATAAATCTCCCATCATTCTTATTTTTTTATTTTGCTTTATCTAACATGTTTTACCTATTCTGACTGCTGTAAAAAAATTCCTTTATCACTGGTTTTAAGCAGTTTGACAATTACGTGTCATAGTGTAGTTATCTTCAGGTTTATTTTGTTTGGAATTTAACGAGATTTGGATTTGTGAGTTTATACTTTTGAACAATGTTTCAAAACTGTAGATATTTCCTCAAATATGTTTTCCTACCCCTTCCCTCTTGCTTCAGTGACTCCCCTTGGTGAGTATGTAAGACTTTTTGAAGTTTCTTTGGATCATTGGTATGGTGTTGCTTTTCACCCCAATTATTTTACTCTTTATGCCTCATTTTGTGTATTTCCTATCACTACTCTTTCCTGCTGCAGTGTCTAATCTGTTATTAATCTTATCCACTGTATTGCTTTTAATCTCATGTATTGTAGCTTTAATCTCTAGAAGTTCAATTTCGATCTTTTTCTGTATTTACAATACACAAAAATTTACTCAGGTTCAATCTTCTAGCTTCTTGAACATATGGGATATAGTTGTGATATTTTAAAAACAATCTTATATGTTAATTCTCATTTGATACAGATTTTTTTAACTACTCATTATGGGATGTATTATCCTGAATGCTTAGAAAAGTTTGTGTAATTATTTAATATAATTTTATCTTTCCCAAATAAACAGTATTCTATTAGAGTATATTTTACTCTAGCATTGATTTCTGATAATTCTCCCTACAGCAAACATATGTTTAGTTTCTTTTTATAAAAACACATTTACTCTAATTAGAATTATATTGTTATTTATACTACATATTCTTATTAATAATTGTAATTAACTCATACTGCTTTATTCTGCTGGTAAATTATTAGTAGAAAAATTATATTTATGTCTAAAATGTCTGTCCTCAAATTGGAGCATTCTATTTTTACAGTAAAATTTGGAGTCAGGTAGTAAGCAATTATAAAAAAAAGAGCCAATTCCCAGACTAAAACTTTGATTTGTGTCTCCAGAATCAACCAGAAATAATGAAAATTTATGTTAACATACTGTCTGTTTTCCATATATTTTTAATTATCACTTACAATTATTATTGATCTGATGGTTTAGATCAATATTTCAGTCATTTCCATGATTATTTTCCTTGATAGCAACCAAGAGTCACAGGGTCAAAATGTGCTTAAATATTATATACAATCCAGATATTTGTTCTGTGCTCAAATGCTTTATGTAGATTGCTTTAATCTCTTTAGAAGAAATAATCTGTTTCCCCAGGCATTATCTTTATTTCTTTATATCATAACAGATGAATTAATTCCCTTGACTATGACTATTTTGTCTCTTCTTAGAAAATTTTAGAATTACTTTAAAAATATCGAAAGATAATTTTTGTCCTCATCATTTCATTACATTACCTGAACTAAAAATTTAGTAACTTTCTGCTATAATATCATTATGCCTCCTATAATCTCAGGAGGGACAAAAGAGTGGAATACTGTTCCGACATTTAAATTCCTGCATATAATTTAAATTCCTACATTTTTAAAACTCCTTTTATTTTGGTATCTCCTATGCCCTGGTCTTTGCTCAGAAAATCACAGATTACAGGTTAGTTTAATGATCTGCCAGCTACTTCTTTAATATTGTATCTCATGGCTCCTTCTCTCTCTATTTTCTTACCAGGGAAGACAATAATACTTAGGGTTTCCTTTGCTTTTATTTAGATGATTTCCACATAGGCCTTTTGTTGTTCTGCATACTTCTCCAAAGCAGCATTGTTCAAGTGTAATTCAGAGGTCACAGTGAGTCCTCAGAACCCTTTCTATGGGTCTCCAAGATAACTATTTTCATAAATAACATTAAGATGTCATTTTTCGTCTCAATATTCCACTGGCTATATGATGCATTATGTGCAAATAGCAGGTTCTCAGATATGAGAATCTGGCTTCTATTGTCACCTATTAAAGAAATTGGAGAAAATGTAAAACAATTCCTCCATCACTGTTATCTTTTTTGGAAATTAGAGTTATTTTTTTCACAAAGACTTTCATTTAGGTGAACATATAATGGGCTGATTATTGTTATTTTAAAATTAATTTGCAATTAATTTTTAAATTTTGTTTTAATTTCTGTTATGGTAAGTATCGACATGTATAACCAGTGGTAGTGGTTTGCACAGGCTTGCGAGAGATGATTGTGCGCATCTCTTTCCAGTTTGCTCAGTGAAATCACATTGGTAGCATGAGATTGAATGTGGTGGAAGTATTAGCACCACAGAAATTAGCAAATGTTATAAATTAGGACTTGTTCAAACCACCACACCTCCCATCTTTGAGAGACTATTATTAAATATTTACCATATCACTGGATATAACTCACATGATCAAAAGTCTTTTTGGTTCTTGAGACCAAAATGTTTGAGAATCATATCTTCATGGTACCCTTCAATGCATTGCCGCCTAAAATCAGTTTGGAAAATAATAAATGTTTTATTAACAAAAATCTTCTCACATCTAACTTCCAAACCTCTTTAATAATATAGAAACATAGAGCACAAGCATGAATTCTTCCTAATTTTGTGTCAAATGTTTGTGTGTGTGTGTGTGTGTGTGTGTGTGTATTTAATAATCAAATTGATTAGACACTGGGGAAATTAGCCACTAAAACTATGGCTGTTTTAATAAGTTTTAGGTGTTAATTCTTGATAGAACAAAAAACAAAAAACAAAAACAAAATTATTACACATCACTTATGAAAATGATAAACCTATTTTGTTGACTCTTCAGAAAATAGAGAGATCATATGTTGTTTGTGTTAGTACAATGGTATGCACACAATGTATGCATTATGTTAGTGTGGCAGAGTGCTTTAATGACCATCCACTGAAAATTAGAGAACTAAGAGCTTTATTTTTGGTCCCGTCACCTACTAGATATTTGATCCAAAGGACTCAGTATCAGAATGAGCTTGGCCAAGTTATTTTCACTAATTGAAAAGTTGGGATGATTGTATCAGTACTATCCAAATGACAAGGCTATTTGAATATCAATGAGAAAATTAGTGTTAAAATGTTCTGTATATAGAACAGAATGCTACAAATATACAATACAATAAAAAATTAATATGTATATGACATTTTCATAAAAACAATGAAAAATTGAAATTACGTAAATCTGTCTTTAAAGAACTATGAAAGGAGTATTATTTAAAGTTGTTTATTAATTAGTTATTTTTTTAAAAAAATAAAAGTAAAACAATAAGTAAAATAACTTTTATTAATATAAAATGTACTTAATATACTCAGAATAAAACACCTCATTTCTAAAAAGTACGTTTTGAATAATAATTTCTATTAAACTATAATAATTTCTGTTATACTAAAATGCAAGTGATTATATAGTCATTTATATCTACAGATTTAATACAAAGATTAATTTATGGATGTGTGAATATTTCTAACCTTATTCATAGTATGAAATCTTTTTTCTTTACAAAATTAGTCAAAGAGTCAAGATAAAATCATAATCAAATTGTCCTTACTGTGCAGGCTAATGAATAGTTTTAAAATATTTTGTTTTTAAATGGACATATAGACATAAAGTTTGAAATATTCTTTGAAAATAATACAGTGCTAGGAAATTATAGATTCGGTAAATATTAATTGAACTCAAGAATGGGTCTGGTTATACTAATGTATTATCATTTTTAAAATAAATATTTCGAAGTATGAAAACTTTACATTTTGAGGATGCCAAATAAGCATTTTAAAATGATAAACTAAGGTTTACAGCATTTTCCATAATAAAACTCATTTTTCATGGAATGACAAGGGAGGAAATTGAAATCTGCTGCTCATGTTATAGCTGAGCAAACTTCTAAGAGGTAAACATTCATATATTTCATGATTCCTTTTATAAATAACTTGTTTAAGTTTATAGGATTTAGCAATCTGTATCAATGAATATGCATCCTTTTATGAGGTGATATTATTTTGGTGACTCATTTAAATATTGCTTAACTTGAAACTATTTCATTCCAGTTTTTATTATAACTCATACAGTTGATTTTTTTAGCTATTGATGGATACCTGGACAAAATATTAAAATGTGACCAAAATTATAGTTCCAAATATTTATTATCAAGCATCAGACACACAAATTATCCTTAATTGTTTTGTAAATATCTCATTATTTTACAAAATACATATTGATAATTTTTGTAATCTAGTCCTTTATTTTTTTTATTTCTCTTTGAGGAGTAATGTAATTTGAAATGTATTGGAGTTAGAATAATTTCATTCTAACATAATTATATATGTATGATATATAATTATATATATACATGCACAAATATATATTAAATATAAACTTACATTAAAATGATAAAAACTACACATTTGCTTAATCGCTTTTCATTACAAGTTTTCAAAAATAAATGGTTTCCTCAATCTAGGCTTTAATGTAAGATTTTTAGCATTACTGTTTTATTGGTGATAATTAAATATATATTTTTTTAAATTAAGAAAATCTCTGATGAGACTAATACAAGTGAACCACAACAAAACATTTGTTATAAATGATTTACATTTTATGTGAGTCAGAAATTATTATTCACTTTATTAACCAATTTCTACCTTCAAAAATAAATCTTATAGTAGTCAAAAAATTTACTTGAATCATATTGCAGCCATACTTATCTTCCAACATATTTGTTTTTATTACAGTTTTATAGTCTTCATTATTTATGCTACATTGATTGCAGCCTCTGTCTTTCCATGTTATTGCTGCTAGTTACTTCTACACTCGAACTTACTAATTAGTGTATTCAATTTATTCATCTCCCCCTTACCCTTCTCTCCAATTGCTATTTTGTGAGTGCCTATTACTGATTTGTATCCCTTATAGATTATACACAATAGTATTATTTTTGTTCTCATTAATCATGCTGCTGAATAAAAGAGCATAAACAAATCTATTAAAATTATTGATTATAGATTTATGTGATTATCCTAACCTCATACAATATGAAATGTCATTAAGTCTACATTTGAGCTTGTGTTTCAATATTTTTTGAAGTATATAATGGAAAATACAGTCCTTATAGGTTTTTTGTTTGTTTGTTTGTTTTTAAGTATAGGTTTAGGTCAAGACTCCTTCAAATTCTAAGTGTAAGATCTTGGACAAATTAAATTCTACAGATTATAGTTCACTTTTCTAACAATTGAACTTAATAATACCACTTGTTTTCCTGTGCCACTTTATTTTAAATGAAATAATATATAAAGCCTTTACTATTCAAGTTGGCAAATTTGAAGCTCAAAATATGCTATTGTTTATTTTATTATAAATATGAAAATAACACAGACTTTTTCATCCACATAATAAAATGTAATGCCTTTAGCTCTTATTATGATTTTAAAAGTTATTTAATAAAACATCTTAGGAAAATGCATAGCTTTTCTTTTCTAAATTAGAAAACAAAAATCAAGTTAACAATATTGACTAATCTTTATGCATTCATTAATTTATTAATTTCACAAACAATGATTAGGTTACTACCACATGTCAGATGTCATGCTCAGCTCTGGTAGATTCAGATATGGTTATGTGGGAAAGTTATAGCAAGGTAAAAGATTCCTTTTAATAAAACTTTGATTTCTATATTAATCAGAAATGACTCTTCCTAGGATAGGAATACTCATCACCTGTAATAATGAGTCATCTAAAAATGTTCACTCTATTTTTATTTCAATGTTTCATACAAATAAAAGGATATACAGAGGTAAACAAATATTTGAAATTCATCACTATATTATTATTGACTGAATCTGAGTATATACTGTCCTAAAAATGTTTTCCACATGTCATTGAAGAAATAATTTTATCTTTTCCACATTAATAGATAAATTCTAAATCAATATCCTGTAATGAATTTATACTTAGTATACTTTGTTTTTCTTTTAGAAATATCTTGTTTTGTTGTAAAAATGGTTTCACAAAGAATTATACTTTTTGTTGTCAATGTGCATTTTCTGTTGCATTGGAAACAGAGTGTCTACTAAGTTTACATTTTAGTTTTAATGAATCCATAATAAAAATTAACCGGCATTCTGTCTGACCTAGATTGGTCTCTAACTATGTCCCCAAATAATAATTATTTGAAATACTAGAGTTTTCTTATTGGAATTCTATTTTCCAATAACAATGTACCAAAATGATAACTGAAAACTAAATTATTGTATTACTGTGTTTTTTATCCTGTTGCTCTAAGATAAGAATTCCATTGAACAAAGATGCACATTGTAATTTATTTTATAGAGTAAATTGAATGAATTCTCAGAAGCCATGAGAAGCCTTTGTTGGAGAGATGTATGGGGTAGAATTCAGAGTCAATAGCATCACACACTGCTCTGTGCAATCAGTGAAGTTCGCCGCAGTGATGGCTCTAACTTATTAAGATAGATGCCTTTTTTTGCCAATCCTGGCACGCATCTTTCTGGTCTTATTACTTTGTTACTACAACACATTACTAACAGAAAAATAATGATAAGTCCTTGTTCACGGTTCCCAATGCTAATCTACATAAAATATATCTATAATTTGTTTTATTAAAGGACTATTTCCTATGTAGGTCCAATTAAAAATCCAGAAGATATTTCTCTTGGCAGTTTTTATAGTTAATTGCTCTGGTTGTGGTAATGTTGTCTAATTTATCTTGCTATTTTTGACATATATTTCTAAACTTAAATTATTGTAAAAAATTAAAAATACGTAAAACCAGACAGCAGAGTTTAATTAACCCCTATATACTTATTACCCGGTTATAACAATGATCACTTCAGCACTCATCTTCTGCATTAATATTCCATCTCCTTTGCTCCATACTATCTTGGAGCAAATCCTAGATATCATTTCATTTCATTTGCAGACATTTCAGTAAGTATCTGAAAAGAACTTTTTTTGCAACATAACTATAATACTACTGTCACATAAAAATTAACAATTTCTTAATAGTATTAAATATCCAGTAAATAGTCTATCAGTAGTTTTAGGCTAAGAACTAAACAAATTCAGATTCTTTCTTGAGAATAAAACTACATTGTAGGAGTTGATTTCTCTCATTTTCCAACATTATTATCTTGGTATCTCTATTGTGATGTTAACAGGCTTTGATGTGGAATGTCTAGATCCATTAATTTATTAGAGATTACAAAATAGTGACATTCAAATTCTATTTCCCTTTCTTAATTTATTAGCTAAGATTATTCTATACAGAACAATTTTCTCTTATTAAATATTTTCATACAGAGTTATAGTTTTCACACAAAAGGGAGGATAGATGCTTGATTGTTTTTCTTTATTATTTCTTTAAAAAGTTTCAGTAGCATATTCTAAAATCGTTAAATAGGTTTTAAAAATTTAGTAACAGATTTGATGCAGATTTGATGTATTTCAGTACAGTGCAGTTATGATCTCTTTTAATTTCCCCCACAGGTAGGGTTCTCTAGATGAAGATGTAGGCATGGGGTTTGACATGCAAAATGTTTTTTAGGGGCCAATACCTTTAAAAGAAAGTGGGAGAAATGAGGATTGGACCAAAGAAGAAATAATCTGCAATACAGGCATATTAAAACTTGCTCAACCCAATAAGAAACTTTGAAGCTAATATTGCCAGTCAGTGTTATTCCACATCATGACAAAATGGCTGACCTTGAAAACCTTCATCTTATGCCAGCATATTATGCAGCCTGCTCCAGGAAAACATAATGTAATTTTGGACAAGGCAGATCTATGTTGCTGAGGAAGACTCAAAAGGAGCTGGTAGCTAGCTGGAGACTTCTAATGATACTGCTTGAAGTTGGGCTGCAAGTCCTTCCTTGGAAGATATGGGCAATCCCACTGGATTTTAATTATTAAGCCACTATCTCTAAATTTAAACTCTTTGTTAATTAGTGTTTTGAGGAATTATTATGTTACTATCATGTTTCCCTAAATCTGGAATCTCTCAGAGTTCTGATAAAAATATTAATAAGAGGTTGCATTAAAGATTTAGTACAACCTTTAGTATGTACATTGTATGATTCATTAGTTTCTCTGTATCTCAATTCTATGGGTAAGTGATCTACCTTTTGTTTAACTTCACAGATACTATAGCCCTATATTTTTCTACTGGGGACCACTAAAATCTCTCTTTATCTGAGAGTTCAGAAATGAGCCACACACATGTTGAAGGACTTTTTTTAAAAACTATATATCTCTGTAAAACATGAATTTGCCCTTTATTTATTATTTATTTATTTATTTATGCCGAATGTCTGTATTCTTCAGAATCACAACCATACATCCCTGATAGGCAATTCTGCCACATCTCACAGTGCTATCAAATTTGGTCTCAGATAATGTTCTCCAAACTTGTTACCATAGAAGTGTGAAAACAGAAATCATAAAAAGTCAGTTAAATTAAGGAAAACCATCTAACACACTACCCAACATTCTTCCACATTTTACTGTCATTTTGTGAAATTGTATGTTCCTATCAATAAAAACCAACTATAGCATTAAAAAATGTGTTGTGCTATAATTCACA
The DNA here is from genome assembly GCA_003508835.1 of Eonycteris spelaea. NCBI lineage: Eukaryota > Metazoa > Chordata > Mammalia > Chiroptera > Pteropodidae > Eonycteris > Eonycteris spelaea. The sequence continues at coordinate 146,197 of PUFA01000445.1, forward strand.
CATAACATTTATTAGTTTCAGGTGTATGACATAATGAATCAATAGTTGTATGCTGTAAAATGACCATCAAAATGTCTAGTTACCACACATTGACTATGGTATTTTTCACATTTTTTTCCTGAGTAGTACTTTCTGTATCATTCACTCACAGACATTATAACACACACACACACACACACACACACACACACACACACACACACACACACACACACCCTTTCAATGCTCCTTCTAACACTTAGATACAGTGAAACTAAAGCATTTCTTGGATTTTTCCCATGCTGGACTTCTGGATATCAATTAAGTTCTGATTATTAATTGTACTTTTTAAATGTTTGTGATAGTTTTAACAACTCCTAAATTCTGTTTTGTTTTGTTTTGTTCTTCTTGAAGTCAACAATTCTCATGGTAGCCTTCCATTTCCTTGCCCTTCTGACTATAGTATGATTGGGGGACAAATCTAAAGTCCAGCCCAGTGTCTACAACTCCAGGCTTCTGATTATGGGTTTTCTATTAAATCACTTTTTGCTTAAAATAACAAAAATGATTTGTAGCTTCCACAACTAAATCTTTACTGAAGTACAAATTATTGTAAAGGAAAAAAAAAAACAAAAATTCTTCATAGGAGAGCAATAGATACTGTGTTATAGAAGATACTGTATTATGTAGAAGGCAATACACTAAAAATGAATGTTGAAAGACAAAATATGGACAAACACTGCCTAGCAAGGATTTTTTTAATGCTTCTCCAGTTTTCTCTCCTTAAGCTTCATGTTTTATTTGAGTTGGGTATGTTCCCTTTCTCCTCTTCTCTTCCCTTCTCTTTCTTTTCCTCCCCTCTTCTCCACTGCACTCCCCTCTCTCTCCCTGCTCTTAATTTTTGCTAATGTTAGTTCAATTTTTAAAATTTAGGCTTTGGAAATCTTTGTGTTGAACCTTAAATTCTCAGAGGTTTGAAGATATATAACTATTAATTCAGTTTTGCATCACAATTATACAAAATCTATCAAAATGTTAGAGAATATATCCAAGTTAATATGTTGAATTAAGCAAGGAATGTGAAATATTATAGTTTTGAAATCACTCAGAATATGTGTACACTGTATTGAAAAAAACTCCATGTACCAATTACATTTATTCTACTCTCATATCAACTGTGTCATTCAGCTACTAAGCCACATTAACCTGTCTTCCAAACAAGGAAATCAAGGCAGTCCCTAATGAAGAAGGAAAAGAAAGGAATGTGGATTGGTGCTAAAGTGCAAATAAATAAATAAATATTTTTATAAAAGAAACCAAACAGACCATGATAAGTTATAATGTGAAATATGTCCAGGAGGATTTTTAACTCGGCTTTAAGGATCTGAGGATTAGAAAGAAGAAGGAAATAGACAAATGAACACATTTTGATACCACACAATAAACTTTTGAGACTTCAGGCATGAAAAAGAAAACAGTCCCTTTCAAAAAGATGTGTTCAATTTACTATAGAGAAGAGACACAAATATTTGAACACAGGCAAATATAAATGGATAATATATAATACGTACACAAATATTTTGAAGAAGATAAATCTAAATGTTTGTTCAAAGAGAAATGCATATGGTATCTGTCTTGCCTTATGTTTTTCTTCTGTGTGGGCATTTATCTATTTTCTCTCTTATCAGGATGCCAGTATTTGAGGTAGCGGTAAAATAACTTTCTACCTTTTTTTCTTTCCTAGAGACTTAAAATTATCATGTATCAAGACAAGCTGACATGATTTAAAGGATTTTTAGAAGATCAAAAGAGTTTACTTAAAAAAAATTAATTGAAGACAAAAAATGACAATGCTGTTATCTTTTTTTTCTTCTTTTTTTTTTACTTCTAATGCTCTTCACTATCTTCCCCCTGCCCCTTCCTCTTAGGAGTAAAACTTGGAGTAAAACAATGACAGCAACAGCAAAACATCCCATCCTTCTAAAGGTCATGCTTTGGCTCTCCCGCACTTTGAGCTTTGGGAGAATACTCAGTGTTATTTAGGCTCTGTCATGTGGCATACTTAAAACTACATTTGAGTATGGAAACCTATAAAACACAAAATCAATTTTTTCTATTTTTTTTGCCAGCCACACATGTTAACTTTTATATTGTTTGATTGGAAACACTTAATGGAAAGACAAGATTCCATGAATCTATTAACATTTTAAATGATCTAATACCTCATGTACAAACAGTATTTTTATGCACCTAAAAAAACCAAATGAAACACTAGAGATACATAAAATGAAAAATAATCAGTGCTTGATATATATATATATACACCAGCCATCTTGTATTAACTACATAGAACCCCAACAGATTTATGACAAAGGAAGTCCTTTGATCCTTTTCTTCCTAAGTGGAGATACAGGGAAATACATGCATATTTATTACATAGGGCTGTTTGTTTCCACTGCATCCTGCATTTACTGTATTTTATATTTTAATTATTAATTGTTTAATTTTATTAAATAATAACTTGTTTAAAGTCAGATTTAGAGAATAATCAACTTCCTCTATATTCCTCAGTGACATTTAGTATACATATATGACTCTGTGTGTCCTCTATCTACTAAATTTTAATTAAGAATTTATAGGGAGCTCTGGTTGCTAAAGCCAGTAGGGCAAAGAGTGACATTTGCTAACACAAGAGAGAGAACAGATTAAATTCAATAACTTCTGAACAGGAGGGTACTTCTCTCTCTAACAAAATGGCAAAGAGACGTGGAAAACCCTTTCTTACAACAGGGTGGCACAGATCAGAGGCAGAAAGATGGAATACCTGAGCAACATGGGCAAAGTACAGAATAAAAGACATACTGGATACAATGGTACTTATGTCAGACAGCTACATAAACAATAAATGAATAAAAATACTTGTGTTGCAGATTTGGATAGATCTCTACATTAGTAAAGTGGGGATAAGAGTTGCACCTACTAAAATTTTTCTTCAATAGGTATGAATCACAGATTCAATGAGTAATCCAGTGCATCTATTCTATTGCAGGTTGCATGAAACATGGAAGAATATGGAGAATATAAAGAAAATATAATGAGGTAAGAATATATTTAGAATCACTGTGTTTCCTCTTTAAAAATTCTTAGGCAATGGCATCTGCAACTGTAGTAAATATAGAAGAAAATACTGCATGAAACTTATAGTATTTACAATTTTATATACATGTGTGTTTATGCCCCATATGCATACGGACAATTTAAAATATCTTTAAATTAACATTTTAATAGCATTTTATATTTACATTTCATTTTGGAAAAAAATGTGCTGAACTTAATTCAAATATGATTCTGGGCCACCTAAAAAGTATATTTCAAAAGATGATTTTCTAACAAGAATTATTACCATCTGAGTATACTACATGCATACTTTGCTAAATTATATAGTAGAATATATTGAATCAAGTAGACAATGAAAAAAATTGTTTAATGAATCAAAGGATGGGTGAATGAAAAAACATAATTGGGCATACTAGAAAAATCATTACATAGATTTCATTTGTTCTTTCAGAAATACTTGTTCAGTTCCCACTTATATACTTAAAAAATCACCCTCAATATACCTGTTCAAGGTAAAGTGAACATTTTAATGATAATTTAATAATATTCAAAGGACACTTGGGCTACAGAGAAAATTGTTAAAAAGAGACGGTTGGCCATTCCTCTATTGTTACATGATTTTGTAGAGAAACATTTTCATATTAAAGAATGCAAATTGGATACAGAAGTCTCTACCTCTTTTTGTCTAAATATACCAACAGATTTTTTTGCACGTATTTGAACCATTTGTTAAAAATGTAAACATGATATGTTTTCTGATTATTTTTTAAAAATACCTAATTGATTTTTAAACAGATGGAAATTTTCCACCTACACTATAACATAATGTTTGCATTATTGGTATTGTGATTGTGTTTATTATGACATAAATAATAGGATTTTTTTCATATAGCTATGCATTTTTTCCAACCATAGCATCTATTAAAACTGTGTATTTAAACCAACTGCATAAAATTATCATTCTCACTATATTAGTCCAACTACAAATATTCATTAGTATGATCAAAGACAAGAATCTTGAATTGTAGAATAAACTATTCTAAAAATACATTTGTTATTTATTATATCCTCTTCATTTAATTTTTAGGCATATTGTGCAATGCACATTATGTCTGTACATTGTAATATACATTAAAGATCTAACTAAACATATATTTAGTTATATGCTAGACTATATGGAGACTATGGGACTAATATGTATCTGAAATCTTTTTTAGGGGTTAAATCTGTGTAAGTTGTAAATTAGCTCTTAAATCATGAAAAAGTGGAATGCTTTCCACAACCAAATATTCGAAGTATCTTTGATACAATTAAGTGAAGAAATTAAATAAGCAGGTCAAATAAAATGCTTCAAGGACACCGTGTCTGCCAGCCTGAAGCAATGGGATATTGGGGCAGACAGCTGGGAAACAATAGTAACTGACAGTACCAGCTGGCATTTAATAATCAGGAAAAAGAATGGTTTATATATTAAAAAAACAAACAAACAAAATGAAAGTAAATGAAAGGCATGTAGACATGATCTGGCCTTTAATGGAGTGAGTAAAATTAGTACACATAAAACGCAGGGAAAGATTACAAATTGTATAGTTTCAGTTATTGCTCTTAAAAATCACTTCAACTAAGAAATCTGTGACCTGTATTATAGTTTTAATTTTACTTGCAGTAAGAGTTGTCAAATCTTCTTAGAAATATTATCAAATCAACAGTAATAATATAGTTTAAATAAAACTTTCCCTTGTTTTCTTTTCATAAAATTATTGTCCTATAGTGACAAAATTTAATATTGTTTCATAGAAATCTATTGACTAAAAATAAGGTACTACAAAACAACGTCAACAGTTGTTTGTCATCTTTATCTAATAATGCATAATTGGTTTGGTAGAGAAAGTATTTTAGATATTTTCTCCATTAAGGGTATGGATTATTTAAAAATAAGCACAAAACTTTATTATAATCTAAAGTAATGAAAATAATGCTACATGCTAAACTTTGTAATCTCAACAGATTATAAAAATAAAGTTTATGTATTGTGTATGCAAGAGTCCAATATTGGTGGATGTTCCTCGTTCTTCTCCAAGGATTATTCAAGAACCTAGATTTTTGCCATCTTGAGGTTCTAAAATTCTCAATATATGTCTCCAAATATGGCTCTGGGAAGGATAATTTATATTAACAGGGAGAATTGAGAAAAACTTGGAAATGTGTTTGGGAATTTCTCTGGGCCACGTTTGAAGTGGGGTTCACCTTTCCACCCATGGTTTTTCTAATAGAAATCAATCATTTAACCAAACTTGAGTGTGGGTGACTGAGGAATGTCTGTATTTATGCATAAGGAAAAAATGGACAGTATATTGTCTATCTTTTCTTTATATTTTTAGAATTTCTTATTTAAAACACATTTTCCTATAACATTATATATTTTGACACTTAGTAAATAATTAGAATCTTAGGGCTCTGAAAGTCTGTGTGTGTGTTTTTTTTACCCAATAAGTCTTAATTTAATTTATAATTTTTAAATTGATGTGCTCTATTGACTACAAACTCATCTAATTATTTCCAGCTTCATGAACTGCTATGGTTTTGCGAACTTATAAAATATATATTTTAGTCATCTTAAATATGTTTCTTATATGACTTTTTACATTGAAGCAATGTATTTAAATTTTTAGAAAACTCAAAAAACTCCTTGTATTAATCTACTTGAGCTACCATATCAAAATACCAGACTAAGTGGCTTGAACAACACCAATTTATTTTGTCACTGTTATGGAGGCTCGATATCTATGATCAAATTCCTGTCCAATTCAGTTTTTAATGAAAGTTCCTTTGCTGGCTTTTAGATGACCATCTTCTAGCTATGTCCTCACATCATCTTTCCTCAGTACACAGAGAGGGATGAGAAAGAGGTAGGGGTGGGGACCGGGATAGAGAGAGGGAGCGCGCCCCCTCCTGCGTGTCTTCTTATAAGGACACTAATCCTATTGAATCAGGGCTTCAATCCTATGGTCTCATTTAACCTTGATTACTTCCTTAGACCAAATGCAGTTACTCTGGGGATTAGGGCATCAACATATGAATTTTGGGTAGACATAAACATTCAGTTCATAACAGTCTTGAATTCATGTAAAATTACCTTCTTAAATATGAATTGATGGTATTATTTTCCTTATAAGGAACCTTTAATGAGGGACAATTCTATATCTCATTCATAGCGTGAATTACTAGATATTTTTAAATGAACAAAGTACATTATTCTCAACTTCATGAAATTTACCTTTACTTTTATAATTCTTTTTATTATATCTTAACAATTTCCTATATTTAAAAATATATAAAATACTTCTTCCTTTCTCTAGCCTCACAAATGCACTATTTCCAGTGAAAAAGGATTGTTGCTTTATTTTCAAAATATTCCTTAAAAATATACATTTATTTTACTGCTTTTTGGGAAAAATGTGGTTTGAAGTGAATAGGAAAATATCTAATAATACAGTCACAAAACATTACATAACTTCCAGAGCCTATATTTTTCTCATTTTATTTATTAAGGTGTTGACTACATAGTCAGCTCTAAAAATATTGGTTAAGAGCAGCACTCTTTGTACCCTATCGAACCAATACTAAAATTAAAATGAGTAATTTATTAGAAAAATATTTTTAAAAAGTGTGTATAAAGATAAGAATGAAACTTTTTGAAATAGTTTAATTTAATATTCAGCTTCTAATTAAGCTTCTCAAAATTTTGAGTCTGGTGCTGATGTATTGACCAGTATTTTGTGTGTGTGTGAGGCAGAGGATATGTCTCTGCAAACAGGATAGAGGTAGAGCTAAGAAAAGGAGCTGAGCTTTCATGCTGTTCTCCAAGGAGCCCTTTATCAGGATGTTCTGATAGACTGTGACCACTACAGAAATCTACCTTTTGTTTCTCTACATTGAGGAGTTAGAGTAAGGATTTCTCTCTTTTTTCTCGCCTTTGTTTCCTTTTCTCACAGAAGTGATGCTTATGTAATACTTGATAGAAATTAAAAATAATACCTGCACCATGTACAAAATTAACTTACTTTTGTAATTGGTAAACTCCAAGGTGAAATAAGAAGCATCAGAACTTACAGGTAAACAAATTTTTTAATGGAAACTATTACAGTTAGTTAAACTAAATGAAAATAAAACTACAAATAATTACAGAATGTACGGTATGGGTGAATGTATTTAGTTTTCCAGTCTGACCTTCATCATCACAATCACCATCAAATATATTATTATGTTCTTTATGTGATATCAGCACTTTTATGTGAGTCATGAAATCTTCCCAACCACCTTAAAGTGAGTATTATTATTCAGAAAAGAGAAAAGAAAAATAATACTAAAAAAAAAATGGATAATTTGCTAATTCATGTAATACCTTGGATTTGAACTGTTTTTTTTTTTTTTTTTTTTCTTAATCCAGTATCAAATTACTCTCTACTACATCATGCTCCAGATAAAGGAGGATATTAATCTTTGGTACTACTCAGTACCCTAAAAGTATGTAATGTCAGAAATTAAATTTAGTGTTTGTTTCTTTATGAGTTTTCATCTCTGTTAATCCTCAACAGCATTCTCATTTCCTCTGAATTTTCCCTATTCCATGTCACAATGTACTTTGTAACACTATTGCCCACATATCTTTATCAGACTTAATCATCCATAAGAAAGCCTTGAGAAGGTATAGTTTCAGTCATTTATCTCTCTAATTGTTGTGACATCTTGGGCAAATTATTTAATATTGTTGAGCTGTAGTTTCCTCATTATTAAAATGCTGTCTGCCCTGTACCTCTCATAGTAGATGTGATCTCCTGACCTTGTTTCCCACTAGGGTGACAGAATTGATAGGGTGGAATTGAAAGAACTGTAAGGATATCTCTGCCTTTTTTGGCATTTTAATTTCTTCATGATCCAGTCAACATTTCATCTCAACTCTTTCTTGATGTTTTAGCATCAAAATTAAAATTCAAAGGCCATATAAAGCAATTATTGACTAGATGCCTCATTGGAGATGCAATTGTGATTGCCTCTTGGTTGTACTAATGAAGTTGTGAGTAGCAAATGAAATGGTATATGTAAAACTAGTCTATAAATAAAAATGACTGTTGAAGGACTGATATATTATAATATATAGTATTATTATATATAATACATAGTAATATTTTATAATTTATTAATGAATTATCATCTAATATATATCATATATTATGTTTTATATATTGCTTTATTATTATGCATATGTAACTATCTATAATCACATATTATTTACCACACACACCTAATAGTGGTATTTTTCTGTATTAAATAATACAATAACTTTTTTTTGCTGTATTACAAAAGGAAGACTAAAAGAATAAATACATTTCTATAGAATTATACTAGAGGTTGGAAGATGTAGATTCCTTAGTTGAGTTTGGATATGATCCATTAAAATTTTGGTCAGTCTGACTTCATTTGGGTAAATTTATTGTGCAAATGGACTGAAGTTATAAATTTCTTTAATATCAAAAGTAATATGAACATTTTAAGAATCTACGTCAAGACCATAATGTGCATTAATCAAAATCCAGATACTTAGAGGAGACTAGAAAAAACAAGTGTAGTATAGATTTAGAATTTATCAATAAGGATCCTAGGCATAAATCTAGGTAATAGCATTGCATCTATTCCATGTCCATCTTGAAACAGGAAAAGAGACTTCAATATTGTTTTCCATAGTTCTTGAATCATTTTACACTCCCAACAACAATATACAGGATTTCTAATTTCTCCACTTCCTTACCAACACTTGTTATTTTAAAGGTTTTTGTTTGTTTGTTTGTTTATAGTAGTCATTCTAACAGGCATGAGGTTATATTTCATTGTGGCTATCATTTGCATTTCCTGATGATTAGTGATGTACATCTTTTCACATACCCCTTTGCCATTTATCTGGTTTGTTTGTTTGTTTGTTTGTTTTTAGAAATATCTATTCAATTGTGTTGCCTGATTTCAATTGGGTTATTTTATTTTATTTTATTTTATTATTTTATTTTATTTTGCTATTGGGTAGTAGGATTTCCTTGTGTGTTTTGAATATTAATTTGATCTTAGTCAGTTTGAGCTGCTATAACAAAATAGCATAGACTGGGTGGCTTATAAATAACATTTATTTCTCACAGTTCTGGAAGCTAAAAGTCCTAGTTGGGGTGATACAATGGACTGGGTTTGGTGGCAGCCTCTGTGTTTCATACTGCTGACTTATTTTATCCTCACATGGGAAACTGCAGAGAGAAAGAAACAAACTCTTTTTGGACTTACAAGGACATTCATCCTTCATCTAACTCTAATAACCTTTTAGAGGACTCACCTGCTAACACCATCACATTGGGGCAGGATTTCAACATACAAATTTTGTAGGAACACATTCAGTCTATAACAAATTCTTTCCAGATATATGGTTCGAAAATATTTTCCCTCATTCTGTAGGTTGCTTTTTCACTGTGTGATTATTCCTCTTGTGCAAAAGCTTTTTAGCTTAATGTAGTCTCACTGGTCTATTTTTGCTTTTGTTGTTTGTGCTGTTTTGTCATATCCAAGACATCATTGCCAAACCAATGTCATTGAGCTTTTCTCCTATATTTTCCTCTAGGAGTTTTGCAGTTTCAGGTCTTACATTCAAATATTTAATTTGTTTTAAATTGACTTTTGTGTATGGTGTAAGATAAGGGTCTAATTTCATTATTTTACAAGTAGATGTCTAGTTTTCCAGCACCATTTGTTGAAGAGACTCCTTTCCTCATTGTGTTTTCTTGGTTCTCTTGTCAAAAATCAGGTGACTCTGTGTGTATGGATTTATTTCCAGGTTTCTGTTATGTTCTGTTGGTCTTTATGACTGTTTTTATGCCTTTACTGCACAGTTTTAATTACAAATGCTTTGCAGTATATTTAGGAATCAGGAAATGTGATGCCTTCAGCTTTGTCACTCTTTCTCAAGATTACTTTCGGGGCCCTTGGCGATTCCACATGAATTTTAGGATTATTCTTACTATTTTTGTAACAAAAATGCCATTGAGATTTTGATAGGGATTACATTAATTCTGTAGATTTGCTTTGGGTAGTAGTGACATTTTAACAAGATTAAAGTTTTGAATCTATGAACACAGGATTTTTTTTCTATCTATTTATGTTTTCTTTAATTATTTTTATCAGTGATTTATTGTTTCAGCATACAAGTCTTTTACATGCTTTGTTAAATTTATTGCTAAGTTTTTTATTATTTTTAATGTTGTAAATGGGTTGTCTTCTTAATTTTTTAAGAGAGTTATTTATTAGTGTATAGAAATAACATATAGAAATGATTTTTGCATGTTGATTTTTTATCCTACAACTTTATGTGTTTATTAGTTTTCAGAGCTCTCTCTGTATGTGTAAGCTAATCATATATTGTGAAAATACCCAGATGAAATGGATTTTGTGTTTTGTCCAGTTATATTTTTGGAGAATTGATTTTTTTAAGAAAGGACAAGATATTCTCATGTCTTCTAAATTGCATCATTTTCTAAAGCCAGTTGTGTTTGACTGTTTAATACAACTGGGATTCCATCTCAGTAATCTAATTGAATTTCAGATCTGAGTTATAGCTGAGACAGTTCTAAATCAGAGTTCATTTTATTACAGTGCTAATACACTGCCTAGATCTTTACAATCTCCTCTTCACTGACTTTAGTTCTGTTTACATGGATAAGCATCGTACAAATAATCCTTAGTGATCTGACTATAGTGAAGGTCTACCATTCTCTGGAAATTTATTTTCAAATAATCTATTGAACATGGACGTTGACTGTGAATATAGACATTAGGTCTGCCGGTTTCCCCTCCCTTCATTTACATACCTACTTTTCAGCACTTCTGTAACCTGAGTTCTATCACCACGGTGTCCTTGCCCTCCCCGATGTTTCTACATCCTAGTTTGCTCTGTATTTGAGTCTAAACACACAGGTTCAATGTGTACAAAATTATTCTCTTATATATAGCATTTATATTACATTCGTTTTCACACTATGTTTAAAATAGCATATAAAAGAGATCAACAAAATTTTAGTATGATTAAGATATTGCTATTTTGATGTTTATTGAACATATTTAGAGCTAATGTAGTACAAATACTTTTTAGCCAATATTCAATATCTGAAAAAAATATTATTAAATAGGTAATAAGAACAATAATTTTCTATGAGAATCATACCAATTTAAGAAAGTTATGCTATGCTATACAGTGTAAAGGATTTTTTTTTTTTTTTTTTGGTAAGAAGACACGTTTTAAGATTAAGAAATAGAATTTACTATTTGGAAATGGGAATTTCACTTGAGTTGCTGTCCTTATACATTTTGACCATAACCATCAAATTATATTTAATGAATACTAGTATTAAACATATGATGTTATACAGCAAATTAAATCGAATCATTGTTTTATATGTCCATTTTGCCAATAGTCATTCCCCCCCAAATACTCTACGATTAAGGAAATAGGTTAGGTGCTATGGGAAACAAAGACATGTAGGAGTAAACACACAACACAAGATATTATCTAAGTTCATGAATAATACCTCGCAAAACTGTAAGTTCAAAAACTGAACCACAGATAAAGTGCATTAGGACATCATAGGAGAGAAAATTCAGTTTTATTCCTAGGTGGGTAAGTCTCTGTGAAGGAAAGAAAACCAAAGACACCTTGAGAAGCAGATATGGTTTGGATATGCAGAGATATAGGAAGATCCACGCATTTTCCTTAGAACAGATGAACAAAGACAAACAATAAAGTGTATGGTAAGTCTACAGAAACCATTAATTTTGGCAGAAACATGAGATTAAAAAAATTATAGCATTTGTAAAATAAGTTGAGGCTATTTCATGGAGAATTTTTAATGTAGATTTCCATGGATTATTTTTTATAGCAGTATTCATATACCTTAAAGATCTATAAATAATTTTATTTCTTTAGTCACAAATATCCAAATGGCAGCTTATTCAAATTCTTGGATATGCTCTTTCCCTTACACTTTATTTTAAACTTCTCCCTTCAGTGCTAACTCTCTCTGTTCTACTTTTTAATTTGTTCATTTCCTGATCCCTATGGCTGAGCCAGAAGTTATCAAAGCTTTTATCTGCTTCCCACATGAAAGTGAATTTTTATTTTTGTTTGTTTGTTTGTTAATCTTCTTTAATGACGGAGAACATCTTTTCTGGTTCAGTAGCTGAATGCTAAGTGCCGAAGACTTGTTGATGTGTTTCACTAAAGATATTGCATGAGTACAAATTTAAGTACTACACTTCATCAGCCACAAATTATTGGATTTGCACAGAAACTACACATGTGAATTAATTGTGGAAATGATGGATTCATCTCTCCTGTATCCTTTGTCTTTGAGGAAAGTGTTAATCTATATAATTTCAGCAGGGACTTAGTACTGTTTCTAATTTACAATCTTGGCCAGGGACAGAGAGGTAGTGACAGGGACTTCTACTTGACCTCCTTTACATAAACTATCCTTAGGTTAAAAAGCCATTGTCTGGGCTCTACCAGCTGCAAAGTATGTAAATATAAGAAAAACCATACTATACATAGGGTTTGGTACTATTCACGGTTTCAGGCATCCACTGGAGATTTTGCAACATATTTCCCATGGATAAGGGGTAACTACTGTACTCTATTTTTCTCCCACTCCTCCCTTGTTTCATGGGAATTACTAACGTACTTTCTATTTCTATGGGATTGCCTATTTTGGACATTCCGTATAAATGGAATCATACAATGTATGGCCTATTGTGACTAGATTCTTTAACTTAGCATAATGTTTTTAAGTTCATTCAAGATGTAGCATATATTCATGCTTCATTCCTCTTATTGACGAATAATTTCCTTAGTATGGGTATGCCACCATAACGATTAGAATATAGTAGGAGACATCAGATTCAGGAAAATTTTAGTGCAGTGGGGAAATGGTTTTAAATACTGGTGCAAGAAAAATAGACATATGTACGGAAAAATGTCAATTTTTGTCCAACTCAGAATAAATTTATCTTCGATTGGGACTGACCAAAAAAAAAGAAAAAAAAAGAAAAAATGGCATAACATTTGCACGTGCGTGCACATGCACGTGCACACACATGCACACATAGAAATATAACTGTTGATGGAAATAAACACAGTACAATTAAAAAAAAAACTTTTTTGTCAGAAAACTTAGGATGAAGATGATTTTTTTTTTGTTTGGGAAAAAGTGAATGGCTATGATGAAAACTGTAAAATAGAAGAGGGATTCTTGAGATAAGTAAAAAAAAGATGGAAAGCCACTAAAATTAGAAGCTGCAAAGATTCATACTGAAAATAAATTAAACTGGTGAAATTGGAGGAAAAGTATTTCTACTTCTAAAAATGCAAATTGTAAGGACAAAAAAATGAATATGATGTCTGAAAGAATGATAGTAAATGACGAGTGAAAAGCTATTCTTTGCATAAAAGAGGTTTCAGTTGGAAAAATGTACTATATCAAGCAAATTTTAACTGAGAAAGCTTTATTACAATTATCAAATATATATTTTGCATGTATGTGTTCTAGGGAAATTAATATACAGAGGTTTTTTCTTTTAAAGGTCTTAAATATTTTTATGATATTTTAAATATTTCCCATAGTATTTGAAATATTAAATATTCCTTCAAATTAAAAATGAGGAAAAACAACTCCACACAATGTATAAATAATTGTGATAAAATGAAGTTGGCTTCACTCCAGGACATAATGGAAGAAGGACTTAAGGATTCTAATGTGTTAATATTGAGATACCAAAATGTTTTATTGGTTACTACCAATTTAGAGGTTTCAAGATTACTCATTATTTATTTTGATTATTCTGTTACATACTTAGAAAGATATGTCCTACTTTTCTACCATGAATTTGACTTTATTATTTTTTCTATATCTGTTATATTTTACTATGCATGTTTTTACATTTTAAAGTGAATATTTTTATCATTAATAATTTATTTTACCTTAATATCTACTATATCTGATAATATATCAAGTTCTTATGTTTATTAATTACCCACCATAACCTATTTTATCTTTTTATTTTTTCTTGCTGTATTCTTATGTTTGAGATATTTCTCTTGTGACTCACACATAGTTTAACAATGGAAAATATATTGTATAAATTCATTTTGATTATAGCATTCCAAAATATTCTATAATTGCAGTTTTTGTTTCAATATTGATAGAAAGTTGGAAGAACAAAATAATAGAGGTAAATTCTAAATTAATAAGTTGGAAAATAGGATACTAGAATTGATAAATTTAAGAAACTCATTCTTTTAAAAAGAGTAATTTCTTGCCATTGTTTTCAACAGGAGCAAAAAAAGAACACATACACTAAAAATTATGTAGGAAAAACTTATTAAATTTGTATATAAAATTTTAAGAGAATATTCTATAACAAAATACCACCTAAAGGATTTGAAATTTTTGATGTAATGAATGATTATCTTCTTTCCATTTTTTGATCACCCAGTACATTTTAAAATAAAAGTGTAATAGATTTTACATTGTTTTCTTTTGTTAACAATTTCTAGTATTACTGTTTTATTACAAGACAACTTTGTACTATTTCTGCTTTATGAAAACATTTTGTGTGTGTGTGTGTGTGTGTGTGTGGTGTGTGTGTGTGTGACCTTTATGTGGTCAATTTTCTTAAGTGTTCTATGTACATTCAAGTAGGTGCATTGCCCAATGTTACAGTTTTAAAATCTGACATATATAACAGTACGTGTAGCTTATTAACCTCAATCATCACTCTTCTTATTTCTCCTTTGTTTAATTGACCTTTCTAGTCCATCGAGTGATATGTTCATCTCTCCTTGTTTTTGTGTTCCTTCTATTTTATCTTCCATTTATATGAAGATGGTTTCCATGTAATTACAGTGAAAGTATCATAAATGCTATATTTTCCTTTTTAATTCTGATTTTTAAAAATGTAAATAGTGTTTTTTTAAATAAATACTTTATTGTTTTAGATCACTTTTATATCGTAACAAAATCGAGAGGAAGGTATAGAGATTTCCCATATACCCCATTCCCACACGTACTTAGCCTCCTCCATTATTAGCATCACTCATCAGAATGGTACTTTTTACCAAGTATAAACCTTTCTCATAATCACCCAAAGTCCAAATATATATTAAATATATTTATACATTAACATTCACTCTAGGTGTTGTATATTCTATGTTTTGGACAATTGTATAGTGATATATTCATCATTATGCTATCATACAAAATATTTTTCACTACTCTGAAACTCCTCTGTGCTCTGCCTATGCATCTCTCCTCAGGCCCCCTTACCCAACTCCCAAACACATCCCTCTGGTAACCACTGATCATTTATCTCCATAGTTTATTTTTTTCCTTTTCATATGTCATACAGTTGGAATTACACAGTATGCAGCCTTTTTAAGTTGGCTTCTTCTGCTTTGTAATATACATGTAAGGGTCCTTTTTTTCTTTTCATGGTTTGATAGCACATTTCTTTCATGGTTTGATAGCACATTTTTAATGCTGAATCCTATTTTCTGGATTACCATCTTTAATTTATTCATTTACCTCCTGAAAGACATCTTGGTTCCTTCCAAATTCTGGCAATCACAAATGAAGTTATAAATATGTGTAAATTTTTATGTGGACATAAATTTCAACTCCTTTGGGAAATCCCAAGAAGCCTAGTTGTTGGATCATATGGTAAGAGTGTGTTCAACTTTGTAAGAAACCACCACACTGTCTTTCAAAGTGCTATATCATTTTTCATTCTCACCAGCAAAGTATGAGGCTTTCTGTTGCTTCACATCCTTGCCAGTATTTGATGTTGTTAGTGTTCTTATTTTGGCCATTCTAATAGGTGTGTAGTGGTATCTCATTATTGTTTTAATTCCATTTATCTGATGGAACATGTTTTCATATGCTTATTTTCCATTTATAAGCATTCTTTGATGAGGTGTCTTTTAAAATCTCTGGCCCATTTTTTAATTGGGTCATTTTGGTTTTTTTTATTGTTGAGTTTTAGTGTTCTTGGCATATTTTGGATAATAGTCCTTTATTGGTTGTATCTTCAGCACATACTTTCTCCTAGTCTGCAGCTTATCCTCTCATTCTGTTAACATTGTTTTTCACAGAGCAGAAATTTTAAATTGTAGTGACCTTCAGCTTATGGTTATTTCTTCCATGGATTATGCCTTGGGTGTTATATCTGAAAAGGCATTCCCATATCCAAGGTCAGCTAGGTTTTCTCCTATGTTATAGTCTAGGATTTTTATAGTGTTGCATTTTACATTTAGATCTATAGTCCAGGTGTTATCTAATGATTTTCTGATTTTATGATTCTCTTTACTTTCTCTAAGACCCTTAATTTTTATTTGTTTCTTCTTTTTCATCCTTTACCAATAGCCTCCAGAGGATGCCATCTCCTCCCCAGTCATTTTCCTCCTGTCTAGCAGTAGTGCATTTCTTTAAATTCCTATTTATTTCACAGAATTTAGTGTGTTAACCACTAGATCTCAGACCTGTTCTTAGCAATTTTCCACATATGAAAATTTTGGGGTAACTTTTTACGTGCATTCTGTCACTGCCTTCTCCTCTTTTCTGTGAAATCTATATTACAGGCTCTCTGCTCCAGTATGTTTTTTGGATGGCTCTGCCTATTTTGAATGCTTTGTTACATATGAAATTAAGATAATAGTAATTTCTATATACTCTTTAAGTTTAAATATGAGAGATGGTGGTTTACTTACTCTCCTTTATAGTATGTTTGATATTTGTAGAATGTGTTCAGTAACTGAGATTTAGATAAAAAATAGTTCATTATGTCATTCTATACTATTTTCTCAAAAAATATATATATATATATTAGCAGAATTAGTTTAATGAATATAAGGACAAAAAATCTAGTGAAATAATAGTTATGGAAAAATTAGGGAAATGTTTATAAAAGTTAAAATTGTATCCATATTTAGATGGATTTTCATTACTCTGATATTCTAAAAGAACCATTAATTATTGAAAATTATTTTCTATCATAGAATGTAATGGAAAATTTCCCCATATTTTACAATATTGGCCTCGTACTGAAACTCTAAAGGAACTTATTTGTAAAAATTTTATAAACCAGTTACATATTCTTGTGGATATCAAAATTATATACTTTTATAAATACAAAAATCTAACACTAGGAAATAAACTCCAAAAATATTCTATCATGATAGACCATAGAAAAGTAAGTTTAATTAAGTAATATAGGAATATGGCAACCTAAAAAATGAATATGAATATGTCAAGGAGAAATCAACATAAAAATTTAGTATCTGTTTAAAAGGTAGTAGATAAAATACAACACTATTTTGTATTTAAGTTTATATTTATTTATCTATCTATCTATCTATATCTATCTATTTATTTATTTTTTACAGATATATATACACACACAAACCAGGCTAGAGGCTGAGAAGTCCAAGATAATGATGCCAGCAGATTCAGTGTTTGGTGAGACCCACCTCCTAGATGATACGTTTTCACTGGGTCCTCACATGTGAAAGAGGCTAGGGTGCTCTGTAGGGTTCTTTTATAAGGATCCTAATCCACTTATGAATCATGACCCAATCATTTTTCAAAGTCTCCACCATCTAATACTATAGCCTTGGGCATTAGGATTTCAACATATGAATTTGTGAGGACACAAAAATTCAGACCATGCAACCTCTTAACATCTTGACTATGGAATATCTTCCCAATTTCAAAATTAGTATATATCAGGAAAAGGGACTCAACTGCATGTTAAAGAATAGATTCTTGATTTCAAGAAAGGTTATATCACTCTTAAAAGTCTGCTCCGCTAGGATTGTTGAAGCATTGTTCTAACCTCTTATTTTCGAAATTCTCTGCAGCGTGATAAGAATGCTCGAGCGTCCATTTCCAATTTTATAATAAATATTGAGGAAAATAAATGCATGTCTGCTGGTGAAGGTATATCATTACTACGATCAGGTTGACTCTGAAAGTCCAAAATGATTTACACAGATTGAGCAAAGGTACTGCAATAAATTAGGCAGTATTTCCTTTAAAATCTGGATTTTTGCTTCTCTCTCAGGAAAATTAAAAACCCAGGTGTTATCTAGTACACTTTCTTCAGGGAAAGATTATATCTTATTCCCATAATAGTCCAAAGTGTGAACAATAGATTTTGGCAATACCTGCACCAGCAAACTTTTCTGATTCCTCGTATACTCTTTTGTCCATGACTAATTTAAGCTCCCTTCTTAGTTCTGTCAAAATAAAAAATGCACTGGATAAGTTAAGCAAGCAAGAAAGACTACTGTAAACAGGGAGAGAGATTGTATTAAAGATAGAAGAGTATTTAGCACTGGAGTAAGCAGTGAAAAAGGTGAAAGCATTAAAAAGTACAAATTGGCACTTACAAAATAGTCACTGGGATGTAAAGTATAACATAAGGGATATAGTCAACAATATTGGATAACTCTATATGGTGCCGGGGGTATTAGATTTACTGGGGGGGATCACTTCATAAATTATATAATTGTGTGAGCACTATGCTGGTACACTTGAAACTAATATAACATTGAATGTCAACTGTAACTGAAAAAATTTTACAAAATTACAGAGTACTGGAGAAAATTAAGGTGAAGATTGGTTAATGTCACTAGGCCATCTGTGTTTGCTATTTGGTGCTTATGGAATTTAGGCTCCTACCTTCCCCCAGAGACCAGAAGGTAGGGGTACTATCTTTTTTTGATAATTACATTTTGAAAGGAAGGCTCTCAGATGATTGAGAAAGACATTTCAGGTATTAAACCTGGCAAGAGGCTGAAGGTTTATATTTGAAAGGAACAAAAAAGAATTTGCAATTGTAAGTTTTCTAAAGTAAACACTCTAAGAAAACACAGGCCAGAAACTTATAGTTAGGAAGAAATCTGTCTAAAGTTCTAATATTTTTACTCTACATAACTTTGTAAAATATGTCCATGTCTCTTTTCCACTAAACTGGGAGCTTCTTGAAAGTAGATATTTTACTGAAATAAATGGTACAGTATTTTATGTGTTTTATGTTCTTCTTCCTATTCATTCTCTTTAGTTGACCCCTCTCACACTGATGTTGAGCTGGCTTTGAACTTTGTTTAGCCCAATAGGATATTTGCCATTACGATATAAGCTGAGGCTTAAAAAGTCTTTGTGCACCAGGACTTTCTCTCTTCCTGCTCTTTGAAACTTTGATGTTACCAAGTCAAGAATCATGGATTAACTTATTAGTGGAAGAGAAACCTATGTGGGTCAAAGACAAACTGGCCTAATTTAGAGTTCCCTAGATAAAACAGCCTCCCAAATGCCAGTTACGTAAGGTGAGTCCATTCTAGACCATTCTGAGCCATAAGCAGAACACAACAAAAGAACCATTATATCAATATTTTTGAAAAAGATAATAAATATTTGTGACTATATGCCACTAAGTTTTAGGGTGTTTGTTAAGCATTAAATTGATATACTATAAAATGATATACCATCTCTGGCCACTACCATAATATTTATACTAAATGTCTAATTACTTTGATGAATAAACAAGTAAATTAGTGATATAAATTGGTGATATAAATTAGATACCTTAATGAGATATCTAAGAGTCAAGCCATATAGTAAAACAAATAAACATGTAATTCATATGAAACATTTCACACAGAGTCAAGGTCATGGTAAGCACCCATACAAATATACGTTATCCTTATCTACATTTCTTGTAGGGTTAATTGATAAAATTAGGTCTAATTTTGAAAATATATTTGATGTTTATTTCAAAACAGCATTAGTACAGAATTATTAGTTTATGTCAGTCTGGCCTTACAGAAGATAAATAAGGTGAAGCTTTAGCACTCTACTTTATTTGTTTATACAGAGAAGCTGGTCAGACTCTCTTCAATGTAGTCATGTACATTAATTTGGTATAGATCTATCTTTATCTAATCCAAGAGAACCCAGACAATTAAAGAACCAGAGAAACCAAATATACCTGTGTTAAGACAGTACACCACATGCACATGTATGCACAAGCACACATACACACTCTAAAGGTCTGTTATTAATTGTTCTATAATCCACTCACTTCCATGACTAACCTACTCATTAGACCTGGTAAGTGTTTCCCCTAATTGTCAAAATCTCAACTCAAATAACATTTCTTGTGTCTTAACACACCGTAATCTGAAATCTCAATCAGAGTGCTTATTTTATTCCCATTTATCTTATAGTTCATTTTTCTGCAAATATTTAGCTCCATTATACTTCACCTATCTGGTATTAACTTTAAAATACGTAAGATTAAAATTAACTTGGCCAGTTATTAGCTTTTTTATATTTTAAAATACTTGGGTGTTTGTTTTTTAAGAACATTTATAGTGGATGCAGTCAGTGCTGCAGCAAGAAGACGTAAACACTTTCATGTATGTCAGCTTAGCTTCCAAGAGCCAGCATCTGCACCTTTTTTATTGATCTGTCCTCAGGATACTGGATACGTTTGGAGTTAATGTTTCACGAGGTGAAGCCGTAATCACTGACCGCCCAGTGAATAAATATAAATACACCAGCTTCCTAATTCTTTGGTTAGTAATACTGACTTGTATTTGTGTCATTCTGTTTCTTCTTGGGATTATTCTCCATATTCTACTATGTAGCCACCCTTTATTGTGGCCTTTTCTCCCCTGTATTGTAATTCCCCATTTACCCTGGCATCTCCCATCCACTGCTTAAACTGAATCCTTTATTTTGAGTCTGGTTCTGATGGTACCAAAGATAATTTTAAAAAAATTTAAAATTTTTATCAATATGAGTTTCTCTTTGCCCTCAAATTACAACCAGGTGAGGGTGAATAGCAAACAAAGCAATTTTGTTGAGAATTTGGCTTATTAACATGTAAAGTTGCATATTTGTCTCATTGAAATAGAAGTTTCAATTGAAGAATAAGTAACTAAAATAATTTAATAATGTTTTAAGGAATTGTATGTCTATTATTTATTTATTTTTTTGAACTAAGGGAACATTCTATGCATCAGTTCTATTAGAGTACAAACTATATACTAGAATTCCAACAGTTACATCCTGAGTAAATGAATGTTAATACTGAAAGGGAAGAAAACCTGGCAGTATTAAAACTACTACATAAAACAAGCAAAATGAAAAATAAGAGAGGAATGGTAAAACTTTATAGTGGAAAAAGGGAAGCCTTCAGTTGTGTTTTATTGGAAGCTGTTGACACGGAAGTTACAGGCAGACTAACTCTGCCAAACTCAAGTGATGGTGGCTGATACCCTTTCTATAGCAGGTTCTCAATAATGTTTGCTTGTTTTTATTTATTTCTGCAGATCTATAGAGTAGAGTCTATTTAACCATTAAAAAGCATTCAGACCATCTATTTTTCTGGTGATCTTTGTCTGACTGTGTCATAATTGATATAAATTAAGGAAAAATGTATTCTTTAGATATTCTTTAAATATACTTACTTATAGAGCTAGTCAAAGAGATATCAAAGAGAAAAACTTATTTGATCCTAAATTTGAAGTGGAGGCAAAAATTAAGGAATGTGACAGTTATTAATTAATCAAATTCTGATCCTTTGGGGCTGGTCGTGATAGTTATTATTTATCTTTCTGAACTGGTTGCTTTTGATAATACTCTGACTTTCTGGACTGGTTACTATAGACAGATTAGAGGTTAGCTTTCTCAAATGGTTAACGTAGAAAGGATGTTGGCTTCATGGGTGAATTACCTGGAGGTCATGGGTGTGTTTTGTTTTTTACATATAGTCTGTCCATTGTCTGTAATGTCTGTGAGATCTTACATATTTATCTGAAATTCTAATTCCTGTTACAACATACTTTTCTACAGGAAAAGTAGTTCCGTTACACTATGTGAAATTTATATAATCCTAAAATATTCCAAATCATCCGAATCTCCAAATCATTCCCATTAGTGTATATTGTCAATAGTTATAACTCAAAAAAATCTAATTACAAATTCAATTTCCAAAAAGTTTATCTAGTCTTTGGTAGAGTTGAACAGTCTCCATTCTGAATAATAATAATTTAAGAAGTAGTTATAAATTCATAGAAAAAATGGTATGTTTTGAAAATTGTTTGATTATTTAAACATTTTATAACTTTGTAAAATAACTTGAGATGTTAGAAATCTATTCATATTATTTTTTCATTCGCTTAACCATTGCACATCACTGTCATAAAAATGAATGAATAAATAAATAAGTAAATAACAGATACATTCTGAGCAGCTATAAAGAATTACGCACTTAATTGAAATTCATGATAGAAGAGTAAGACAGAGAATGCAAAATGGTTAGAGCTAGATGGCAGAACTCTATTGGTCTGACCACATACCAGTCAAATGGCCTGGGTAACAGTAAACAAAACAAAACAAAACAAAACAAAACAAAACAAAACTTATTTCTCAGTTTTGCCATCTGTAAAATGGGAGTACTTCATTGTGTTGCTTTGGTGATTAGAAAATTTATACTAAGTATTATCACTATATTTAATTTTTACAAAACACTGTGAGGAATGCACCTTCATTATCTGTTAACTGCTTAATAAGGTTAAATTTTTGTTAAATATTTTGACCAAGATCACATTGTTAAAAAGTAGTAGTTTCAATACTGAATATACTTTTTATAGCATGAGTAAATCACAGAATCTGAGTTCATTATGGAGTGATTCAGGACCCAAGAATTAAAGGTACAGTAGTTTGATTAGAATAAAGTTTGGCAATAGAGAGTGGACATAAAATTATGAATACTGCTGGAAGCTAGAGTATGAAAAACCTCAGACTTAGCAAAAGTAAGACATAATTATTTTTTAGTATCCTGGAGAGCCAGTGAATGTTTTTAATCAAAGAAATATAATAAAAGAGATGTTTTACAAAATTTAAAGAATATCAATCTTCTTTGAAAAATAGACGTTAGAAAAGCCTGATGAAGATGAGACTATTTTATTACAGAAAACAAAGCAGTTGAAATGCTAAATATAAAAAAAAATGCAATGGAAGTAGAAATAAGAGAGAAGCTGAGAGATAGGTAACAGAATGATTTAATAAGAATTTCAGTCCGAATTAATATGACTATTAACTATATTCATAACTATATAGATTTATAAAAGGTTACTACACATTTTATTTTAATAAACTAGAAGATGATATCAGTATTTAACTTTTAAAATAATTTCCATTTTCTAAGTGAAAATTGCTCTCAACATATTTTTATGCCAATTGATCTGTATAAATATTTAAGTTATAGAGATTTAGTTTTCATCCTCATTAAAGGTGGTTTAAATGTTCAAAAATTAATTAATGTAATTGATCACATACTTTATCTAAAAGAGAAACATGATGTGATCATATCAATAGGTGCACAAAAAGGATTTAATAAAATCCAATATCTATGCAAGATAAAAACTCAGTAAACTGGTGATACAGAGGAACATCCTCAATTAATGGAATATATCTACAAAAAAACCTATGACTAAGATATGCAATTGTGTGGCACTCAGAGCTTTACAGCTGAGATTAGGAACAAGTCAAGTGTGTCCCTTCTCACCATTCATTTTCAACACTGTGCTAAAATTACTAGCTAATGCAACGAAACAAGAAAAGGAATAAAAGATACAAAGATGGGAAAGAGCAAATAAAATGGTCTATCTTTACAGAAGACATGATTGACTATATAAAATCTGAAAGAACAAACAATCGAACAAAAGATTCTTGGAACAAATAAGTGATTACAGAAAAATTGCAGCATACAGAAGTAATATAACAAAGTCAATTGCATTCAATGAATAAATTAAATTTGAAATTAAAGACACATAATGAAATATATAGGTATTAATCTAAGAAAATATGTATAACATTTATATAAGGAAAATGACAAAACTCTGAAGAATGACATTATCAAGAACTAAGTAAATAGAAGTACAATCCATGGTCATGGATAGGAAAACTCAAGCTCATCAAGATATCATGTCTTCTCAACTTGACTTATAAATTCAATGAAATCTCAATAAAAATTCTCACAAGTTATTTCATGGATTTCAACAAACCAATTCTAAATTTTTTATGGAAAACCCAAAGACCCAGAATAGCAAAAACAATATTGAAAGAAAACAAAGTTGCATGACTACCGAACTTCAAGATTTACTATAAAGCTACAATAATCAAGATGGTGCGATATTGGCAAAAGATGAGGCAAATATCAATGGAGCAGAATAGAGAGCCCAGAAATGGATTCCCATGAATATTATCAGTTGATCATTGACAAAGGAGCAAAAAAAATACAGTGGAACAAACATAGTCTTTACAACAATGATGCTGGAATATATAGGTGTTCATATGCCAAAAAAAAAAAAAAATATATATATATATATGTGTGTGTGTGTGTGTGTGTGTGTATGTATATATGTGTGTGTGGTGTGTGTGTGTGTGTGTGTGTGTGTGTATAGACACAGACCTTACTACACCCTTTATAAAAATTAGCTCAAGATGGATTATGACATAAATATAAAATGCAAACTATAAAACTCCTAGAATGCAACATAAGAGTAAACCTAGATGACCTTGGAATAGTAATACCTTTTTAGATAGAACACCAAAGACAAGGAAATAATGGATAAGCTAGACTTTATTAAAATTCAAATCTTCCCCTCTACAAAAGACAATAATAAAAGAATGAGAAGACAAGCCACAGGCTGGGAAAAAATATTTTTAAAAAATTCATCTCATAAAAGACTGTTATCCAAAATATGCAAAGAACTTGTGAAACTCAGCAACACAAAAACAAACAATCCCATTAAAAATGAGCCAAAACCTGAACAAACACATCGCCAATGAAGATATACAGGTAGCAAATAAGCATACAAAACCTTGCTCTACATCCTATGTCATTAAGGAAATGGAAATAAAAACAATGAGATTTTACTATATACCCATAAGAAGGGCCAAAATCAGGAACACTGACAACACCAAATGCTGTTGAGGATATGAAGCAATAGAAGCTCTTATACAACGCTAGTGGGAATGCGAAATGGCACAGCTACTTTGGAGGACAGTTTGATGGTTTCTAACAAAACTAAACACAGTCTTACCACATGATCCAGTGATTGTGCTCCTTGGTGTTTACCCAAGAAAATTGAAAACTTATGTCCAGACAAAAACCTGCACTCAGATGTTCATACAACCTTTATTCATGTTTTCCAAAACTTGGAAGAAACCAAAATGTCTTTCAGTAGGTGAACAGATAAAGTAAAGTGTGGTACATCTAAACAATTTAATAATACTCAGTGCTAAAAAATAAAATAAATGAATGAATGAATGAATAAATAAATAAATAAAGCGCTATCGAGCCATATGTAATATGTAAATGCATATTACTAAGTGAAAAAGCCAATCAAAAAAAGCCTACATACTGTATGATTTTAATTATATAACATTCTGGAAAAGGCAGAATTATGGAAATAATTAAAAGATCAGAGATTCCTAGGGATAGTCAAGGGGAGATAAATAGGAAATTTTTAGGGCAGTAAAATTACTATGTATGATATAATGATGGAAATTTTTCATTATATTTTTCTCTAAACCCATAGAGCATATAATACCAACAGTGAACCCTAAAATAAAGTGTTCTTTGACTGATTATGATGTGTCAAAATAGGTTTATCTTCAGCAAAAAAAAAAATAGTAGTCTCATGAATAACATTGATAAAGGGGAAGACTCTGCACTTATAGTGGCAGAGGGTATAAGAAGTCTACCTTCCTCTCAATTTTATTGTAAACCATAAATATATGTGTGTGTGTGTGTGTGTGTGTGTGTATTATTTATATTTGTTTCTCTAATCATTTACTCATTTGATTATATTAACAGATTTTTAAAATTTATATTTTTAAATATATTGTTAATATATTTAAATTAAATTTAAAATATATTTTGTAAGTATATTTTAAAAATTGTAAATAGTATTTATTATATAGGGTGAATATCTAAGGATAAATACAATTAATGATTCATAAAATATGAAATATCTATGTTTACAATAATAATATATTATACTCTTATTTGAAGAGTTTTTATAAATATGCTAACTAAACACATCATTTGCAAATGATAAGATGATGAATGATGAATTAAATGTTTTGCCTGAGGTAATGGGCAAGTTATGACCTGAACCCAGGTCCTTGAATAAGGCCTATTTTTTACCAAAATGATGCCATTTTGATGAAAATTTTCAGCTTTTCCCCTCAAATTTCTGAGAACTGAATGAAAGCTAAAGGAGCAAGAATGGAAATAAAATAACCAATTGCAGTTGCACTTAATACCCTATTTTATCCATCATTAAGAACATAGTAATTGACTTTTTAAAATAAAAATATCATTTTTTACAATAGAGACTTGCAAAAGTATCTACTCAGGTACACTTTTCATACAAGCTGAACATTTTTCAAATATCTTTGGTATAAATTTTATACTACTAAAATAGTCGAAGATTAATTCAAAATTGAATTTCATGTGGGGAACTATATTTATTTCCAATAAATAGAGAAACAGAATCAAAATTTATGCATTCTTTCAAAGTAATAACTGCAATCTAATCAGAAATGTCCCTCCATTGGTTTAAATAAAATGAAAGTAATTCAACCAAAGACTTATAGTAATGAAATTTCATATTTGACTGAAAAACAGCTGTGGGAGACATAATCAAATACCGAAGTAAAAATTTAAGCTAATATAATTGAATGAAAACTTAAACTGATTGCCACATGGCGACACAATAAGTTAAGTGACAAGAAGCTGGCTTTATTTGGAAAGCCAACAAGTTGGGAAGATGGTAGACTAGCGTGCTAAGAAAACACCTTGAAAGAGTACAACATACAGGCTTCTTTTTTGTCAGAAGAGAGGAATGGGAGGAGTTTGAGGTCAAGAGGTGATTGATAACCTCAGACATCTGGACATCAGCAAGAGTCCAAGAAGGATGGTGCAACTTCTTTGCTTTTGGTCAACAAACTCTGGTTGCCATGGTCTCAGTCATCAGGATCCTATAAATCTTATATAAACAGTAATTTTTTGGTACATACCTTCCTTATCCCTTGGGGAGGTAGTTTTGAGCAGGAATGTTGTTTAGTAATTCCTAGACTACAGGTTAGTTTTGTTGTTTTTGTTTTGTTTTTTGTTTTTTTTTGTTTTGTTTTTTTTTGTTTTAATGATTAATATATCTATGCAGGACAAAACAAAACTTGCTAACTGACATGCTATGGAAACTAGGCAGGCTCGAGTAAGATAGACTCAGAAAGATTGATTATTTATTCGTTACACTAACTTTATTTAATAGCAATTACTTTCCTGAATAAAATACCAAGGTTGTGAAGCTAAAATAATTTCATTATGTTATAAAAGTAGCCACCAATTAGTTTGGATAATTATGTTTAAGTAAGCAAAGATAGAGTGTTACAACCACAAGAATATGAATACTTAGTGTAATATCTTAATTTACTTTGATAATAATTAATAAACACATTATTTCTAAATTCAATCTGCAAAATGTTAGTCTTGTGAGACATGTTTTTTGCCTTAATCATATGCATCACTAAATCAAGGTCTTAACTGAACTTGTTCTTGGTGAGAAATGTAAGTAGGACATAAAATTTCAGTAGCTTTGGAAATGAAAGGAAGACTTTATTTACTAATGTCAATTACAACAATAACTTAAGCAAAACACATAGATAAGCAAACATATGAGGGTTTTTTTATTATATTAAAGTGTAAAGTGCAGAATATTTTATGATTTTCTTACTTGGTTTCAGTGTTATAGGAATTAGATTGTGATCTAATAATCATGGTATATATCATGTTTATGATCTATCATGTTTAAAAAATATTCTGATTTCCTTGACATGCTAAGTAATCAAAGAATAATTAGAAAATATGTGTTGGAATACCAGAAAAGTTAAATAGGTATATAGTAAACATTTTTCTTTTCCTTCCAGCCTCCCTCCGTCCCCTCCCTCCCTCCCTCCCTCTCCACCCTCCACCTCTCTTCTTCTTCTTTCTTTCTTTCTTTCTTTCTTTCTTTCTTTCTCTTTCTTTCTTTCTTTCTTTCTTTCTTTCTTTCTTTCTTTCTTTCTTTCTTTCTTTCTTTCTTTCTTTCTTTCTTTCTTTCTTTCTCTGCCCTGAGTTGATTAAAATGCATGAAGTCACTGCCCAATTGTCAGATTATGAAATAACCTAAATACATTATTTATTGCATAGAAAGATAAATAATTATATACCTATAATTATAATATGTCTCTTTTCCAAACTGGATGCCTCTCAGTGTGGTATCTTGAAGTTTAGAAATCATCCACTCCATATCACAGTCATAAACTCCAGAGTTCCTCCTTGATAACTGTCACGTGTTATCTGGGTTTATGTTTCAAACAAATATTTTTAAAAATCATGTAAATGGTTTCCTCTGTATTCAATATTATGAGCATACTGTATGGTATGCACAATTATATTATTCATATTTATATTGTCTTGTCTTAAAACCCACCCTCTGCTTTCTGCTCTAGTTCAATGGATTTATTTTCTTTAATTCTCATGTCTTATCATCATTCTTATTTTGTTTTTTTTCTAACGAGGGAATCTTTCATTCAAAATTTGCAAGCTGTTCTCTTCACAGAGTGGTATAATTTGGCAGAGGTTCAAAGCAACACACTAAGAAAAAAAGGATGGAAATCAGCAAACAGTTCTTTTTGAGGTTAAATGAACCATGGAGTTTGATTGCAATAATGACTGCAATAATTCCCCACCCTGAATCCTTTGCAATGTGACTTTGCCATTCCTATATGCCAGAAGTATCTACAGGGAGAAGAGACATATAACTCAAAAGTAATTATGAGCTCAGCTTTAGGAGCACAATCTAGAAAGGTCTCGAAGTATACTTAAGGGAGTTGTACCAGCAAAAGTACCACTATTCTAGAGTAAATGAAATTGTTCAAATACCATAAAGGTCTCTGAGCCCCCAGCTTTTTTAGGGAGAACTAGGCTGAGAAAGGTAATCCACTACTTAAATGTATCTTTTTATTATGCAATAGGATATAAATAGCAAAGGTTAGAACCAAGAGCCCAGAGAGCAGAACAAAAAACCAAAGAGAAGCATAGAAAAACCCATACCCAGAGAGTAGTAAGAAAATGATGGACTAGAAGCCCTCTGCCACAGAGCAGTAGAGGAGCCAGGACTTAGATTCCAGTTCCGGAGAGCAAAATCAGGCCATGATTAAGATTATTTACTGTCCCTTTGTTACCTCTAGGTGATTAAGATCTGTCACTGCCCTGACGGTGCTGAGAAGGCTTTGGTCCTTCCCACTGACACAGTAAAGAATTACAGATCAGCGAGAAGTAAGATTTATTTCAGTACATTTCAAGAGAGAAATGGGCTAAGCCAGAGATGGCTGTAGCCCTGCAGAATTTACAAAGTCTACCTTATATTGGCCCTTGATAGGTGTTTACGGAGGTAGCTAAATAATTGGCATGTGAGGTCATTTGATTGACATTTGGTTGTTGTATAACCCTTTACCTATTGTGCATGCAGTTACCGAGAATTCAGTTTGTTATAATTAGATTCATGAACTTTCAGGCATATGTATGATATTATAATGATGGCATAAAGGAAGGTCAGTATATGTACTAACTGCACAAGCGCGTATGGCCGGACTAAACCAGTGGGTTAGTGGTTTTTACTTTCTTGTATTCCGGGATGCAATCATAATTTTTAACTTTAAAATGGGTGTTTTGGGATGTCCTAAGGGAGACCTCTGGGTTAGGCCCTCGATCCCCCTGTCTCTCATGCCTATCTATCTGCCTAATGCCGTGAGTTTAGAGACTTAGTATATCTAATAGGTTTTCAGAATTGCTAGGGAGCAATAATTGCTTCGCACCTTCCATTCTCCACTTTTTGAATGAGAGCATTTATTATAGTCATGCTACTTTTTCTCACCATTACATGTGAGAATTTGGGGATAAGATTAGTTGTATGTTGAGTTCAAAGATTTATGAATTACGAAGAATTGCAATTGAGGTTCTTCTCAACCTGATATTACACTTAGATCCAGGGCCTTGAGCTGATGCCAACCTTGCAGAAGATTTTTAGGATTCTTAGAGTGATGAATGTATTTTGTATGTGAAAGTAATATGATTAATTGTGGCAGGCTAAGAACTGTTGTAGATTGTAAAAATGACTGCATTTTTCTCTCTCCATATGTGTGTTCCTTTTCAACATGACTTTGTAACTCCTTACATCAAAAGGTGGTAATCGAGGCTGGGCATCTAATTCACTTTGATCAATAGAATTAGGTGGAAGTGACATTGAGCCAGTTCCAAACTAAAACCTTGAAAACCTTGACTACCTCCATTCTGTCTTTTGGAAACCTGCCTAAATGACTTGCATAAAAGCTCTATCTAACCTACTGGTTGATAAGACATAACATCGATCAGTCACATTCATCATCTCATGCATTAGCCATCGTATTTCAAGAAGCAGAAAACTACTGGCATGCTGCTAACTACAGACATACAAGGGAACACAGCTGAGACCAGAAGAAAATTTAACTCAATTTCATACCTACAGAATCATAAGCTTTCAAAATGGATATGTTAAGTCACTAAAGTTTGAGATGATTTTATTTGTAGCAGTAGTAACTAATAGTGACTGTGACTGGTTGATTGAAAAAGCTGCATACTGGGTGTGCTCTCAGTCAGGGAAGAACACAGGAATGACTAGAGAAACAGATTTTCCATAGCCTCCTGTCTTTATGCATATATTCCTCTGTTACCGACACCTGCTATACGAGTGGTACATTGGTAACGATTGACAAACCTACATTGAGCATCATGATCACCCAAAGTTCATAATTTACATTATGGTTCACTCTTTGTGTTTTATTTTATACTCTATGAGTTTTTTCTATGAGAAAGATGTATAGGCACATATATCCATTATTATAGTAACATACAGAGTATATTTACTGCAATAAAATTCCACTGTGCTCCACCTATTTGTCCCTTTTTCTAAGCCAAACTACAGGCAGATACAGATACCTTTACCATATCCACAGTTTTACCTTTTCCAGAAATCATAAAGGTAAAATCATACTGTATATGGCCTTTCTTTAATTTAGAAATAGGCTTTTAAATTTTCTCAATGTCTTCATAGCTTGATATATTTTTTTTCTTTTAATGCTCTCTAGTGTAGCATCTTTATTTATTTTTAAATTTTTTATTAAAATACAATCAGCATACAATATTATATTAGTTTCAGGTGTATAACATAGTTATTCCACATTTTTAAATAAGAGATACAAACTTTTAGTTTACGATAGATAACTCATTTATTTTTAATGCTGAATAATGTGCCATTGTTTGGATGTACCATAGTTTATGTATCTGTTCACCTACTGAAGGACATCTTGATTGCTTCCAAGTTTTGGCAATTATGAATAAGCTGCTATAAACACTTGTGTGTAGTTTTTGTGTGGGCATATGTTTTCAGCTTCTCTGAGTAAACATCAAGGAGCATAATTGCTGATCATGTGGTAAAAGTTTTAGTTTTGTAAGAACCACCAAACTTTCTTTAAAAATAGTTGTACCATTATGTATTTCAACTAGCAGTGAGTGATAATTCCTAATTCCTATTGTTCCACATCTTCAACAGCTTTAGGTGGTGTCAGGTTCTGGGATTTTAGCCATTCTAATAAGTGCATAGTGGTCTCATTGTTACTTAAATTTTCATTGCTCTGTGGACATATGATGTAGAGCATCTTTTATATGTTTATCTGCTATCTATATATCTTTTGGTGAAGTGTCTGTTAAGAACTTTAGCCTATTTATTAATTGGGTTTTTATTTATTATTGTTTGTTATTTAAGATATAATTTTTTGTATATTTTAGATAGTCTTATGAATGATTTTTTTAATTTTGCCATATTTTCTCCTAGATTATGGATTATTTTCTCATTCTTTTGACATTGTCTTTTATACAGCAGAGGCTTTTTTATTTATGTATTTTATTAAATTTTAACAAAGTCCAGTATATCAATTATTTATTTCTTGTATAATGCTTTTGATGTTTTAACTAATAAGTCATCACCACACCCAACGTTATCTAGATTTTCTTTTATGAGGCATTGCACCTATGTGCATAATAATAATAATAATTATTATTATTATAATTATAAAATAAGCTGCTAAATTTTAAAGTAATTTATTTACACAACAGTAGATACTGGAACCAAACTGGAGCTGTACTTTCAAAACCAGTACTCTGGCTCTACATTTTGTGCTCTTAACCACTATCTTATGGGATGCAATACCACAAAAACATCTGTATAGATAAAACACTTACCTTAGGAGGTTATTCAACATTTTGAATATCAGATATGTCAATGCTATCTGAAACAGGAAAGTATTTATGTGTTCAGTTTCCTGTACAGTTGGCTTACGCATGCAGTATTTTATAACCTCATATTCTAAGATGAAATAGATTTTAGATGCAAAAATATCACTTGTGATTGAGTAGTTTTGCTGTGCATTCACCAGTCTTTTTAGAAGACATTTCTGAAAATTGAAAATTACACATGCAAAGCTAGACTTTTTCCTAAACAATTTAATGGGGCCACACAAAATTTTACAAATAGGTAAAGACCAACGGTCATATAGCTTTACCCTTAGACCAAAACAAACAACATCAACAATGCACTGTTTATAACCAAAGTGGAATTTTATTTACTAAATTGTACTCATTAGTAATACTAGTCTATTTTGTAGAGCATTTTAATAAATAGCTCTATTGCTTCAGAAGATCTGTGAGACATACTGTTTGATTATTGTAGTTTTAGACTGGCCATTAAAATCAGGCAATAGGAGAGTCCTCCAACTATTTTCTTCTTTTTCAAAATTACTTGTTTATTTATTTTGCATTTACATATAGATTTTTAAAAACAAATTGTCAATTTCTACAAAATAGGGTGTGGTATTTCAATTACTATCATGTGGAATCTACAGATCAATCTGAGGAAAATTGACATGTTAACAGTATTGAGAGTTCAATTCATAAAAATAGCATTCTAAGTATTTTAAATTACTCTTAACAATGTTTTATGGTTTTTGTTTTAGAGATCTAGCTGAATGTAGTCTAAAAATTTGTTTTCGATGGTATTGTCTATTGTACTTTTAATTTTATTTTCTAAATGTCTGCTGCTAATGTATACGAATTCAATTATTTTTTGTATTAATCTTGTATCTTGCAAAATTGATTTACTCATTTAAAGACTAATATTGTGCATTTAAAAGTATTTCTGCATACATAATCATATCACCTAAAATTAACTACAATTTATCTCTCCCCCCCCAATCTGTAAGCCTTTTATTTGTTTTTATTACTTTATTGCTGTTGTAAGAACCTCCATTAAAATAGTGAATAAAAATAATGAGAATACAAACTTTACTGCTAGACTTTGAGCAAAAGTTTACTATTTCATGATTAAGAAAGATGTCAGTTGTAGGTTGTTTTAGATATCCTTTGAGATTCAAGAAGTTCCCTTCTATATATCTTGATTTCTGTCACTATCTTGTCATGAATATGTTCATTTAAAAAAAATTGTTGTAGGGTGCATGTGTATGTCTATGTTTATCTCTCATGAAGTGTCAAATGATTTTCTTTTTCTTTTTCTTTTATCTTTTAATATGCTGAATTGCATTGATAGTTTTTTTTTTCTGATTTCTGTCGCTTTAGATTAAATTTCCAGTAAATGAACATGATATAAATGGACTT
The DNA here is from genome assembly GCA_003508835.1 of Eonycteris spelaea. NCBI lineage: Eukaryota > Metazoa > Chordata > Mammalia > Chiroptera > Pteropodidae > Eonycteris > Eonycteris spelaea. Next base: position 180,262 of record PUFA01000445.1, read on the forward strand.
ATGTAGCATATACTTTTTCTGCCATTATACCCTCAACGTGGTGACAAATTCATCTTTGATGTGATTATCAGAGTTGTTTTATTTGGTTGCTACTTAGTATTTGATTGTATGAATATATAACATTTTCCCCAATATTTTATGGATGTGCATATAAGCTTATACTAGTTTGGGGATAATAAGAATAAAGCTGGTGTAAGCACATTTTTATGTATCATTTTGTAAGCACATGTTTTATTGCTCTTGGGTAAACATCTAGAAGAATTACTAGATCCTAGGTATATGTTTAAATTGATTTGAAATTCTAAAGAGATTTAAAATTGATGGTACAATTTTTATTCCTACCAGCAATATTTATAGTTCCAGTTGTTTCACATTCTTTTCAATCTTTGTTGTTAGTGATTTTTGTTTGTTTGTTTGTTTTTAATTTTAGCCATTTTGCTGAGTGTGTATTAGTATCTGATTTTCACTTTAAATTGCTTCCCCCCACACACAAATTAATGATACTTAAGATCTTTCCATGTGCTTATTAGCCATTTAGGTATCTTTTTGAATTTGCTGGCTCAGCCATTTCCCCATTTTTTACTGGGCTGTTTGTCTTTTTGTTATTGATTTTTAAGTTTTTAAAAATGTATTTTGGATATGATACCATTCTTATATATGTTGTAAATATTTTTCCCTTTTGCTTTTTGCATGAAGGTATAAAATGTAAATCTTTGTATTCAGATGTAATGTTATTATATGTTTATCAGTCACACTAACTGTTGATATTCTCTAGACCACAATACTTTTCCTGTGCCATAAGGCTGTCTAGAATGGTTCTTTGGACTTGATTCTATGTGTTTTCACTTTTGTGTAGTTTGTTAGCCTATGCTCCCTTTGATCTTTATAAAACATTTACTAAAGTGGAAAAAGAAGGATATTAAATATACTGGATTAGAGGAACCATGGAGACCAAAAGTTCATTACCTCATTACAGGTTGTGGGAGTTGTAACAACAGTAAATTTTATACCAAATGTTATTTTATATTATCTATTCTCTTGGAACTTCTGATTTTTTTCAAAGGTGAACAATGTTCGCCAATCAAAATAACCACTGTAGAGTTTCTTTTTTATTTCTAAATTGTTTCAAATCCAAGTCTTAAATTGACCCCTTAAATTAAGTTGTTTTTACAGTCTGTTTAAAACCACATTTTCTAAAATCTCAGAAGAGTGATAGATTATAAGATCCTTACCAAGAAAAATCAATAAGTCTAAATCTAAGGCTTGTAGAACACTCATCCAGTTTATACAACTGGAAAATGTGATAGTCTACTATATAAAAACATAGCCTTAAAAAAAATCTGCTAAACATGCAATTTCTAATTTAAAATCATATATTCTTGAACTGAGAAGAAAAACACTTCTAGAAGTTCTTTCCTAGGGAGAATTGGTAATAATATCCATTTTATGTTCAATTACAAATAAGCACAGAGGGCTTTTGATATCACTCAAGATACAGTAAGATCAGTTTAATCTTTCATCCTACCTGTTAACACTACAACTCTGAACAAAATTCAAAAAACAACTACAGAAAGTCTCTGAAAAGTAAATTAAAACTGGCCAAGTTTGTGGGGAAAAAAAATTAGAGAATTGACCCTATAGTGCCACATGAGAAGTAGATATTCAAAGCAGCATAGCAAAAGCTTTCAGAAGAGACTAAGATACTTATCATTGCACAAGTCTTAGACTCACATTAGAGTAGCACAAGGACAGAAATAATCAAAGCAGTAAAAGAAGCAGAATTGATGTTAGAAACAATACAAACAGATAACAAGATGGAACTTATTATCTGAACCTAGCTGGGTTGATTGACTGCTAAAACAAAAATACCAACATGTTTTAGAGGATTTTAACAACTCATCTAAATAACATAATATTCAAATGTCCAAATGTAATTATGATTTACTCAAATGCAAAGAATGAGGAAAATATGATCAATTCCCAAAAGAAAAGGTAATTAATAAATACAAATCTATAAATCAATGAAATCTTAGGTCCTGTTCCCTGCCCCTAATAAAGGGAGTACCTCAGGTCCCTGTACCTTTTCTCTCTCTATCCTAGACCTCTCTGTGTATCCCTTGGATATTCTATGTACATCCCAGAACCTGTGAGTAATAAAGCTTGTTTATTCAAAATTCTTTAGTGTTTGTTGCTGACTTGCATCTTGCAGTCATAGAAAGAACTACAAGGACTGTTTCAGCCCCAACATTGGTTCTGGTCAGGAAATGTCATTGGGGGCTCACCACAAGTAGTATGGGCCCAGGTGAGTGCCTTCGACATTGCTAGCTGATAGCATCACTATTGATAGCCTGAGACCAAAATTATACCCACTTTATTAAAATAAGAAATAAAATAGGTAGAATTATTTCTGAAATTACAGGTAAAGAGAATGAATATAAAGGTATACTATAAACGATATGCAAACAAATTAGATAACCTAGATGAAATTGATGGATTTCTAGAAAAATCACATGCTACGAAGACTCAAGAATCAAGAAGACATAGTAAAGCTGGAAGACCCATAACAAGTAGAGATTGAATTAATAATAATTTTTTTTTAAATTCTCAAATAAAAAGTCCAATATATATGATTGCTCTACTGGTGGATTCTATCAAATATTTAAAGAAAAATTAATTATGATCTCTCACAAACTCTTCTAATAAACTGAATATGAAGAAACATTTCTTAACTCATTCTATAAAGACAAGCTTACCTTGACATAAAAAATTAAATGAAAAAATATATATTATATATATATAACAGTATTGAACATAGATGCAAAAAAGTTCTCATAACATTGCTTTGCAAACAATGCTTCTATATCAATTATCCATGTGGAAAACAATGAAACGACTCATATTTCAAATCAAACACAATAATCACTTCTACAGGATAGAAGATAAATATGAAAAATATAATTATAACATAGGCAATATCTTCACGAATTTGTGGTAGAAAAAAATATGTTCTGCAGTACCAAAAATCGCTAGCATAAAGGCAATGGTTAATAAAATGTACTATATAAAATTAGGTACTCCTGTTCCTCAAAGACACTATTAAGAAGGTAAAAAGTAAAGCCACAGTATGCAAGAAAATATTTACAACAAAAACTGACAAAAATATTGCATCCAGAATATATTAAAAAAAAAATAGTAACTACCTGTATCAATAAGGCCCCATGCGAATTTTGGGGACATGGACAAAATAAAATAAAAAAATGTAGTTAAATTTTCAAAGACCTTAATTCAACCTGGAAGATGAACAAAACCAACTATTTATCACATCAATTAGAAAATTGTTCATTATTATTAGAGATTAAGAGTGCAAGAATCTCTGTTTCCTTGAAGGCTCTTGTTTGCCAACATGTAAGTCATCATGTTATTTACACTTTCAGCAATTGCTTATTGAATACCTTCTGTATGCCAACACTGTCCTGGAATTTGAGAGGCAATGTCTAAAAGAGACATTTTTTCCCCCACAAAGGAGCCTACATTCCATAAATACAAGTGTGTGTACAGACATGCTTAAAATCTTTTTTTAAAGAATAAAAATAAATTCTATGACAAAAATGAAATGCTATAATATATTGTTTTAATAGCCTCTTCAGCTGGCACTTTTAGACTCCTTTTCTTCTGTCAAGCCACATCTTCTTCCTTCTTGAATCTAATCTCTAATCTAATACATAATCTCACAGGATTCAGCAAATATTGACCCTAACCCTATTCCAAAGGTTAAATCCCAATAAATATAATCTAATCAAATGATCATTTTAATTCCATTTCTCTTTTCAGTAAATGATGTAGGCATAGACTCTTGACATGATTCTGCTCATTAAGGTAGTCATAGAAGATTACAAGTTTATTAAGAGGCATTAGAGAAATGTTTTTGTTTATTGGTTTGCTTGTTTTCTTGCTTATGAAATGATAAACACAGGAAAGTGCCTCTTTTATTTTTGTGGACATTGTATTTTCATACGATTCTCAGAAGGTGGTAACTGCATTGAGAGAAGTTTGGCAGATAGAAGAAATCAGGGGTGTCAATAATGTTGAACATATGGGTTTATCAACTTTGATATACTCTGAAGTCAGAGTTACTTCTATAAGAAATAATATATTTTTAACGTTATGCTAGTTGAGTTGAGGCTTTTCAATATTTTCATCGAGAAGCATCTAGGATGATACACATTCCAATCTAAATTATAATCAAATATTATTATTTTATTATATAAAGCTAATTTCTCAGGAAGTAAAAAGTACCTCTGAAAATATAAACTTCCAAATAAATTATTTTTTGTGAAATAAAGGTTATGATGGAGAAAAACAAATATTGAAATAATTTCTAAAACAACACAAAATAACAGCATAATTAGGTAAAAATTAAAATGGAAGAAATTAATAGGCAAAATAAACCAAAAATAGTCTCTATAGTTGATTTCAAAATTAAGATATGAGCTAAACAAAAAACACCATTTATCAATGGAAATATAAATATTCAGAATATAGTATTAATGTCACAGGTAGACAATTAAGAAAAAAGTTAGTTCAGAACCATTACACTTCATACACAACAAGCTAAATTTAGATAGACGAGTTAAATTAAAAAAAATGTTATATAAGTACTTAGAATAAAATAAAGGTTAATGCTATTAGATGTCTGAAATGAGTGTGTTTATATATAAGGCAGTAAACGACAGGAGCAAAGGAGCTGAAAGGATCAATTTAGACATGTAAAGAATTTCCCCTAGAACTGAATATTATATAAACTTCCATGAGTCATTTAGGAGGAATAAATATAGTAGAAAAAGCAAGGGCTTTCCTGGAAAGGAAAAGTGTCAAACAAAAAGATTAATTTAAAATTACAAAACTGCAATATTTGGAAAAGATAAAAATAGAGAAATATATTAACAGCACATTTAACATAGCAAATATTTTAAGCATTGTAAAAAACACCATACAAATTAAGATATACAACATTTTCATTACCCAGAAACTTCCCTCATGCCACCTTTTAGTCAATATATGCCAATTAAGATCCCAGTAACTAAGTCAACAAAGGCTAATGACTGCCAATTAAATTATGGTATTTCAAACAAGAGGGTATTTAAAATGCATTAGAGAATCTCATTATAAAAGCTAAGTGGAAATATGTTCATTTTTTATTAATTTTGAGTAAGCAGAATGCATTGAAAACAACTGGAAAATGTCATGTACATATGAAAACACAAGCATATAAAGTTACTATTTGTGTAAGGTTTGTAGGATTGTGGAATATCTTTTTTGTGGTTTTCCAAACTTTCTGACATCATCTTATATTATTGTTATTTTATTAAAATATACATGATTCCCACATATAGCAGGTACACATTCAGCAGTACTATGCAACCCATAGTTCCCTATACAAAAATTGAAAGCACGAACACATTTATATTTATCACATACAAGAATCATTACAGAAACAGGCTAACAATGATTTTTAAATGTCTCTTTTCTTTGTAGACTAAAAAAAAAACCCAAAAACCAAAATAATGCGCTTAAAATGTTTGATAAAATAATTTCAAAGTTTCCACAATAATTTTCCACTTCTTAATTCACGTAACTTGACACAACTTTGTAAATGGAAATTTCTGATAACTAGGTATGAGAAGTTCCCCTGAATCTGTACTCATGCTCCCAGAGGGAGAAATTTCACCAAATTACCACATGGATCCTTTTGCTACTACAATCATCTTTTCCATCTGTCTTGTGTTAGAGTAGTTGACGAGAAATTATCTGAATATGCGATATGTCTTTATGTGTATGTTTTTAAAATTGTGGCTGAATCTTGGGCTTCAATCTGTGAATTCATTACTTTATTTCCACAGCAAAAGTGTTCTCTGTATTTTTGAATCAACTTTTGGTCTAACTTAACCCAATGTCTCTGAAATGATAAAATTTGAAAATTCTTGTTGGAGTATACATGGAAGTTTTTGTGATCCAGCTAATAGAAGTTGAGTTGGAAGAATATTTAATTGAGTTTAACAGGCCATATTTATGAGTTCTGTAAACCACTTCTGTATAAAAACAAATTATCACTGGTTGTCCTTTTAGAAAAATATTGATGGAAATAGACCAATTTTACCTTTGTCATGTAAATTTCCATAATCCTATTTATCACCTAGAGACATGGGCATGTGTTCCCTAATAGCTTTTTTTCCAGAAAGGTTAATTGACCGTGTAAGTATCATGATATTCTAACTTCTTATTAATCATTTTTGAGAGAAATGGAGATTGAATTCTATTGTATTCATACAGACCACTTATTTCTATTTGATATAAGCAGTACATTAGAATATCATTTCAACATTTCTTCTTAGTGTTCATAATTGTAATATATTTCATTAGTCTGTCATCTTAAATGGGAAGAATATGGAGGGTGATCATCTTTTTTAAATTAATATTTTGAAGTAGAAATTATACAGTATAAATCTCTAAGATCTGAACTGTTCACTTCAATGAGTAGTTTTGATTACTGTACACATCTATAAAATCACCAAATAATCAAGGTATATACATTACCCAGAAACTTCCCTCAGTATTTCCAGTCCAAATACCATATCCACCCCCCAATACCAAGAAATCATTTTCTGATTTTTGACATCCTGGATTACTTGTTCTCAGAAGTGGAAACGTACTGAACATCCTCTTCTTGTTCTTAACATAATATCAATAAGATTAAAATTGATGTATGTATGTGTCAATATTTTGTCTCTTTTGTTGATAAGCAGTATTCAATTGCATGAATGTAAAAACAATTTTATGTATTCTCTTCTTGGATATTCCCTGTTTTGCACAGGACTGCTATGACTTACCTGTATTTATTAAATTTTTTGAGGGGTGTTGGTTAGAGAGTACTTAGGGTTGAAATTAATAGACATTTGGGTTGTTTCCTGTTTGATGTTATTATGAATAAAGTTTTTATGAACATTTTTCAACTAGTATTTTGTGGATACGAGTGGTGGTGGTGTTTAGCTTTGTTGATTGTTTTGGTAAATACCTAGGAGTGGACATATTGAATTATAGTATAGATGTATGTTTAATTTTATGAGAAACTGCCAAATGACTTTCCAAATAAGTGTACTATTTTATATTCTTGCCATTAAGGCAAAGGTCCCTAACCCCTGGGCCATGGATCAGTACCAGTCCATGGTCTATTAGGAACCAGGTTGCGCAGCAGGAGGTGAGCAGCCAGGGAGCTAAAGAAGCTTCATCTGTATTTGCAGCTGCTCCCCAGCACTAGCATCAGCACCTCAGTTCCCCCTCAGATTATCAGGCATTAGATTCTTATAGGAGCACTGGTCCATTATGCCAAAAAGGTTGGGGACTTTTGCATTAAGGCATGACAGTTTCAGTTGCTCCAGAACTTATAGATATTTGCTTGTAATATTTTTAATTTTAACTGTTTATCTGTTTTAAACAGTAGATACTCAGGCCTGGTTTTTTAGCTAATTTTACAGTCTGCCTATATTTTTGAGAATTTAATCAATTAATATTTAATATAAGTATTGGTAATAGTGATTTAAATTTCATCTTCTAAATATTTGTTTTTTAATTTCCTCATCTGTTGTTTTTGTCTTTCTCTTTTACTGTACTTTTTTTATATTAAATTGTTCTCTTTTTGGTTGTTTCTTTGTTCTTTTTAAAATTTCATTTTTCTTCACTAAAGTTTTTTTTTATTTAAATATTATTAATGTTTAAATTTTAATTGTGTTTTTAGATTATAATATACATTCTCAAGTTATCACATATACCTGTGAATTAATACAACTTCATGTATAATATAAGAACATTGTAACAGTATACTCCCATTTACCCTTCTTGTTATTTATGCAATATTGTTAATTTCACTCTACATGAGTTCTAGGTTCCATAAGATACTGTTATGTTTTGCTTTACATAGCAATCATTCCTTAAATAAGTTTAAAAATTGTAAAAATATGTCATTTAAACTTACACATATATTTATCATTTATGATGCTCTCATTCCTTCTTAGATCAAGTTTACACATAGCATTCTTTCTTTAGCTTAAAATTATTTTTAAAGCATTTTTTGATAATGTGACAGTTACAAATTTACTCACTTTCATTTATGATTCATATATTTTATTTTTAACTTATTTTATTAGGAATAGGCTTCTAGACTGTTGTTTATCTTTTTTTCTTTTAGTATTTATGCATATAATTTTATTATCTTCTAGCTTCTCTTATCTTCTGGCTAACATTATCGTAAATAATATTGGTTTTTTATTACACATAAAGTAAATCACAGAACCAGATTAGATTCAAGGGACAGAAAAATAGACTCTTTTATAGGAGATGGGCAAAATATTGTGCCCATGATTTCTAATCTAAAAAAGTTTATATTGTAGACATAATTATTTACATTTTTCCAACTAACATATATGCTCTCTTTCATCTCCAAAAGATTAATCACAATTCTACAGGAGATCATGCTTAGGGTCTAGTATCTTATTATCTAAAACACTTCCAAATATGAATGTGGCAGCTCAAGTCCTGTTCAAAATTTGTAGTCTCAGTAAACCTCGCAATTTAGAGAGGACTATGAACTGAGGAGATCCCCACACTCCCAAAGCACAGGGGCAATACAGGAACAGGGTATCAGCAAGAGTTACTCTCATTCAATAAAGAAATGAATGAGACCGCATAGTAGTCATTGCTCAAGAGCAATTTTGAAATTTGGCCAGACATGTTTCTCTAAAGCTCAAGGAATGAGGATAGTCCTTACTTAGTACACAGTTTTCCACTGTGAGGGCTGTCCATCCTCTGTACTCTTAGATCACCCTCTGAGTCATTTGTCCCTTCTTTCCATAAAATATGCTGTGTCTGCAGCCAAGAAGATTTATCAGCCTGATTTTTGTCTATAGGTATTTTGTGAATTTTAGTAAAAGGTTTTTATTTGCATGAAATAAATATTTGTTGCACTTTGGGTTGACATTTGGTTGTTTTAATTATATTATTCCAAAATACTTACATAGTTGCTAATTTTGCATTTGAGTTTGTGTGTGTGTGTGTCTGTGTGTCTGTCTGCATGTATTACAACTATTGCTTTAAAATGATAGCTTTTATTTAAAAAGGGACTTTAAAAATTACTTTAAAATTTCTTAGCATAGCTGTAGATTTTTTTATATCTTATGTAGTTTCCTTAACATTTTGTTCTGGAAGTAATTAAAGTTTTAGGATGATTATATTTTCCCATTAAATTAACTGTTTTATGATTATGAAATGCTCCTCTTTATCTCTACTAGTATCTCTTGTCTTAATTATGGACCTCATATATGGCATCAACAATTCTCTTTTGGTTATAATTTTATTAGAAGTCTATTTTCTATATTTTTCTTAGAAACACGCACTGTTTGTAGATTTACGTTCTCATGAGCAACATCATTTTTTGAAATTTTTATAATTTTAAATTATAATTACAGTACTATTTTATGTATGTTAAATATTACTGAATATTTGGATTTTTCTGACATCTTACTGTTCTCTTCCTGATTATTTCTTCCTCGAACTTCTTTTTTCTCTTTTCTCATCTTTTTAGATAATCTATGTTTTTCTTAAATTATTTTTCCTTTCACTAGCTCATTAGTATACATGTTTTTACTATTCATTTAGTGGTTACTCTAATAATTGTGTATGTGTACTCAGAGAAAAATATACTTCCTTGCTTTATTATTTTTGCCACTTCCTAAACAATGCAAAAAAATTTTTCTACTTTATCTTCTTTTCCTCTCACCTGAGAAATTATTGCCATATGTTTCAAACCTTCATACTTTTCACCTCACCATGTTATCATTATTGCTTGGCAGAGCTAATTATCACTTCAGGTTATAAGCATGCTCTTTATTTCTGAGTTTCCATGCTTTAATCTGGACTCATTTTCCTTTTCCTTGAATATCTCCTTTCATAATTTTCTTACAGTACACATCTGCTGATATTAAATTGTCCCATTGTTTTGTTTAAAAATGTGCATTAAAATTTTAAACTGTTCTTTGGAAATTGTTTTTACTGAGAGTAGAATTCTACATTGACAGTGATCTTCTTTCAGCCTTTAACGATACCCTTTGACTACCTTTTCAAATCAATATTGTTTATTTTTGTTGTTGTTGTTCAGAAGTCAGTGTTCAGGATTATTGTTGGACCTTTACAATGAACATACACACACAGAGAGATTTACTATGATGAATAGTTTTTGTTATATTTTTCCTTTTTTATATATTTTAATCCATTTTGGAAAATTTTTCTGCTAGTAATGTATCAAACATCAATGTACCAGCCTTTTTCTCCTGTTATATTGGAACTCCAATTACAAGAATATTCAACTTTTGCACCATTTCCTAAATTTCAATAATTCATTGTGGAAAGAAGGTGTTATTTATTTTTATCAATTTTCTTTTTGCTTCAATCTGGATTATTCTTACATTTTCCAGTTCACTAATCCTTGTTCCACTGGTTTATTCTACTTCTATTTTGTTTGTTTGTTTGTTTTTTGTATTTGTTTAATTCTAGTATTTCCATTCGATTTTTATAAATTCAGTTTCTCTAGCAAAATTTATTATTTTTAAAAGATATATTTTCTTAAAACATTAGCCATAGTTGTTTTAACTTTTTGTCTAATAATTATTTCTATATAGATCTGTTTCTACTTTAATATTTTTTATGATTTGGCCAAATGTTTTGATAAATCTAGTGATTTTTTTATTAAATATAAAGTTTTGTGTCTGATAAATTGTAGATACTTTGGATGAGGTCATCTTCCTTCAGAGAAGATTTAATTTTGGCAGATGGCTGCAAAGGTAAGGAAGATTACCTTGAGGTTATTAGTAATTTTTTCTCCACTTATAGGGCATCTACAGTGACAGAAGGCATCTTCAGTGACCTCAGACATCTCATTTGAAAGCCCAAAGTGTTCACTGGGGCCCTTCCTACTTGTAAAATTTTGAGCTCAAATTTTTGTCCTATTGGTACTGTACAAATGCTGAAATCTATGCTTGATGTTATATATGGTTAGCAAATGCACTCTGCTTACTTTCCCAGAGGCTGCTCCATTTATGTGCAGCATATTATTTGCCTTATGCCTCAAGGAGACATTTATTGCAGATTGTTGGGTTCACCACTCAGTGGCCTCTTTTCCCCTCTGAGATTCTTGTTTCTAAACCTTTAAGACTCAAACTACTTTTTACTTTCCTCCAAAATCCAGTGAAAATGCAGACACTGTTATGCAGATAAATTTTTTTTTTTTCTGTTGTGTTTATATCCCTGGGCATAAATCAGCAAATACTCTGAGGACAAAAAGCTAGAGACACTGGAGTTAGGTAAATGAACTTCTCTAATCACCAAGATCTTTGCCCCTTGAATCGTTAAGGGCTAATGTTTTCAAACTTTTGTTTTATTTTTCCCAACTTTTATTGATTTTGGAGGTGGAGAAATCAGTCTGAAAAAAAGTGATGGAGTTCTTTATGGAGAGTAGTGCATATGGAATACTAACCAGAAGGGAAATAATTTCTCAATATCGAATAAATAAAAAATATATTTTTGCTACTAGAACGAACAACAAAAATACAAATGTTTCTGTGCTATATTTCCACACATTTTATTGCTAAAAAATACATATTTATATATTTGTTTATTTATTTTAATTAATTAACTTTTTTATGGGTGACATTGGTCAACGAAATCCAGTAAGTTTCAATAAGGCTCATATATATTGCATTATGTGTTCCCCTCCCATAGTTAGATTTCTTTCTGTAACCACATACATGGCCCCTTTTACTCCATCCACCTCCCTCCTTCCCCCTCCCCCCTACTCTCTGGTAACCATTAGTCTATAGTCCACGTCCATGAATCTCTGTTTGTCCTGATCATTTGTTGCTTTTAGGTTTATATCTCACATATAAGTGATATATCATGTGGTTTTCCACTTTGTCTGTCTGTCTTATTTCACTTAGCATGATTATCTCGAGGTCCATCCATATACATATTTTAATATGTAGCCTTATCATTTATGCTAATCTTATCTACTTTTTTCTGCATAACTAATTAACAAGAGAGAAGAGGATATATCCATATAGGCCCAGATGCCAAGGAGCTTACACTTTCCAATGTAGTCAATTCACTCCTTATTTATACTCTTCTAAACTGTTCTTTAAAAAATGGCAACTACAGAGATAATTGTATCTTTGTAGTACATTTACAGCCTTTCAAAGGAAACCGGTAGGGGTATAACCATCTATTCCTTAAATAGTCTTAAACCATTTTTTTCATAAATTTTTATTAATTAGGTCTATGGAAATTTAATTCAATACTTAATGGACTTTTAGACTACCTATAATTGTGTGTGTGTGTGTGTGTGTGTGTGTGTGTGTGTGTGTTTGGATGTAAATGATTTATATTGGATGGGATTAGAAAGGTCTTGATTTGCATTTCTGTGAATTTCTCCAATTCTCTATCACTAAAATATGTCAAGAAAATGTACTAGGTGAAAAAAAGAATTATAGAAGCTAATGGTGAGTATATAGATTTAAAATATATATATTGCTATATTATTCTTGCCCCTGACCTCACAGACTATTTTGGATGCAGTTTATGGGAGAAAATTACTTCTTACATCTGATATTAGATGCAATAGTTATGGAAATGCTGTCCCTGGATAGCTCCTTTCTCATTCAGTACCGAATTACCATTATAGTAACAGCTGTGTTAGCTAGCCAGCATTGTTCTTAGAACAAGTGGGAGTTAGGCAATCTTTCACTCACTGTCATGCAAGATAAAGTACAATTTCATAATAGTGCTGTAGTTCTACATAAAAGCCAGTGACATAGCAGTGGCTCATCTACTGATGAAGATTTTATTAAAGTGTAACAAGACATAGTCAAACTGTACATTTCCAGGTTGGAATGAATGTGAAATAACAACACAATGCAATATTTAAAAATAAATTTAAATAGCATGGAAAGGCAAATTTTACTGAACTAGAGGATTTTTAGAAACATTGAAAAATAACTGTTATGTAAAAAAATGCTGAGTTAATCACATTAAAATTAGGAATATAGCACAATATGTATAATGGAAAAACAATTATCTGTGCTTATCAATCTTATTCAAAATTGTTGATTGCAAACTGGTCAGATATAGTGCATAATTATAATTTTCAAGAAATGTTTCCATATTTACCACATCACATAGTCTTTGGATAGAAAAACAAAGAGTAATATAATTTTCTAAACTGTAAATATGCTTTATACCAAATTTAAAATCCTAATATGATATTAGCAAGTTTCATGAGCTATAAAAATAAAGAAGTTCATATATTGGTGTCACCACTTAGGCCAATCGGTATTCAGCGTTGCCCCAATGGTAGGAGCGAGAGAGAGGGATAAAGAATGTGCAGACCTGTAGTTAGCATTTTTCTTTGGTTTTCCTCATCAATGCAGCAAAGAATTACAGGTGGGTGAGATTTAATCATTTTAGTAAAAATGTATTTTAGAAAGACAAAGAATGCCACAAGGAAGCATATGGAGAAAAACAAAGTGTACCCCAGGGAGGCACATGGTCCCAGCGTTGTAACCAACACAAAGTGACCAAAATGGCTACAAAAGGGCAAAAAGGCCACAAAAGTCCACCAAAAAAAGAGAGAACCCAGAAGGGCATAAAGGGGAGCCTAGAAAGGCAAAAGGTGGGTGGAGAGAGCCCAGAAGGCCAAAAGAAAGGGGAGAGCCCAGAAGGGCAAAAAAGAACCCAGAATCAGGAATGTCTTTGTTATATTTGGGCTGTGATGGGTTTTTCTAAGGCATTCCTAGGTGATTGGCAAGTGAAGTTATTTTGATTGACACCTGATTGACACTAGGCAATAACTTTGCCTAGTGCACATGTGCTTACCCAGAATTCAGTGTTATAATTAGATTGATGAACTTCCAGACATAGTTATGATATTAAAATGATGGTATGATGAGGCTGAATTTATGGGCAGTACTTTTTGCGCATGGTTTGTGACAAGATTAGGCCAGCTAAAACTATAATTCTCCTTTCCTTTGTCATTGATATTTATGTCCAATAAATGAAAAACTTGGAAATTTGAAAGATCTCTTTGTTAGGTAGCTAGTCAGACATGAGCAACAAGGGGAACAAAGGAATAGGGGCCCAGCCTAGAGACCACCCAAAGAACACCCTATTCATTGGTAGTTAGAGAATCCCTCCTGCAGACGGAGGAATGGAGGGTCATAATCTTTAGCTGGCCTAGTCCAGCTACAGATGCCTGCGCAGGAGACTACCCTTAAACTGTAATTTGCCTACAATTTAAGCTTCATTATAATACTATGTTTATGCCTAGAACTTCATAAATCTAACTATAACAGACTGAACTCTGGGTAAGCACATGCACACAAGGCAAAGTGTCAATCAAAATGACCTCACTTGCCAATCATCTAGGAATGCCTATGGAACCCCCCATCGCAGCCCAAATATAATGCAGGCATTCCCACTTCTAAACCTTCTTTTCTGTGGCCTTTGTGTTGGTTACAGCGCTAGTACTATATACCTTCTTGGGGCATACTTCGTCTATCTCTATGTGTCTTTTTGGGGCATCCTTTGTCTTTCTAAAATGTACTTTTAATAAATCTTTTCTAAATCTCAGTGACCTGTGATTCTTCACTGCGTCACTTGAGGAAGAACCCAGGGACAACGCTGACTACACTTCTGCGCCGTTTTTATCCCTCTGCCCCTTTGCCGGTGACACCGGACTCTGGCCCCAACGGTAACATCTTAAATATTAAGAATTTTAACTTTTGGCTTTGCACATATGTTGTAAATTGCTTTCTAATTTTATTTTGCTTTTTATATTTATCGATTACGATTTTTACCAGTTTGCTTTTAAGGGAACGAATGAACTCTTTCTCTTCAAGTATGGCAGAATTACCCTGTTTAATAACTCTGCTTAAAACTTGTTTAAATGTAGAAATTAACTTGTAATATTATAAGAATTAATCAGTGACAAAAATTAAGAGAAAATATATATTTGGCTAGACAGAAATGCCCTTTACTTCATTTCTGGTGATCTGGCTGTGGTTGCCAAAACCTGTGGGAAAAGATCCAGAGTCAAGCTCAGGATTTATCCTAGTAGAAGTTCCAAAGGGTATTCTCAAATAATGCTGAACCACAAAGAACTATAGTTCTTAAGACTAAACCATAAATAAATTTATTTTCCAAGAGAGATAACAGAATTGCTTCTCTAAAAACTTGATACTGAGCTTAAACAGAAATGATTACATGCACAGGACTTATAAAATTTATAAAAATGAAATTTTTATGAGACCTACTTGTTCTATAAATTTATTATAGCTGCAATTGTGTATGTATATTTTGTTAAAGGTATATTTAAATGATATTTTATTCAATACTTTCTCCTAATCTTTTTTCTGTATTATCTTTAGATAAACCCTTTCCTCACTCCAGGGAAAGATTAATATTTGCATTTTCAAATGTGATTCTAGTTTATTTTTTTTATATTTAACTTTTTAAACCACTGGAATACATTTTGATGTTTTGCATAAGAAAGAGGTTGAGCTTTAATTTTACCTCAATTTTTTCTTACACCGTTACTCTTTGATATGGTATTACAATTACGTGTGTGGGTAAGTTAAAAGAGAATTACCTAGCAAAGATTTAGAGATTTTTCTAATGAGTTCCATACATTTTTGTTAATTTTATTTATGTGTTTGCACTTATGGCTAATTTCATGGCTCTTAACTAGATATTGGGGGCTTTTGGAAAAATATATATATTTTTTTAATTTTTATTTTGTAACCTGATGTTATATAGTAAGAGACTCTTCTGATAGCTCTCTACATATTTTTAATTTATAGAAGGTACAATAAATACTTTCTCCCCTCTCAAGATTTTTAATGACAGCCTTGTCATCACGCACAGTTTATTTTCATTTGGGCTGTACCTAGCTATATAAAATAAAGGTTAGGTTATTTTCCAATTTTTTTTGCCATCATTATTTCTTCCCTCATGATAGTGTCATGACACTTTTTTATGACTTTTTTCATTAATATGTTATTGTTCATCATTGTTCATCATGTAATTTATTTTTGCGTATATGGTGTTTATTTGTTGTACTTTGAGTATTTTGTAGACAAAGTGTAGCTGGATATTTTTTACCCAATTTGTAAATTCTTTTCACTTAAAATTTAACCACTGTCTTACTGAATAATTGTTGTGGTATATGGGCAGTTTGTTTCACTTGTTTTCTCCTTTTAATGTTTTATTGTTGTTTCCCTTAGTTTCTATGCCTTACAATAAGCAAAATAATGTATTATTTTTAAAATGTAAAGGTATCTGTATATCCCCTTCTTTTTGATCTTCTAGCTTAGACTATAATACATTATTTATGTTGTGTAGAACACTGGGCATCTTATTGAGGAAAGCAAAACTAACATGTCATATCTTTAAACATATTAAAAATTACCAGGAAAAAATGTCTTACATAAAGCTATTCATATTTAAAACCAAATTCTAAATGATTTTGAAGTGTTTGAATGGTGTGGGAGGGACTACAGGCTAGTAATGATGTTAAAATTCAAAGAAGAAAGGGCACAACCATGAGAATGGAATTCATCTAGGTCAGCTTTATGACGTATATCCTTACCTCAGAAGCCAGAGTCAGAGTAAATGCTCTTTTAATAATGCCATTTAGTAGTTCTTATATAAATGGCTTTTTCTTGGGTACATGAGCCCCTTTGAGGGCAGAAAGAACAATCTATTTTGTGTACTATAAAGACTACAATAAGTTTAAAAGGACAATTATATTAATTGCATGATTATTAAGTATTAAAATAAAAAATATTGTTAAGAATTTTAATATTATTTATCATATATTTATTACCATTAATAATATGCCCTCAAAAATGGCATGGAAATAACTACTGACAACATATCTTGACCTTTATTATGTTAGTGGTTCTTTCCTTCAGTAAAGTTATATCCATCTGGATGAGAAATGATTTCTTGACATTCTTATAAAAATTCACATATATCATAGCTTAAAATATCAACAGTAACATACTCCCTTATTCAGAACAGGATATCAAATTTATTATAAAATGATTGACATTAGTAATTGATAAAATTAAAATTGTTTCTTTTAAATGTCTTTGGCTGGATGGTTGTGGGGAAGTTTAGAAAACACAATCATCTGTTACCCTTATAAAAATATAAAAACAGCAAGAGCACATCTGATGTTGAAAGAAAAAAAAAATTTGTTTTCAGTCAGCGTCTTGTGAAAGTAATTAAAAGTTCTGTCAGAGCAAATCAATGAAAGCTATATGTAATATCCTGTTTACAGCACCTGCTTCTCTGAGATTTTGCCTTTTTTACATTTGCAGGAAATTGCAAAGTAATAAGTGCAATTTAAAGAGGAAAATAACTGATTTGTTTTTATTTTTAAATACCCCCAAAGTAAATTTTACATAGAACAAAAAAATGAGGAATATTATTATTGTCAATAACATAATATGGGTTCAAGCTATATTTATTTTTGTATCAATGCATGCTTTCAAACTGCCTGGCAGAAAGTTGGAGATTAATAGCTGTCTTTAAAATGATACTGAACTGAAAGTAAGAAAAAATTAGGCACGATCACTTAAAATATAGTCACTCTGTGACTAAATTGTTATGATTAATGGAGAACCAGATGGTGTTATTACAGAACTAAAATTAGTAAAACCTGAGAATTAAGCAGGTTTATCTGTGTGACTTCATTCATAATCTCACTTGATTGCTCATTTAAGCCAATTTATTGGAAATTTATACAATAAAATAGAAATAATAATTTTATTATGATTGTAGAATATATACATGAGAATAGAAGATGTAGCTGTGAACAGATAACTTACTATTTCCAATAACATTATTTTAATTAAAATTTTTAAAAATTCACTATTAAATACCTGATGAATAAAGGTTTACTTTTTTAATATATAGCACAGGCCTCTCTGATCAATACTTGTTTTTATACATGACTAAAATTATTTAAGTTCTATTTTGTAGCATATTACCAACAAAATGAAACTTCAGATTCAATCTGAAAGTATTAACTAGATCCAAGAAAGCTTTTGCTAATCAATCTACAGTTCATTTTTATATCTCTAATTTATAAAGCAAAAAATAGACGATATTTAAAAAATAAAATGAAAAACATGGTCAGACAAGTCTCGTATTTAGTTACATGTTGATTTACATGGAAACAAACCCTTCGTTTCAGTGGCAAAGCCTGTAATTTCATACTATTTAATTAGTTTCATAAGAATGTGAAGTCAGTATTTTCCTTCTACCAGTAGATTATATATCAATGGAATAGATGTAATATAAGTCATATGTATATTTGAAATGAGTATGCATAAATTTCAATATATGATTGTACAAGATTAAGTTTTGGTGCTATAACATTAAATATATATATATATGTGTGTGTGTATACACATATATATATATAAAAATACAAAAGAAGTCTGATACAATTTGAAACTATATTTTAAGTAGAATTTTTTAGAGCAATTTCAGATTTATAGCAAACTTGAGAAGATACAGACATTTCCCATATATCATCTGCCTCCACATATGTACAGCCCACTTCACTGTCAAAATTCTGCACCAGTGTGGTACACATGTTATAATCTATAAACCTGTATTGATATCTCATTATCACACAAATTCCACAATTTCTTTAAGGTTCACTCTTGAAATTATATTTAATGGGTACAGAAAATATATAATACATGCATCTACCATTATTATATCATATAGAATAATTTCACTGCCCTAAAAATTATCTCCATTTTGCTCATGTATACCTTCCTCTCCATTAACCTTTAACAAACCCTCTAATGTTGCTGTTTTCCATAATGTGATATAGCTGGAATTATATAGTATGTACCCTTTTCAGATTGTTTTATTTCACTTAGTAGTAAGTAAGTCAGTTTCCTCCATGATTTTTTCATGGTTCAGTAACTCAGGTCACACTTGCCTCTATTTAAAAAAAAAAAAATACCTTTTTAGAGTACACATTTAGAGTAACCAAGTAATAAAGAAAATATAAGAATAATTTTTAATATGCCATGGATTTTTTAGTTTGTATCCTGAACTCTATGGCACATATGTTTTGAGTAGGATGTCATAAGATCTATACTCTAATTTTTTTAAAAAAAATGTGTGGTTGTTATTAATGTGAATTTTCATAGTATTTTCTTGCTCAATTTTAATAGCCTTCACTTCAGCAACATGAAGCATCTCCATGACAAAATATTGAAATCCCTTTTTCCATGGAAAATCTATTTTCTGTCTTTTTAACTTCCCTTTCCCCATTATTCTTTGACTTCATGGCGACCAAGAATTATTTCTACAATTTCATTTCCATAACTCTGTTAGTTCCATACTACTGTTATTTTCCAGCAAGATCCCATAACTTATCACTTCAGCTCTTTTGGTACAACTTCCAACCATCTTGCTTTCCAGGAAACACATCAAGCAAGGACATAATCCTGGATTAATCCACTATTATACCCAGGTTATTTGCCTGGTAGTATAAAACCACTTGTTTACTTACGATTTATATCATTGTAAATTCATATTCTCCTATATTTTCCAAGTGCTTTAGAATCTTTCTATGTGCTCTAAGTTTGCTTCTTTGCCCATTCTTCTCTGCAGAATATTTGGAGGTTTGCCACTTTTCTCAAATCTTCTCTGATATTTATTTCCTCTCACTCTCAAATTTTCTAATAGGATATTTTGTGTGATCAATAGCTTTCATAGAAAAAAAATTAAAGGAAGTAAAAAATGGAATAAAATCTGAAGGTATCCCTTAGATCCATTTTGTACATTAGTCACGAATATCCTCAAAACTTCTTACACTCAACATTTCACTAAATTTTGATGAAGAAACAATAGTAAACGTGGATTTGTAATGAAAAAAGATACTTTGTAAGTACAGAATTTAACACCAATATTTTAAGTGAAGTAGCTATTGGAAAGGATTATGGCATTTTTATGATTAGAAATTGTGCATTGAACTGATTTACTGAGTATGAAATTATTTTATTTTTTGTGTCACTTACTCTAAAGTTACCTCAGTTATCCTTTAAAAAGCTGAATATGATTATTTCATATGTGTAGAGCAATAAAAACATTTATTCAGATTTAAAGATGTTGGCTATTCAAAAATAAATGTTGACTTGATTCTAAAGTCATAGAACACAATAAGGCTCTAAAGAAAAGTACAACTTCACTTTTTAAAAATATACAGTAGCCTAACAAGAAAAAAGAGAAATAAATCTACACATAAAATGTTGAATTTGAATGTTGACTTATACAACACTAAAAGCTTTTTATCTAGAAATGTTGTTGATTTGAAAATGCTGAGGGTTAATAGAAATTTATGGGGATGGTTTTGATGTGTAAGCATTTTGCAAATGTAGTACAAATTACTGTGATTCATTGTGCTATCTATAAAACGTTTTGATTTCCCAATCTCATAGGGATGTAAAATGATGTATAAGAGCCTATAAAATGTTTTAAATGTTCTACAGGCAAAAAGTATTACTATTCAACTTCACCAGATATTCTGCATAGTAGACATTGAATGTAAACTAAAATTTTGAAGGCATCATAATCCCTGCCTGTTTCCTTGTTTGGGGAAAATTGTTTAACAATTTTGTGCTTATCTTTCCTTGATCAATAAAATAAGCATAGAACAATATTATTGGGAGTTCTTTGACTATCTCATAGAAGTGCCATATAAACTATTGTATCTAATTTGAGCTTTAGGAAATCTAAGAATTTGCTTTCTGTCCCTAGTGCAAAATGTTTTAAAATTCAGTGAGCGAGAAATATTCAAAATGTAATAATATTCTCAATGCACACACAACAATAATTGTTTTCTTTTAATATACTTTAAATTGCTGCCCTTTGTTACACAATAGGTTTAAGGACTTTCTTTAGAAAATCTCAACCTCAAATAGTAAAATTGTTAAAAGATTTGTGAAAGTCATCACACCATTTGTGGAAAAGAGATTTTTCTTTTAACTATAAGATTCTACCACACTCTCCATCTGCTAATGGAACTTGATTATCAGAATCCAAAGCATCATAAGTACCAGAGGGAATGGCATAACATAAAATTATTCTGAAATTTATCCTTGAGTGAATAATATATATTATATATATATAATATATATAATATATATAATAATATATATATAATATATATATATATATATATATATATATATATATATATTATATATATATATATATATATATATATAAAACAGAGTGAATGAGAAAGAAGAGAGAAAACAAGCTAATTGTTGCTGTATAACAAATCATCCCCAGCTCACAGGCTTAAAACAGCAATTATTTTGTTCACAGGTCTGAGATCAATGGATATTAGAAGTTATAGGCTGGCCTCAGTTGGGCTTAGCTGGTCTTTGTTCCAAGATTTAGCTAGGGTGCAAGACTAAAGAATGAGTCTTTTATGTTCATTTGTTCAATGAGCTAGGTATATTCTTGTCATTACAATGATAGGGCATAAGAGAGCAAGTGGAAGCATACAATGCTTTCTAAGGCTTATGCTCAGAATTGGCACAATCTTAGCTTTTTCCACATTTCTTAGGTCAAAGTAAGTCTTATGGATGAACACAAAATCAAATGGTAAAAAAAAAAAAGTATATACTACATTTATGGAAAAATATGAGAATTCTGCATAGCAGATGAAGAGGTGGAGTTAATTTAGTTGTCATAGACTCCAAATATGAGAATGAGAGCAATACATAACATACTGTTTTTGCTATGCGATTTCTATTATTGTTGCTACTGGCCCCAGGGTGAAACAAATAGTTTATTTAGAAACAATATTAGTACATTTACAGTTTACAGCAAGTTTTATGAAATTATATATTCGGTTTAGTTTCAAAAGGAAAATCAAAGAAATCTTTGACACCATTTTTCTATATCTATTAATCACCAATCTAGATTTTTACGCTATTTTAATAATGTATAGATTTCCTTCTCATCTGCGGTGTATACTGCATGATACACTCAAAGGCCATTTCATTTTTTTTTTTTTTTTTAAAGCTCTGTTTTTACTTAAAAAAAAAACAACTAACTAAATGTCTTAATTGGATAGAATCTGAGGGACAAATATCCTGTTACCCAGAAGGCTTCCCAGTGAGTGTACTTTTCTCTCTAAAGCCTCTGACACTACTCTCAATTAATTAATGATCTGCCTATAATGAAGAGCATAAAGTTAAGTTGGGATTATGTATGGTCAACTGCATTTTGATAGACTGTTTTGTTTCACACATTGTTTAACAGTTTCTGATACAGCAGTTTTTGCTCTTTAAATTCCTTATAGATTAGAAAAAAACTATGATGACCTTTTAAACAGTAAATTGGCAGTGTTCAGCTGTCAACATTTGCCATACTTACGCCTAATTTTAGCAAATCTCTAACAAATAGAAACATGGACATCTCATATTTGATTTTTCTTTATTGTTTTGGGGACATTTCTGTGACTAAGGTCTTTAGATAAATTGAAACATATAGCAAAAATATTTCCTATCCTGTTTCAGGAAAAAAAAATTAATTAAACATGTTTTTAAAAAAATCATTGTTATTTTCTGTATTAGTATATAATCCAAAATAAAGGAGATATTAAAATGGTTATTAAGTTAAATAGGTACTAGAATTTTGGTGTGAATTTTAATTTATTAGAAAGAAAATTAAGTATGTTATTTTTCTTCACTAAATGAACTGCTGAGAATAATAAATTTAATTGAAAATACAAGCATGAAGTTATATCTTGCAGGTGGTTTTATCAAAAAGGCACACAGAATTAGCATTTTTAAGATGCTAATAAATTATGAGGGGTATAAAAATGTGGCATGTTTTCTCTTGTGGTGTTTAGACCTTACCTTGAAGTAATATTGCCTCTATTTAAGGTTCTAAGTTTTTGATAAATAATAACTCTGCTTTCAGCATAATGTGTGTACTATAGGATGGCCAAGATAATTTTGGAACTATTTATCCTTCTTTGGCAATTTGCTTACATTGTAATCAGTCAGTTAAAAATAATCAGTAGAGAAACTAAGTTCTATTTGGTGCTTGATTTTGGAAAAATGGGAGAACTTGAGTTATTGAGTTTGGTGTTCAAATCATAATTCAATTCCCATAATAACCGAAATACAGGTGCCTCTGTGTGGGAGTTCTACCATTCCTTACTTGTTCCCCACCATATATAAGACAGAAATTAATCATGTTCCATGTCCCATATGGCCCACATGAACAATATTTAGGAATCCTGCTGAAGCAGATTTGTAACCTACATAAAGTAGATGAATTCATCTGGTGCCCAGCTGTATAAACATACATTTGTTCTTTAAATTTTCTTGCTAGAAATATTATAAATGAAATGCTGGAGAGAAAAACTGAGCATGGCTAGAATTTTATAATAAAAATCCTGATTGACTTGGCTATGATGGTGGCTTCTGTATTATACAATAAAATTTGACTAGTTGGCTAAAAACACTATTTTAAATGCAGTGTTATACTGAAAATTAATTCAGCTACATATTAAGGCACACCATAGATGAAAACATTATTTAATAATTTTAAAGACTTTGACTATAAACTGAGACAACTGATATAGCATTGAATACATAGTTATTATAGGATATTAAAAATAAGAGATATAAAATGACCATTTGCTGAGTTCACTCAATTGGCTTATAAAAAAACAGGTCTAAAAATATGTTAAATATATCCAGTTCTTCAAATATGATTTATATGTCATCTATCATCCAATTGTCAATAGCGCTAGTTAGATATAGATATAGATAGAGTTTGGAATAGCAATATATAGACCTCTATTGCGTATCATTTAGGTTATGTCTTGCCATCCCAAGCAGCTTCTTCTAAATTACTGTTTACATATAACCCAATTGGTTCCTCAAACACTAAATAAGCAGACTGTTGAAAAATTGTATACCCTTTTAAACATCAGGATCAGTCACTTGGTGGTCCTTTCTTTACAATCAGATGCCTGGGGCTATGAAGTTTGTCATTGATCATCTCAGGGAAGATGCTGTTACAATTCAGATTTTTCCAGAAGGTTTTCCTTACTTTAGCACTATATAGCTCCACTATTATTATTATTATTATTAATTATTATTATTGTTATATAGATTTTTACTCTCAATATGAAGCTTTATTCTCTATTATTTTACACTGATTATTGAAAAAAAACTTGACTCATTTCTGTTTTGAACAAAGAATATATCAAATACATGTTTTCATTCAAAATCTAAGATGTTTCATTTTAAGCAACTTCATAAAAGTACCCCCATGTCATTTTCAAATTTCCTGAAATTTACTTGTGTTTTATTTCCAGATATCAATCTTAAATAGATTTTAAGCTCCTATTTTCTCTGTAATTTACGAAATTACAGAATTCTTTCGAACTTCATTTCAAGTTGATCTCTTTCATAAATGCTTTTGTCTATTTGCACAAACATTTACAGAGTTCGAAGGTGAAGTTTCAAAGGAATTAAGTTTAATAGTTATAGTTGTAAAAATATCAATTAATTAACTTTTTAAAATTAAGCCTGTTTTAGATAATCCAAAAACTATATATGTCTGCACATATAATGAACATGTATAGTTCACTTCTTTGTTAATTACTGCATTATTATTTTTACATTATTGTGTTATTCAGAATTGAATTTCATCTGCTACTAACAAAACCTTTCTCGATGTTTTACACAAATTGTTAATCATGCACCTCATCAATAAAACATTCAGAGTTTTAAAGTCCAAGGCTTATAAAAATCAAGCCATTCATAACACATTTTGTGTATCAGGAATCAACTAAAGTTCTTATTAATCTTCAGCACTAAATAAATAGTATCATTATCTCTATTTTATTGATAAGAGAATGTTACCATCATGCTTAAAGTCACTCAGCTGGTAAATATGGGGCTTGGATTTGAGCCTAGGCATCCCTATTCTAGAATCTATGCTCTGAACAGCCACAGTATAGCTATGAATTAGTTAATAATACCACCAAGGCTCTAGGACCCCACCTTCCTTGGGCAGCAACACCTTTCTTACATGGTTTTTCTTTTTCATTGTCGTAAGACCAACCACATAAGACATTGCACACCTAAGCATAAGATCCATGTTCCAGGCAAGAAATGAAGAACAGAGGTGTGCTCTATAGCGGCATTATCAAGTGTTTCCAGCCTCCACTTTACTCAAGGGCTCTGTAAACAGGGAATTGCTGTCATTTCAATTCAATTAGACTTCTGTTCACCAGACCCAGACATTTTTCAGTTTTATAAATCAAGTATGAATTTAGTAAACTGACCATCTTTTATGGTTCGAACAAGATAAATTACCCCCTTTTAGGTAGTAGTCTTGGTCATACAATTTTGATTACCACTCTGATCATGTTTCTTAATGTAATGGTTACCTTACCTCCTGCTTCCATCATTTACATTGAAAAATAAAACAATTTCTATTGCGGGAACAGCTGCTCTATCTTTGGCTTTTAGATAATAGAAATTGGCACTTTCTATGAGTTCACACTTCCCTTATTAATGATTTCTAAAAGCTTGCAAAATAAGTACATTCTGGAAACTCTTCAGGGATATAGTTTGGCGTGGATAAGTGGTTACATATGATATATATCTGCAAAATTACTTTTAAAATAATCCCTAAAATTTTCTATTTCATGTTACTTGAGAAGCTCTTCCAAAATCACTATTTTGATATATCGCCACAATTTAAATAGAATTCTGGAATGTAGAGAGTGGTACAAGTAAATTCTAAATAGTACTTCAGGTGACTTTCATGTGCATCTCACTTTATGGAGGGCATGACACCATTATACGCATTGCACCTAGTTCACATGGTCATAACCACATCTACTTTATATCTGCTTAAACTGGCACCTTAATCAAAACTGTTGACTGCAGATTAAGTATCAGCTCTTATTTTAGGTTCTTAGGATGTATTACTGAACAACAGCTCCATAAGCAATCCAGAATTTCTAATAAATGCACTTCAGTGAGAAACTCAGCCCATCTAATATCTGTTTCTGTTTTCTTGGTTTAGCATCTTCAAATTGTTTCCACAATTCTTTCCAGTTTTCATCTATTATAAATGAATTATATCTTTCTAGTTTATGTGGTAGTAAAATTCTAGGATGTGCTAGAAACTTACTCTAGTTTTATATCTAGAGACTTTCAGGTACAGTGTGGGGAGAGAGTGAAAACTGGCAATAGTTTGCAAGGAAATTGTCTCAATCAAGACTCTCCAGTATTTTAAAAGTTGGAACCAAAAAATACACGTTTTACACCTCACACCTCTCAGAATGGCTATCATCGATAAAGCAAAAAAAACAACTGTTGGTGAGGATGCGAAGAAAAGGGATTGCCGAAAAGAAAAGCTGCTATGGAGAACAGTATGGAGGTTTCTCAAAATATTAAAAACAAATATTCCTTTTGACCCACAATTACACTTCTGGGTATCTATCCAAAGAAACAAAAACAATAATTCATAAAGATCTATGCACTCTAATATTCATGGCAGCACAATTTACAATAGCCAAGATATGGAACAACCTAAATGCCCATCAACAGATGGTTGGATAAACAAATAATGGTTCGTATATACAATAGAATATTACTCAACTATTAAAAAAATGAAATCCTACCATTTGCACCAACATGGTTGGACCTAGAGGTTATTATGCTGAGTGAAATGTCAGAAAGAGAAAGATGAATGCCATATTATTTCCCTTATATATGGAATCTAAGGAACAGAAAAAAAAACAAACTAATCAAAAACAGACTCACAAATATAGTGGACAATTTAATGATTGGCAGAGCAGAGGGATGTAGAGGAGCTGGGAGAATGGGGTGAAGGATTAAAGAATTAATTAGTAGTTGATGGTCATGGGGTGGGGGACATGGCAGAAGGAATGCAGTTAGCATTAACATAATGGCTAGGTGGAGGGCCAGGAGAGGGAGGGAGCAATTAGGGGGATTGTTTTATGAACTGTATAGATGTCTGACTAATGTACTGTATACTTGAAACTAATTCAAATAAATAGACTTAAAAAATAAATTTTTTGGTTTAGTGCTCATCTTTTCTAGCACAGTTGTTGCATATGATATACTTTAAACATATTTGTAGATTTTTTTTTTTAACCTTTCTTTAATTTATCTGAGAAATTAGGATTTTGAGTTGGTTTTTGTTGTATTTGTTTGTCTTGGTTTCCCCCCCCCTTTTACTGCTCAGTGCAGTCATGATCAGTCAGCTTACCTCAAAATCCTTGACTAACTCATGCTATTCACTTTGTTCTGTATTAATAGTGACTAGGTTTCCTGAAGACGAGGCACTACTTTTTTGACCATACAAGAAAATGTAACCATTCACCCATTATCATGAGCAAGTAAGAGTCCTGTTTATTATTAATATCTAAGATTTCATATCCATCATCCTCAACTAAGCCACAGAATCAATTTTACAAACTTTAAGTTTCCATCAAGTTTTTTGGTTGACAGCTGTTTGAAACGTATTTGTCTTGATTAGGGTTTTTAGTTGTAGGCAAATGAAGTTGACCCTAGTTTATTAAGCTGGAAAAAAGTATGTAAAGAATATTAAGCAAGGTGTAGATGTGTTTAGAGCTGGAGAACTAGGCTCAAGACTAAGCTGCCAGAAAAAAAAAAATGGCTATAAATGTAATTCTATAGAATTGACTCTGGGATTTCAAAATGCTATAGTTGTCCTGTTGTCAGGACTTGGATTTACTACTTCTGCTAACAAAAATGCTTCCATTGTGCCTGAAACTCAACTTCATAACCATTAATATGCTTGAATTTGGACATCCTCTGCCACATACATCAGCGAAATGGAATCCTCAAGGACTCTCCTTCATAAGTTGCATCCTTCTGAATTTAGGACTTGAACGAGTGAATGTGATTGAAGTTGCCCAGCCTACATGACTATAAATTAGCTCCAGGTGCAACTAGAAAAGATCCTCAGTACTCTGTAGCTTTCCTTTGGAAATTAGGGATTCATAAACTTGGAAATTTTACAAACATAGCAAGGATGTTCAAAAGGTGAATAATGCAGTTCCTCTGTAACTTTGCAGACTTGGATTGGTGATAAATTTTTTGTAATACCTGGAAAGGAAAACTAGAGCCTTTTATAACCAGCATGAAGCGCCTGCTTGGGGTCCCTAGACAAGACTCCACAAACCTGGTTATTTGAAGCCTACTGTCCCACCCACACCCGGATTCCTACTGTTACACATTACTGGTTTTTGCTGGCCTGCTCTCCAACCTGTATTCTAGAACAGATGTTCCCAACCCTCAGGCCGTGGACTGGTATTAGTCCGTGGCCTGTTAGGAACTGAGTCTCTTAGCAGGAGGTGGGTGACAGGTGAGCAAGTGAGCTTCATCTGTATTTGCAGCCTCTCCCCAGCACTAGCATCACCAGTTCAGCGCCACCTCAGATCATCAGGCAATAGAGTTTCATAGGAGCACTGGTCCCTGGTGCCAAAAAAGTTGGGGACCACTGTTCTGGAGCATTATCTATGGCTTGGTGGCAGTGGATTTTAATTTTTTTTAATTTAGATCTAAAAAAAAAAAAAGCTAAATGAATCTAAATCAAATAATGCATTAACAAATTGTGTTCACATAGAGTGTTTTTATATGAAGCAACTTAATTTAGTAGCACATTTGATTATATCAGGGAATATATTTATGGCACATGCAATTGAAAAATATACATTTTAAAATAGCATGTATATGATCTATATAAATATTAGAGTATGTATTATAAAATAGTATGTATATGATAGCACTTTCAAGTATTTATATTCTATGTGGCCTTAGAAAACATACCAGAAGAATAAGTATTAAAATATTTGTAATATCTTAAAAATTTTTTAATTACACATTTAACATTTTTAATTAAGCATACACCACTTCTGAGATAAGTGGGTTAAAACGTGATTAATTTATTCTCATGGAATGGACTTTTGGAAATATATAAATGTTTGCTTCCCATTAAACAGAAATACTTATGATTTTTTGTTTACTATTGTCATTGCAGTTAATACTAGCTTCAGGAACAAACCTATCCCTCAATGGTAGATGTCACCTATAGACATTAGTTCCCTGAGTAAAATAGTGACATGATAAATGACAATAAAATGTAGTGAAGAGAAGTTTTTACAGTTTATTAACTCACAAATCACAAACAAAATGTACTGCTTTATGGATTATTGTGATATACTTTATGGAGTTGAATAACCTTGGATTAATATTTGCTCCTTTTCTTGAAAGATGTTAGTATATCATTCTGGGGTGAATTTCTCTTTCAATACATACTTTCAAAAACTTTTATGGCTCTGAGGAAGAACCTGGCTTGACCTTTGCTTTCATTTAAGCTAGCTTTGTCTCCTCACATACACTCAATTAAGCTCTTTGTTCCCTTTCTCCTTTCCATTATTGTCATCAATAACACTAGAAACTCCCATCTTCATTTTCTCAGGTAATTGAATTGGTGAATTATTTTCACATTAATCTGGATTTTTTTTTAATGAACCTTTCCTTCAATGCAACTTCCAACCTTAATGCCTTTTATCTCCTTTCCATAATTAAATTGGACATGATTTCTTAGAATCTTGAAAGTGGAAGATCAGAAAAGCATCATTGCTTCCCCTGAGGTCAATAAAGTTTAGAACATTATATTTTGCTAGTAAATTCCTACTTGTTTTATTTTATACGTTCTTAAGAACCTTAATGAATGAGAACATATTTGCAAATCTTCCTTTTTTTACATTTACTTCTTCCAGTAACAGTCTGTGGTAGAAAATAACACATAACTGAGAAAAATTTAAAAGGACCATGTGGACCATGGAATTTTGTATTTTACAAAAGCTATAAAATAATTAAATCATATTTTTCAGTTTCTTTAAGAACTTTGAGATAGTATCATTTTATGAAAAATGTCCTTACATAAGTAGTTGGTGATTTCAATCGGTTAGAATATAATTCTCTAAAAAAATCACATATTTAATTTTTCTGTGGCCATTCTTTCTCCAAATGCATCCATGGCATATACCATGTTATACTCAGAGGTGTAGTGGGGTGGCCAGTAGCAAGAAAGAAAAGTACAAAAGAACATGAAAAATTGACCATACGAATATTTATGCTAGAGGAGCAGGGAGAAAACAGAACTTAGTTTTGGTGTTGGTGAACAAAAACTTCATAAGGGAATTAGCCTTTAGGTAAATCTTAAAAAAGAGAGAGAGAGAGAGAGAGAGAGAGAGAGAGAGAGAGAGAGAGAGAGAGAGAGAGAGTGAATTACCAGGTACACAAGATGGAAACAGTCTTGGTTTTCTCTGGATACAGGTTATAAAGGGGTTCATTTTCTGTAGAGGCACTGAAAACAATGATAAACCAATTAAAAGTCAGCTTTATTTTAATTAGCACCATGTGTGGGCAATTCTTGATGATGTCAGTTATGGCATAGTCATGACCAAGAGAATATTTCCTTGGTTTACTTCCAAATAGTTGCTAGAGTTACTTTTGAAGTTTTCTAATGTTTACATGAACTTAAAATTAGCATACTTTATTACTTACACTTTCATTGATGTTTTCATCTTATCTGGAAGTTAATTTGGATAATTCTCAGGAAACAGTTGATACACATACAACTTTACCTATACATGTTCAGTTCAATTTTAAAATATTAACTTATTAAATAAGCATCAGGATTATTTTTACCAGTTTTAGGTGTAGTTTGAACCTTCAACCCCTGTGTACTATGTATACCTTCATTTAAACAGTTGATTCAAAAACAACGATGGCTCATTATGTGAATATGAAGACAGTAAACTTGAGTTACTTCCATTCTTTCATTCTGTTTGAGCATTTGAGATTTTAAATATGTTTACAAACTAGAATACTGAAAAAGAACAAAAGGTGATTTATAATTTATGTTTTTATAAATATTTAGTTCATGCAAGAAATATTTTGCTGAGTTTTAACAAAATCTATACATTGAAAATTTATTTTTTAGAATTCTAATTGTTTTAAAATGAAAGAACACAAATAGATAATGATGGTTCATAATTATTACATGATTTTTATTAAAGTTAATTTTGTCACATAGAGGAAAATGGTGTTAAAAATCATTTGTTTATGTTTTCAAATATATTAGGTAAACACTGAGGCATAACTCATTCAGGAGCTGGATATAAGTAAAGTACGTAAAATGGGGTGGCTGGGATATAGGATCCATATCACAGTTCAGTAGGAAATGAAGTTGTTAAAGTAGACAGGGGTTATAAATTGATATTGTGTCCAGCTCATAACTTTGCAAGTCTTCTCATTGATTGATCAATTGCTTCATTCATTTATTCATTCTTTCAGTGGTTATTTATTGAATTTGTATTATATTCTAGGTATTTTTCTGAGCACTACAAGATTTTTAATAACATTCACTCATAAGTAGTACATGGAAGGCCACAATGTTTCACGTAAATTATTTTTACCCATACTTTAGAATAGCTATTTTTTATACCATTTGATTAAATTTCTAGTTTTATAGTTGTTACACAGAGTACAAATAAGGTAATCCAAAGTAAATTTTTTAATTGTTTCCTTAATTTTGATTTATTGTTTGGGTATTCAAATGTAGTAACACTAGACAGCCTCTGATTTTCTTTTAAAGAATTCCAAAGTTTAAGGAAATATTTATAAAGTAATCTACAAAATTAATTTTATTCCTGTTAGAATAAAATATGTCACCTCAATATTTTCTCGTATTTCCTAAATATTTATTACAGTTACTTCCAAGACTATTGAAGCTAAATATCTACAAAAAGCCAAGGTGCTGAATGGGGAAATTATTATTATTATTTTACACTTTTTTTCTCTTTTTTTTTTATGCATTTTTCTGTCGTTTATTTGTTTTTCTTTCTTTTT
Source organism: Eonycteris spelaea (assembly GCA_003508835.1). Taxonomy (NCBI): domain Eukaryota; kingdom Metazoa; phylum Chordata; class Mammalia; order Chiroptera; family Pteropodidae; genus Eonycteris; species Eonycteris spelaea. Next base: position 212,412 of record PUFA01000445.1, read on the forward strand.
TGTTCTTCTTTCTCCTCTCATTCTCTCCTCCTCTTTCACTAATGATGTCTTTGCTCATATGTCTTCATTAACCCATAGAAAGTTCTGTCATTGGGTTTGTGATATTTTTTTTAAAAAGAGATCCTCTAGTGATATATATTCAAAGAGCAAAATATATGATTGTTTATTAAAAATTAGCTACACATAAAGTCATATGTAAAGTAGGTAATTATTAGCATCTCAAGAGTATCAGCACACCTTGACTATGTTAGCAAATAATATAGCTATCAATTTTACCCCATGTAAGCTTTTCACTTATTAGTCTATATTTTTAAAGATTTTAAATAAATGTTTTGATTACAGTTGGAATTTAATATTATATTAGTTTCAGGTGTACTTCATAGTAGTTAGATATTTATGTAACTTACTTATAAGATAATATTCTATAAGTCTAGTACCCCCACCTGGCACCATACAAATTTATTATAGTATCATTGTATTATATGTTCCCTATGTTGTACTTTACATTCCCGTAACTACTTTGTAACTACCAATTTGTACTTCTTAATTCCTTCACCTTTCTCACCCAGCCTCCCAAACACCCTCCCATCTGGCAACCATCAATTTTTTTTTTCTATATCTATGAGTCTGTTTCCGTTTTGTTCATTCATTTATTTGGTTTTTAGATTCCACACGTAAGTGAAATAGTATGGTATTTCTTTTTCTCTGTCTGACTTATTTCACTTAAGTCAATCCATACTGTCGCAGATGGTAAGATTTCATTCTTTTTTTGACGCTGAATAGTATTCCATTGTATATACATAATGCATCTTCTTTATCCAATAGTCTACCGATGAACAATTAAGTTGCTTCCATATCTTAGCTATTGTAAAGAATTCTGCAATGAATATATGGATGTATATATCTTTTCAAATTAGTGTTTTGAATTTCTTCAGATTAATATGCAGAAGTGGGATTGCTGAATCATATGGTAGTTCTGTTTTTAATTTTTTGAGGAACCCTCATACTGTTTGCCATAGTGGCTGCACCAATTTGTAATTCCAGTGTACAAGGGTACTCTTTTCTCTCCATCCTTGCCAACACTTGTTTGTTGATTTTTTTGATGATATCCATTCTGACAAGTATGAGGCGATATCTCATTGTGATTTTAATTTGCATTTCTCTGATGATTAGTGATGTGAGAATTTTTTATATATCTATTGGCTATCTGTATGTTCTCTTTGGGGAAATGTCTATTCAAGTCCCCTGCCCATTTTTTAGTCAGATAGTTTGTATTTTTGGTGTTACATTGTATGAGTTCCTTATATATTTTGGATATTAACCTCTTATTGGATATATCATTGATGGATATCATCTTCCATCCAGTATGTCATCTTTTTGTTTTGTTAGTTTCCTTTGCTATGCAAAAACTTGTTAGTGATGTAATCTAAAGAGACATATCAAAAATATATATATTTTTTTCCTAAAAGACATAACCAAAAGGATTTTTTTTTTCCTAAAAGCAGTGTCAAAAGTTTACTGCTTATATTTTCTTTTAGGAGTTTTGTGGTTTGAGATCTTACATTCAAATCTTTAATCTATTTTGAGTTGATTTTTGTTTACTGTATACAATAAAGGTATAAATTCATTATTTTGCATGTGGCTGTCTAGTTTTATCAATACCATTTATTAAAGAGACTGCTTTTACTGTGTATTCTTGCCTTTGTCATAGATTATTTTACCATATAAGAATAGATTTATTTCTTGGCTCTCTATTCTCTTCCATTTACCTATGTGTCTGCTTTTATGCCAGTACCATGCTGTTCTGATTAATATAGACTTGTAGTATAGTTTGATATCAGGTACCATGATACCTCCAACTTTGTTCTTATTCTCAAGATTGCTTTGCTTACCAAGGATCTTTTGTGGTTCCACATAAATTGTAAGATTATTTGTTCTAGTTTTGTGAAAAATGCTGTTACTATTTTGATATGAATTGCATCGAATCTGTAATTTGCTTTGGGTAGTATGGACATTTTAATGATATTACATCTTCCTATCTATAACCACGGTGTATAATTCCATTTATATATATCTTCTTCAATTTATTTCTTTAGCGTCTTATAATTTTCCAAGTACATATTTTTTACATCCTTGGCTAAATTTACTCTTAGATAGTTTGTTTTATTGTAAATGGGATTATTTTCTTAATTTATCCTTCTAATATTATATTATTTGTGTATAAAAATACAACCTTTTTCTAAATATTAATTTTGTATCCTATGACTTTACTGAATTCATTTGTGAGTTATAATAGTTTTTTGGTGAAATCTTTAGGATTCTTTATATGTAGTATTATGTCATCTGCAAATAAAGACAGCTTTATGTCTTACTTTCCAATTTGGATACCTTTTACTTATATTTTCTTATCTGATTGCTTTGTCTAGGACTTTCAATACTATGTTGAAAAAAAGTGGTGAAAGTGGGCAGGCATCCTTATCTTGTTCCTGACCTTAAGGAAAATACTTTTAGATTTTCCCCATTAAGTATGATGTTAGCTGTGGGTTTGTCATATATGGCCTTCATACTGTTAAGTTATGTTCCTTCTATTCCCATTTTGGTGAGAATTATTATAAATTGATGCTGGATTTCCTCAAATGCTTTTTCTGCATCTATTGATATGACCATATGATTTTTATTCTTTATTTTGTTTGTGTGGTATAGTACATTAATTTATATGTGTATATTGAACCAAATTTGCTTCCCAGAAATAAATCCCACTTCATCATGGTGCATAATCTTTTTAATATATTGCTGAATTTAGTTTGCTAATATTTTGTAGAACATTTTTGCATCTATATTCATCAGGGATGTTGTAATGTCTTCGTCTGGTTTTAGAATCAAAATAATGCTGGCTTCATAAAATAAGCTTGGCAACCTTCTCCTCTCTTCAATTTTTGGAATACTTTGAGAAAGACAGGTGTTAATTCTTCTTTTCATGTTTGCTTAAAATCACCTGTGAAACCATCTGGTCCAGTACTTTTGTTTGTGGGAACTTTTGAATACTGATTTGATTTTGTTAAAAGTAATTGGTCTCCAGATTTTGTTTCTTCTTGAATCAGTTTTGGAATATTGTATGTTTCTAGGAATTTATTAATTTATTTCAGATTCTCAATTTGTTGGCATATAATTGTTTATAGTATTTTCTTATAATCCTTTATATTTTTGTGGTTTCAGTTGTCACTTCTCTTTTATATCTAGTTTTATTTATTTGGGTCCTCTTTCTTTTTTTTTCCCTGGTGAGTCTGATTAAAGGTTTATCAGTTATGTTATCTATTCAAAGAATTAGCTCTTGGTTTCATTGATCTTTTTTATTGTTTTTGTTTATTTTTTATTTTGTTTTGTTTTGCTTTTTTAGACTCTATGTCGTTTATTCTTACTCTGACCTTTATTATTCTCTTTCTTCTACACAGTTTGGATTTCATTTGGGCTTCTTTTTCTACTTCCTTTATGTGTAATGTTATGATTGGATTATTTATTTAAGATTTTTCTTGTTGCTTGAGGTAGGCCTTTATTGCTATTCTTTTTAGCTTTGTTTGGCTATGTCTCACAGATTCTAGTTTATTGTGTTTTTATTTTAAGCTGCCTCAAGTTATCTTTTGATTTCTCCCTTGATCTTCTTAAATCATTCATTATTTAGTAGCATGTTTTTTTTATCCTCTATATGTTTGTATGTTTTTTCAGTTTTATTCTTTAATTGATCTCTTGTTTCATAGCATTATGATTGGAGAAGATGCTTGATAAGCTTACAGTCTTCTTAAATTTATTGAAACTTTTTTGTGAACTAACACATGATCTATCCTCAAAGATGTTCTATGTGTGCATGAAAACAATGTATATTTTGCTGCTTTTGGGTGGTGTTCTAAATTCATCTGGTCTAATATGTCATTTGAGACCATTTTTTCCTTGTTGATTCTCTTTCTGGATGATATATCCGTGATGCCAATGGGATGTTACAGCCCTCTACTTTTACTGTAATACTGTTTATCTCTTCCTTTATGTTCTTCAATATCTCTTTTATATATTTAGGTGCTCTTACATTGGATATGTAAATGTTTATTTTACAATGATTATATTCTCTTGTTGGATTGATCACTTTATCATTATGAAACATCCTCTTATTTTGTCTCATTATAACCTTTGTTTTAAAGTCTATTTTGTCTTATATAAGTGTTTCTACCCCAGCTTTTTTCCTTTGCATGAAATACTGTTTTTCTTTTCTTTCATTTTCAGTCTATGTGAGTCTTTTGATCTGAAGTGAGTCTCTTGTTAACAGCATATTCAGCCACCATATTTATTTTGATTGGAGCATTTAATCCATTTACATTTTAAATAATTATTTATATAAATATAATTATTACCATTTTATTATTTATATTTTTTATCCTTTTAATGCTTCTCTTCTTCCTTCTTCTCTTCCTCTTCCTCCTCCCTGTTCTCTTTCATCTCTTTCCTCTTCTTCATGCCTCTAAAATTTCATGTTATACTGGTTTGGTGCTGATGAACTCTTTTAGGTCCTTCTTATTTGGGAAGTTCTTTATCTGACCTTTGATTCTAAATGAGAACCTTGCTGAGTAGAATTATCTTGGTTGTAAATTGTTGCTTTTCATCACTTTGACAATTTCCTACCAATTCTTCTGGCCTGCAAAGTTTCCGTTGAGAAATAAGTTGACAACCTCATGGGAGCTCCCTTGTAGGTAACTAGCTGCCTTTCTCTTGCTGCTTTTAAGATTCTCTCTGTCTTTAACCTTTGACATTTTAATTATGTTGTGTCTTGATATAGGCCTCTTGGGTTGATTTTGTTTGGGATTCTCTGTCTTTCCTGGACTGGTATGTCTATTACCTTTACCAGGTTACGGAATTTTTCCATAATTATTTCTTTATATAGGTTTTCAATTTTTTTGCTCTCCCTCTTCCCCTTCTGGTACCCTAATAAGGCAAATGTTGCTACACTTAATATTGTTCCAGAAGCCCCTTAAACTATCCTCATTTTTTAAAATTCTTTTTTCTTTTTGCTGTTTTGATTGGGTGTTTTCTGCTATCTTTTCTTCCAAATCTCTGATTCAGTCTTCTGCTTTTTCTAATCTACTGTTGATTCTATCTTATGTACACTTCATTTCGGTTATTGTGATCTTCATTTCTGAGTGTTTCTTTTTTATGTTTTCTATCTCTTTATGTAAGTTCTCACTGAGTTTATCTATTCTTTTCCTAAGTTCAGAGATCATCCTTATAACCAGCGTTTTGAACTCTGCATCTGGTGGGTAGCTTATCTCCCTTTAGTTTAGTATTTTTTCTAGAGTTTTGGCCTGTTCTTTTATTTGGGATTTGTTTCTTTGTCTCATTATTATTGCTGCCTCCTTGTGTTTGTTTCTGGATATTAGGTATCTGCTACTTCTTCAGGCCTTGGCAGAATAGCCTTATGTTGTGGGTTTCCTGTGTGGTCCAATGGTGCAGTCTCCCTGGTCACCTGAGCCAGGATCCAGGACTGGCCCTTGTGTGGGTTGTTTGTGCACTCCTGTTGCAGTTAAATCTTGTTTTTGGCATTTCAGTGGGTAGTATTGACCTTCAGGCTGATTGCTTGTGAGGACTTGCCATGACTACTGTAGATGAGCTATTTTGCAGGAACTGACCCTATAGAATTGGAATCACTTTAGTGGGGCTCTGGCTCCTTTCAACACACTGTTGAGTGTGTTGTTTGTGGAGCTAGTTAGGTGTGTTCTGGTGTGGTTTGAAGCTGGGCACCAGTTGTATTTGTTCTGGGGCTTCCTGGTAGGGACCCCGGTGCAGGCAAAGATCAGCTGCTGCCTATTCCTGGCCCAGGGCCACCTGGCAAGAGCTACATAGTGAACTTCAGTTGGTAGCTGCCTGTGCTGGGCTTGGAGGCACCTGGGAGAAGCTTATCTGTAAATCGTGGCTGACTGCCAGTAATGCCTGTCTAGGGGTACACTTAGCAAGAGGCACAAAGCACGCCAAGGGGGGTTTTTTGACCTTTAAGAGATTTTAGGAAAGTTCACAGCATGGGTGGAGGCCAGCTGCTTGTGTGGAACTGACACTGAAAGGACCGCTGTGCTAGTTGGGTGGGGTAGGTGTCAGGGAGTCACCAGGGTTTTATGAACAGAGCTAGCCAGGTTACTAAAGACCCAGGGAGGGCTCAACAAAGAGACAATGACACCTGTAGCATTTTTGCATTCTCCTCCTGGCTATTTGGCAGGAGGGTTCAACAAAGGAGCAATGTCATCTGCCACCATTTCTGTCCTAGAGAGACCTGTTTTCCAGCCCTCACCCTGAAACCAGATAATTCAGTTCCTTCCCCCATGTACCTGGTGTATTTCAAACCACTCTCCTTTTGTTGTAGCTCAGAACAAGTGAGCGAGTGAGTCTGTGAGCAGGTGCTTTAAGAGGACATCTAGGTCTACAGCAACCCTCCATCTCACTTGTATAGAACCCTCACTGATTTTCACAGACAGATGTTGTAGAGGCTCCTTCTCTCAGCACTGCTGCTCTGGGCTGGGAAGCCTGAAGTGGGGCTGGGACCCCTCATTCTTTCATAACTCTGCAGCTGAGATATCTCTCCTGATTCTTAACTGCCACAGTTGGGTTGGGGAGCCGCTCATTTTATATCTCCACTACTCCTACCAGTCTTGATGTAGCTTCTTCTTTATATCCTTAGTTATAAGAGTTCTGTTCAGCTACTGTTCATTTGGTTCTCAAGGGTAGTGGTTCTGCAATTTAGTTTTAATTTTGATGTGGTCATTGGAGGAGGTGAGCATGGTGTTTACTCCTCTATCTTGGCTGTATCTCCAGTCTATATTTACAAAGCAGAATGAATTAAATTCTATCTTGCCAGAATTAAACATAGGTCAAGTCTAAACATCTTGATTGATTATGCCCATTTACTTATTGTTAGTAAAATTGGCTCTGAGACTAGTTGCAATATTATCTCAATGACAGACTTCAATTTTGACATCTATTTATGCCTCCTCATTGCTATGATATTGAAATACAGAAACCTTTATAAAAAAATCTCTAAAATTATGTCGCATTAAATTGTATGGCTCTAGTGCTTAAAATTAATATAAAGTATTAAAATATGAAATAAAGTCTGTGGACAATGTTATTATTTTCACCGTCATTGAATTACCATAACTATGCTTAAGTTATGGTAGTTAAAGTTTAGACAACTACCTAGGTCACCATTTGTGGTGATTTCTAGAGGACAGTAGTTTTCATTTAATCATTTCTGATTTTTGTGCCTAATCTTGAACACTTACACAAGTTTCTCAATTAAACAATGTCTTCTTTCACTATTTTGACACTAGTATAGAATTCAAGTGATGATTATGCATAATGGAAATACAAGAGCAAGCAGTTTGAAAAGTCATGTAATTATTTATAACAGAAATTGATTTATTTTTTGCCAAAAAATGATGTATAATGCAAATTCCCTAAGGTTAAATATTTTCAGTCATGTATCCCAAGATAAAACTGTAATGCTGTACTTTCACATAGACTGACATATTTGAAAGCTAAGAACATAACCTCTTCCTATGCCTTATTTGCAATATCAGATCAATCTCTGTCCAAATCAAACTTATTTACATCTCTGTAAAATTATAAATAAAAGAAGCCTCCAAAAATCTATAAGAATCTTTACCTAACCATCCTGTTTGGAGACACAAGGATTACATGGTTGATGCACTCGCTTGCTTAATAAAGTTAGCTTTATTTGGTCAGTGTTTTCCAGATGGTCTTTCTTTCTATGGCAGTTGAGAGGTGAGGGGAGGGGGACACTTCAACAATAACTATATGGTTAGATTCACACAACATCATTGATTAACTCACCGTGTGTCAAACATTTGAGCTAACCTTGAGATTAAGGAACTCCAGTCCAATGACCTTAACATTTTTTTAATAATATGTCAGCCTTTCTTCATTTCCAATGTCATCCTTATACATGTTAGAATCAAATGTCTGTCATTATTAATAATTGTCTAGCAAATACCTTCAACCCCCTGTCTTTCTCTCTTATGTTATCTGGACTTGAATAAACAATTATTTTCTAGTTGCACTCAGCTATCCACCTTTGCCCCATCTGAATAACACAATCTGAAATTGCTAGAGACAGTTAAAAAAAAAGAAAATAAACAGACAAGTTTCCATTTGAAATTCACAAAACTCAACTACATACCCAAAACTGCCTAAAAGTCTTACTAATATCACACATTAAGTTGCTTTCTTATTCTATTTCATGACTTATATTTTGCTCTAACATCTTCTGGAACTTTCTTTCCATTACTCTATTAAAGACTTTGTTTTTTTTTTTCCAGTTTTTATTTTTTTTACTTGACTGGAACTCATCATTCTTACAAGAAAAATCTTACAAATTACATATATCTAGATCTATATTCGTATATTATATTTCTGTCTGTCACCATGTACAAAATCCCCCTGCTCCTTACAAAATCTATTCCCTTCATAAGCAAGTCATGACAAGTCAAATAAAAATGCCTGAAAATATGATATTTGTTTCTAAAGTACTCATTTTAGCATAAGTGTTCTTGGCAAGTAGCTCGTATACTGCTATCTTTGTCTGACTCATATTTCAGAGGTGATATTCAATATATTTATTGAAGAAAAACAAGCTAAGTTTAGTTTTTTTTTTAAATTTAAACTAAGTCTTTCTAAATTTTATTCAAAGAGAAACGTGAAAAAGGAAAAAGAAGTTAAAATGCCAGGACTTAGTCTTGCACTTTTAAGGAAATACATCAACTTATGTATGCCTCACTGAACATTTGATTGCCCAATTAAAAAAATGTGAATTTTGCAAATTTATTCTAACATTTATACTACTTAATTGGTAATAGTAATATTACCAGAAGTCACTATTTTAGTTATGATTCAGTTAATGCGTAAGAGTAAGGGGTTTTTAAGAGACAATTTATAATGTCCCTTTGTTGTTTTATAAAACCAAAGATTTTTTCTAGTCATAGGGTTTTACTTTATATTGTGCTCCCTTGGATATTTCCCTCATTAAAATACATCTCTTCAACGCACTGCATCTTATGTGTATATATTGCATATTATACAAATGCACATATCCATATGCATGATTCACATAAATTTTTATAAAATCATCCAAAACAAGTTAACATATATATTCACCCATGGGTTTAGGTCTTAAAAGAACTTAAGCAAGACAAAGACCAGGAAACAAAATTAACATTGTCAACTCTGGTCAAGAGTTTAGTAAACTACTCATGGCTAAATATTGTGCATCTTGATTGTTAAAATTTCATTCTTAAAACTTCAGTTTTGGGTTGACAAATAACAAGTATCCCCAAAAGGCTAAATCCCACTTAATAAAACATAGTTAGTGGCCACAGGAAGACTTCAGATTAGATGTACTGTAGTATTTCTCAAGACTAATTTTCTACTTATGTGTATTATGGTAAATACTTTTGTTGCCTTAATATAATTGTATAACAATTAGTAAGAAGAGTATAACCATGAATATTTCAAAAGATAGTCGATTTAGTTTTATGCTTATAAAGATTTAAACTTATAATATTCAACAGTGTGGGGCCAAGAGCTCTATGGTACATAAAAAATAAGATTACTTTAAAATTTATTTATCTTAAAATGTGTCTAAACTGATAAAACAGATAACCAACTGAGATATACTGCATTTGTTTTTAAATAGCCTCCATAATAAATAATATCAAATGAGTAAACATTTTAAAGTATATGTGTATGTTTTCTGTAGAATATATTGAAGAATTATGTTTGACATTGACTGTCTCTGGAAAAAAACAACACACAACACACACACACAGAAGTCTTTTACAATGGATTTGATAAAAAAAAAAAGGACTGAATGTAAGAAGGATCAACATTATTAGCTTAATACATGACCTAGATCACTTCAATTAAAATTCCTGGGCCATGTTTTATGTTTTCTCATGAGTAAAATTATTTTAAATCAGTAAAAGTAATATATGAAGTAGTAATTTCTACCATGATTTGTTATAATACTCAAAAGAAAAGACTCCCAGTGCTGCCCTCACTCTTCATCAGATCAGGAACCTGGATGCCTTAGTGAAGTCTATGAAGAATAAAGACAAAAGATCTGCCTTTTTATAGCCGATGACTGTCTAATACTTTTATTGTAAAAAGAATATTTTCAATAATATTTTCTGGTTGAAAAACAAGGGTAAAAATTGAAGGAACTATACTAACGGGTCAAAGACCCTTCTAGAGATGCCAAACTGAAAGCTTTGACAAGTCTTGTTTTTGTAATAAGTCAGAGCAAAGATTTGCGAAGAAAAAAGAAACACACACACACACACACACACACACACACACAGGAAAATCTACTTTTATTGCATAATTTTGGAATTAACCTAAGAAACAGCATTGGATTGAGGTACTATTTTAATGATCAATTTTTTCAAAGCCTTGTAAGTGAATAAAATAAATTGACAATATGCGGGTATAGAGATGTATTTTAATATCATTCTTAGGCGTGCTTACTTGCTTGAAATAATTTTTCTTCAGAGTATATAATGCTAAAACATGCTAATTTTAGGGATTTATACATTTTCATGGAAGATACTCAAATCTGTGCTGTCCTTTGAAATCTGTTGGTTTTTAAAATATTTTTGCTTTGTTATTGTATTATTCGGAGTGCAATAGGAAGGAAAGAATGTGTATCGTAAAATATATTTACTATTATTATAATATTATTGTATTTATACGATTTTACGCTTAGAGCATATGTGATGATAAAGCTAGTTTTTCAGCATAAAATTGTTTTTCTTTAATTGGAAGAAATTCCTAGCCATTGAAGCCTTACTTACAGTTATAGGAATTGTATAAATCAAAATAGATTAACACTAATTGGAGATACCAGGGTATAAAAACACCAACATTGTGAAAATTCTCTCCAATAACATTAAATTTGAAAGGAATTAATCTTATTTGACAATCTATTCCCATTTAAAATTTTGTATCTAACAAATCATATACTTCCAACTTGAAAAATTAATATCTTACACAGAATTATAAACTAAAATTTTGATTATTAAGTAGCAGAATATACTAAAGTACAACTCAATACTCTTTTGTCAAAATAATTTATTTTACTGCCAGTTTCTGTGCCAGTTAACAATATAAATATTATCCTGAAATGTAAAAACAATGATAGCCATGGGAAACACTTTGTTTTCTATGTAAAGAAATTGTAGTGATAGGACTAGTATATTGTATTTTGAGAAATATAAAGATACAGCCCAGAGCTGTTAATTATGTCACATCAGAAGCTATGATTCTATTACAAACAATGATTATTGTCATTTTCTTCACATGGGGTCCTGAGGCCAGATAACTCAAAGAGTGAGACCTATCAACTACAATTGATTTAACAGGGACAATATCAACAAAGGGCTTACATTCATACTGCTCCTTCGAGTACGAGTTTCTCAAGGAACACACAGAAAAAACTGGGTTGATAAATACTTCAATAGTTTTTATCTAATAGTTCTGAGAGTTGCTTGTTGATGATATCAAGATTTTAGGTAGATGTTCTGCATAATAAATGTGCATGTACAGTTATAGAAAGGTCTTTGAAGGATAATGCTTTCTAATTTAATAGAAGGGTTATAGGAAAGGTAGTGAACAGTTTCCAGGGAATCTAACTCTAGCTAATGAAACAGTGCCAACTCTATGACTCAGAACTTTAGGCTGTAAGTTATTCAGAGTATTCTGAGAACTACTCCAAACATAGGAACACCTGAGACTTTAATATTGAATTCATTTACATAAATCATATTCAAGGAGTCTTCTAATCCTAACACATACACCCAGTAATACCTATGCTAAGGCCTTGTAGAGAGGGTAGATCTATAAAGGGATATAATTTTATGTAGTTAGATATCATTTTAATGGAACTTGATCTATTGGCCCTGAGGGACTTTAGGCAAAGTCAAAGGAAGCAGAACAAAAAGTAAATAAACATAAAACCTGTATTAGCTACATATCATACAAGCCTGGTAGGTAAGGTATCTCACATACTGAAACACATTTTTCTCTCAATACTCTATCAGCCAACTGTGTTTAGCCAACTGTCAATTCAAACAGGCTCATGAAATTCTCTGTGAAAGGCTGTCTTTTGAACTTAATGATGATATTAACGATGGCCATTTATTGAAGATGAGTGGAAAAATTCCAGACTACCACTTAAGGTTTTCAAACAGAAACATTGCTTTACTTGATAAAGCCACATTCTGTGCCTTCCTTTGAGGTGATTTACCAGAATATGTGCTTCAATGTGTGCTTAAAGTCTATCATCAGTTGTTTTCCATAGGAAAAGTTGCCAGAGATAAGTATTTTTAGCAAAACAATGACTAATGGAAAAGTTGAAGTGTTTCAAATAAACTTAGTTCCAGCTTATTTTTTTTATTTTATAAATATAGTATATGTATATGTATAATATAGTGTATGTAATATATTACATGTAGATATATATTACATACACTATATTACACACACACACACACACACACACACACACATATATAATCAATGTAACTTTTTTAGAGTTAAATATTGGGAGTCATTCTTGGTATGAGGGAGCAATGTATTTATGAACCAATTAGTATTATTGTAAGGTTATTATCATGCCTTTACATAAGATATTATTATATTGTAAATTTCTAAAAGCAAATACAAGTGAGACAATTGATTTGTCTATCATCTAACTGATAGATGGCTTTATCTAAAGCACTAACCATAGTAATTATGACTGATACAATGATCCCAGAAGGACAGGATGATTAACTGAATCATTAGCAAATTGATTAATTGAATCTAGGCAAATTTTAACCTTAAGAATAGAGACTGGAGATAAATGTGAAAGTCTAGGTGAAACTTGGACAGGCATTACATTTTGATGAGGGAAACTAATTGGAAACTTAGATAAGATGATAAAAATAGACAATAACATGAACATGGCAGAAAATAATGTGCTTTTGCTCAAAGGAGAAAAGCTGTCAATTTTTTTTAAAATTTTCATTTATCCAAATGCAATCTTATGAAAACAACAATACATAAATATAGCATGCACATAAAACAAATTCTGGTTGAAGCAAGGAGGAAGAATTAGATGCTGTATTATTTCAATCTCTTCACATCTCCCATCACTCAACACTTCCTATAGTAGATTCTTATTATAGTATTTCCTTTAGTGGGATGACTATGTATAGAAAAGTATATGGACTTTGGTGGCTGTCAAATAGTTGCATATATCATCTCTGACACTTGTGCTGTGTGGCCTAGACATTTTATATAACCTATCCTGGCTTTTTAAAAATATATATGTATGAGAAAATTAGCAATAATGTGAGAAAAGTGTCTAGCACATGTTAACAATAATATCAACATTTCTGGAACACTTTTTCTAAGGTGTTGTGGAATACTGAATAAATGGGTAGCAAGAATATGACTGCCTGTGTGAGTAGCGTGGTTCTTTCATGAACACCCGGGAGATTTCCAGAAAACCGTTTCACTTTTATGTGCTTCAGGTTCTACCCTCTATAAAAATGTAACATTACCTAGAACAGTGTTCAGCTTATGTGTTAGTACTCTATGAGATCTACTATTATCATTATTACTACCCTAGGTATAATTTTTGTTTAGATCTTGTATATTTTCCATGAGATTAAATGAATTTATATATAAGGTTTTTAAAATAATGTTTTGGCATGTTTAAGTATTTAGTGAATGTTAGTGTTTACATGCATGTTTAATCACCATGACAGTGAATTAGGTGGGTATTATTTTTCATTTTCACATTTACATTAGGTATAAGACAAGTGGTAGTTATTAATATAATGCCAAAGTCAGTTTAAACATTCACTCATTTATCGATGAGAACTTTTCTCCTGACTCTTAAACCATTATTTATGTAATGATAATCTGTTCTCCAAATTAGCAATGTTTTTTTTTTTTCTGTATTTTCCAGTTAGAGAATGACATGCGAGTGATTCAGTACATGATCATACAGTAAATAGTTGAGGCAGGGAAGGAAATTTATTCTCCTGACATAAAACAGATTAAATTGTGTCTGTAAGTAGGCAGAGCATTTTCATTGAGAAAAGTTAGCTAAGATTTTTCAAAGACAATGGAGTATTTCTTGGATGATATAATTCCTTCCACCAAATATCGGCACCATTAATGATTGCCTAGGACAGTCTGCTAATTATTTCAATGTTCTGAACATCTTGAAAATCTACATTTGCTAGTTTTTTTTAATGTGAATCATTCATATTATTATTTTTTTTTTTTTTTTTTTATTTATTTTTGCCAATTTAGGTCCTCTAATTCTTCTCCTCCTCTCAACTACTGTCTGAAGTCCTTGGTGACTCAAGTCATAGGTTTTGAACAAGACCATTCTTTTACCAGGGTACCCAGCTGGGTTATTTCCCTCCAGTATCCAACACTTTGAGATGCTTAGTGCCATCAACTACATGTTGAAGTCCTTGATCAGGCAAAATGGCTTTTATACTTTTGAGGTCCTGAATGACAGCCATGCAATATTGGTAAAAAGATGGGCAACAGGATTTTGTGCCTTGACTTGGGTTCTATTTTTTCTACTTGATCCTCAAAACAAAGATTTTTTGTTTACCCAAAGATGCCATATTTTAGAGCAAATAGCATGTTCAGTTAATCTTTATAACCACATGTCTCTTGCTAGGACTTAACCATGCAAGCCTGGAGTGGGTCAGGAACACAACTAAATACAAACTACAATGCTCTCAATTCACTCTTCTTTGGAGAACATGGCTATTTAACTGTCTTACATAAAAACCTTGTGCAAATTGATTGGCTTTAAGGACTTTCCACTGAAATACTAAACAGGTATAACCATGTTTGAATCTCAATGAATAGGACTCTGACTGAAGCTGAGCATTATTTCTACTTGTGCATTACTATTTGGGGATTAAGAATGTATCAGTATTGATACTGGAAAATTAGTTCACCATAACACATGAGGCTCAATGCAGTAATAGATAATCCACATGTCACACAAACACTATAATGATACAGTGGTAGTTCAGAGCTTCTAGATCGGGTCCTTGCATTTGAATCATTGTTGGGACATCATTGAAAAGTTAAACTTTCTGCATGTCAGTTTCTTCATTTTTAAATGAATTAATAACAAAAATAACTCATAGAAGTTTTTCTAAGAAGAAATTTAGTTCAAGTTAAATACTAAAAATAGTTATTATAATCACTTTTGTTACATCATTAATAAAGTTCTTTCCTCCTAAAACTGGCATATATTTTAAAAGAGTGTGTAATTTTAACTTGTTCTTGCCTTAAAAGAGAATCAGTGAATGGTAAACTATATGAACAAAACCACTAATAAATTAATGTACATTATTTGAAAATTCTTTATGACATATACAAAGAATGATTCAGACATGTATTGAGTCATTAAGATTTCTACATCGATAATGAAAAAACACATTACAAACATTTTATTATTTGATTTTGTAGAAATAAAAAACATATATATATATATATATATATGAATACAAAGTCTGATATATATGATTATATAGCAATGGTATTAGCTGGAAAAAGGTTTCTTGATTGTTTTTATTTTATTCTTTGCTCTTTATTGACAGAATTTTTTAGTGTTACAGGTAACCAGAAAAAATAGCTATTTTAATTTAAAAAGTATATGAATACTTCTGAGCTGCAAAAAGTTTCATATTAGCTTGTTTTATTTTTTCTAAGTGCATGTGAAGAAAAATCATTTTGTCATAATTAAAATTTCAGTAAAATAGGAATACAGTTATTTAAATAGTAAATTTGTATGTTACATCAAATATGGTAATATAAGCTGCACCTGCATGTTTGAGTCTTAAAAATGAGATGTTGCATTTTTCTTAAAAAGTATAAAGTAAAAATATAAGGCCTCATAAACTTATTGGCAGTTTTATAATGTAACTTATAAATTGCTACCACCAATGCTACTTTTAAATAGTACAACCTCTTTATTTTTATTTCATATGGACTATCAAGTGATTTATGTCTTCTCTAAATATATACAAGTAGTGGTAATTTTCCATCTACAACAAAGGGTTATACTAAATATATATATTTAATGATAGTGGTTTCTCTCTTAGGACTTAGAGAAATTCACAAATATCAACTCAGATTATGTACAATAAATTAGAGCAATATTTTTAGTCTTAAGGGGATAAGAATACTCTGTTGGATTTACTCTGATTGAAAAAACACTGAGTATTTCTTGCATGCTAAAATTTTTGGCAATCTCTGTAGTCATCTTCTAAACAACATTTATACACATATAAAAGAGGTTCAAGATCTTAAAAAGTACAATAATCACTACATTGTATTCTTGGCTGAAGTAACTGTAATAACACAGCATGGCTACGGAATTACTTTGAAATATTCTCCTGAATAGATTTTGTAAGAATTAAGAGGAAATAGCTTGTATTTCAGTATAATAATGTCTATGGGAACCATTTCTAAGACTGTTTTATGTGTGACTCAATTCCAGAAACAGGTCTTTGTGATATTTTTAATAATTATTCCCTTCAAATAGAGATTGAGACGAAACCATTTGACAAGAAATTTAAACGGATTTTAATAAGATTCAATAGGTATAAATTGTATAATATAACTAGGTAAAATAGATTAT
The DNA here is from genome assembly GCA_003508835.1 of Eonycteris spelaea. Taxonomy (NCBI): domain Eukaryota; kingdom Metazoa; phylum Chordata; class Mammalia; order Chiroptera; family Pteropodidae; genus Eonycteris; species Eonycteris spelaea. The sequence continues at coordinate 229,180 of PUFA01000445.1, forward strand.
ATTGTCTTTCTTAATTTTTCCCTGCATCTGTTTTTTTTTTTCTTTTTTCTTTATAATTTGATTCTGGATGATATTTTTAAATGTACTAAACTTTTTTTTTTTCTGGTTAAAACCCCTTTAATAGCTTTCTCTAAGCAATCTAAGATCTAAGTTCTCTTCCTTGTCATAAAGGCCCATATAAACTAATATGTGTGTACATTTCTAATCTTGTTTTCTGAATCTTTCCCTCTGCTTCTTTCTCTCTCATTATCATTCTGCCTCTCAGTCACACACTCAAGCCACAATAATCTCTCTTATGTCCCTTCTCTAACTAACCACAATGATTTCCACCTCTGAAACATTGGACTTGGTTGTTTCTATTGCTTGGAACATTCTTTCACTATATTTTCATATCACCTCACCTAAAATATTACCTCTTCCGAGAGGCATGACAACTTAACTAGCAACCTTCTGTCCTGCCACTCTTTTCTGATGTGCTAAATGAATATGTGGACTATGAGCATAAATTGTAGTTTCAATATATAGAAAATATCAGGATATAGTTTAGATGATTTCAAACATAATTGATCTTTAATTAGACTAAAAATATCCAAACTGGATTTAAAATTGATGACACATTTTATAATTGTTTATGAATAATTTATTCACTTATCTTGCAAATTAAGTTTTAATTAGTTTGCATATTTTCTTAATCAATTTTCATGTGAAGTTTTTATGCATGATCTAAAAACTTACTCATAAGAAAAGGAATTTTGCAGTGCTGAGAGTAAGCTGTTCCATTTTCCTTTAGGTCGACTATTCAGTTTTTGTTTTTACATTTTACTTATTGAATTATTAGAGTATGTATAATATGATTATGCAGGGTCCCATTTATCATATCTGTGGAAAAATATGCTTTAAAAAAACAAGAATTATTGTTAATGAAATTTAGAGAAAACTATTTTAAGAGAGAGTTATAAAACTTTAAATTCTACATATGTCTGCTTTAACACTCAAACATTCTAAAACCAACATTGTTTTCTGTATCCATAAGCTTAGTTTCTTGCTTTTTTGTTGTTGTTAATTCCACATATGAGAGATATATAGTGTTTGTCTTTCAATGACTTATTTCGCTTATCACAACATCTTAGAGTTCCATCCTTAATTTTGCCAATGACAATATTTTATTCTTTATGGTCAAATAATATTCTGTTGTACATAGATACCACGATTTCTTTATTTTTTCTTTCACCAATGGACATTTAGATTGTTTCTGTTTCTTGGGTATTGTAGATAATGAATGCTGTAATGAACATGGGGGTCATTATATCTTTTTGAATTAGTGCTTTTTAAAAAAATAAATAAATACCCAAATGTGGGATTGCTGGATCATGTAGTAGTTTTATTCTTAATTTTTTGAGGAATCTTCATACTGTTCTCCATAGCAGCTGCAACAATTTACATTCCCACCAACAGCACATGAGGATTTCCTTTCCTCCACATCCTGCCAACCTTGTTATTTCTTGTCTTTTTGGTCATAGCCATTCTAACATGTGAGAGGTGATATCACATTGTTTTCTTTTATTTGCATTTTCCTGATGATTAATGATGTAGAGGATCTTCTTGTGTACCTATTGGTCATCTGTATATCTACTTGAGAACAATATCTATTCAGTTATTATGCCCCTTTTAAAACTGAATTATATTTCTTTCACTATTGAGTGTTATGAGTTCTTAATATATTTTAGATATTAGTTCCTTATTGATATATGATTGCAGATATTGTCTTCCAATATAATTTGAAATCAGGGAGTATGATGCCTTAACCTTTATTCTTCTTTCTCACAACTGCTTTGGTTATGTGGGGTCTTTTATGGTTCCCTACAAATTTTAGGAATATTTGTTCTATTTCTGTGAAAAATACCATTGGAATTTTGATAGGGATTGGAATCTGTAGATTGCTTTGACATTTTAACAATATGTATTTTTTTTCAATCCATTAGCATAGAATATTTTTCCTTTTTTGTGCCTTCAATTTATTTTATTAATGTCTTATCATTTTTAATATATAGGTTCTTCACCTTTTGTTAAATTTATGCTTGGTATTTTTTTTTTTGAAGCATCAGTAATGAGATTGTTTTCTTAACTTCTTTCTCTGATGTTTTATTATTAACGTATGGAAATGCAATAGAGTTTGAATATTGATTTTGTACCCTGCAACTCTACTGAATTTATTAGTTTTAAGAGATTTTAATGACGTCTTTATGGTTTTTCAAATATAATATTATGTCATATGCAAATAGTGACAGTTTTACTTTTTCCTTTTCAATTTGGATGCCTCTTAATTCTTTTTCTTGCCTAATTGCTCTGGCTAAAGCTTCTAGTATTACCGATTCCACCAACAAGGATATAGGCTTCAAGGGGCAGATTTTATCTCTGAGATACTATATATTCAAGCATCTAGAAGTGTCCAATGAATACATTAATCTTTTTAAAACTACAATCACTAATTATTTGATCTTGTTTTTCAATCACTGTGCATAATAAAGCACACTGGGTAGACTTCCCTTTGGCAAAAATGAAGGTCTAATTACCATAGACCAGAAAGAGACTAATTATTTTCTGAATCACATATGCTCTATATGGAACTCAAATGCTGGAAGTTTAAAAGAATATTCGAGGATAAATTTCTATAGACACATATCAATAAGTTCTATGATGAATGAAAATAATACAGTTTTAAAGAAATCTGATAATATTTTAAAGAATTCTGATCAGGAATATAATTGCTCAAGTAGGACTGCAACCATGTTTTGTATCAGAGGAAATTCTCAGTATATATACAATTTTTTCCTTTTGAAATATCATGAAAAAAAAAAAAAAGAAAATGTGACTTATGAAACACATACTCCACATTCATGAACACATTTACATGATAAGAACAGAGCAGCATTTACATGATGAGTGCAGAATTTATACAAGTGCGGCTAAGTGATCATGATAACAACCACACACAAACATATATCATATTTACACATTAAAGTAGCAAAGCCAAGCTCATATTATACCTGGATACTTCACTTTTAACTTTATTAATAAAGTGCATTAATTTAAATTATTTTATTTGAGACAAAATATTATCAATTATTAAAAAACAATTGGACTTATGGACAACAAATACACAAAAACACATTTTCAAATCTAGTTTTTCAACAAAAATATAACTATTTTATGTTCTAAATGCTTCCAAATGTGATGCCACTTTACTGACAGACAGTGCAGACAAAAAGATTTCATCAGACTTCTAGACTTCCAAAGAGAGTTACTCCTGCTAGGAAAAAAAACTATTACATGTTAGCAGTTTAAGTATTACTTTGAATTACAGCATTTTCAAAAGTTGACAAAACTATAATGCTGCCTCTTTGAAGTAGAGTCATTCTAGTAATCCTCACAAATATTTTCTGGAGGGCAGATGATGTACTGTGGTTAAAAATTTTGGACCAAGGACATAATGAGTCCTTCCTGGCATTCAGGTATTAAACTTGAATTATAGAAAGTGATTATCTTTGTCACCTTGCCTGAAGTAATGATGTTCTGTTTTTCACAGAGCTATCAAAAACCTGCTGTTTCCGAAATAAGTATGATTCTAGGTTATTAATAAGCATACAAATGTAAGGTCTTCATTCAAATCATACTTGCAAGATCTCTAAAAATACATAAAGGCAATTTAGAATTTTATACAGCATGTTCTACATTCAAAATAAAAATATTTTTCTTTTAGATATTTAATATTTAATATCTAGGGTCACTTTAGACAATGTCTAAGCAAATGAAATTTCTGGCATGAGGCTAGAAACAAATACTTTGTTAACTAAATTACTTAAATCATTCAGACAATAGAAGGAAAAATTCTCTCAGATTACTTAGTAAGGCTCATGAGTAGCAGAGGTAAGATATACAACAACAACAACAACAACAACAACAACAACAAAACTGATAACTTTGATTTTATAGTATTTATTTCCTTTTAATGAGCAATTTCCTGAGAAAAGTAATGTTTTCATATAGTAACATTTAATAATTAAATAAAAAAGATTTGTAGAGATTTGTGACTTACAAATAAACCACTTAGAATTATTTTTGGACATATAATTGACATAGCATTTCAATTCTTGTCTTACCTTCCTTTCAGCATTCCACTTAATTATTTTGCAATACCCTATGGAGAGTCGATTGTATTATTCTGTTAAGAATGGCTGTGATATGCAAATGCATTTCAAAATAATCCCTTGAAGAAAAAGAACAAATATCCTTTCAATAGATATAATAAATATATGTTCATCCTTTGCTGTGAAGAAGTATTTTTGCATCACCCCCCTACATACACACAAAATAAGTTTTATAAAATGTCACAGTTTAGGCTGCATATGCTTGGTTAAACACAAGAATTAGATATGTAGAAGTGTAGGATGATAAGGGACAATCCTGGGAAAAGAGAAATGAAGATGTAATACGTCCAAAAGCTTTCTTCATTCTTCTTTCTTTTCCAAATAGAAATAGAATTTGAGACATGAAAATTTAGGACTTCATTGCCAGTCTTTTTTTTTTCCTTTGAGAAGCTCGTTAGCATGGTTAAAGAGACAATTCAAGAGAATTAGTAAAAACAAGACTATTTTTGTAACTGTCCCATTTAAAATGGGACAGTCACAGAAATATTTCTTCCTGACAGATTGATCCATTTCATTGAAAGACCATTTCTGAAATGAATATTGACTAATATGTGCAAAAGGTATGAGTAAAATAAGGATTTTGAGAGGAAGATGTCATTCTAGATTATGTGGGTGGACCCTCAATGCATTCATATGTATCCTTGTAAGCAAAAGGCACAGGGAGTTTTGAAATAGATAAGCAGAGGAGAAGGCCCATAGAACAAGAGGAACTAAAGTGGTCATGGAAACAGAAATTGGAATGATACAGATACAAGCCAAGAAGAAATATCTGTAGTCACTAAAAGCTAGCAAGAGTAAGGAATGTAATCTCCCTTAGAGCCTCTAGAGAAAGTTCAGCACTGCTTCCACCATGATTTTGTACTTCTGGACTTCAGTACTATAAGAGATAAAATTTCTATCACTTTAAGCTACTTAATCGTGATAAATTTTTATGATGGCCGTGAGATGCTAATACATATTTTGGTACCAGAAATGGCTTGCTCCTGTATAATAATTACCTTAAAATGTCAAAGTGGCTTTGGAATTAGATAATAAGTTAGGGCTCAGAAAGAAGTGAAGAGTATTGTAGATTAATCTTCTATAACCTTAGAGAATACATATGTTGTCGTAAACATTTAGAGTGTTGGTAAAATTATGAACAGAAAGGCTCTTTTGGTGAGAACTCAGAGGAAGTATGAAACGTGTTATTGGAAACTGTACAAAAGGTGATCCCTGTCATATAGAGGCAAAAAACTTGACTGAATTGTGTCCTATTGTTGTGAGGAAAACAGAATTTGTAAGTGATAGACTTGAATATTTAACCAAGATGCCCAGGCAGTATTTAAGGTGCAATCTAGTTTATTATTGCTGTGTATAGTGAAATGCGAAAAAAGATGAATTGAGAAAGAAAAATTGTTAAGCAAAAGTTTGTTAAGATACCTAAAATCCTTCAGGCAGGAAATGGGGTGCTAAAACAACTCACATGAAAATTTGGGCTACCATTCAAGAAAAAGGACTTCTGACAGCAGAACATTGTGAATTAAGGAGTGAGCTGCAGGCCAAGAGAAGCAAGTGACAGGACCAGAGGGCAGAATCTCAAGTAAAACAGGATTATTCTCATGCGTTGAAACCTAATAGAATTTATCCTGCTGAATTTTAAAATTGGTAACTACTTTCTACCTTTTGTTGTCTTTTTTGGAATAGGAAAGTCTATCAGTGTTATATTAGGCTTGTCCACCATTGTATTTTGAGAATACATAATTATTTTTTCTAATTTCACAGGTCCAGAAAAGGAGAGGAATTTTACCCTGAGATGAATAATATATTGTCTCACTCATACTGAGTAAGATGATTTAAATGATGAGATTCGAGACTTTTAAATTAAAGGTGTTTAGGTGAGAGTTAATGTTTGAATTGAGGTATAATGATTTGAGGACTTTGGGAATGTTGTAATGGGGTAAATATATTTTTCCATGTAGGATAGATGTGAATCTTGAGGAGTAAGAGGGTGAACTGCAGTAGGCCAAAAAAAATGCCCCCTTCCCAAACATTTCATATCCTATTTTTCAGAAACTTTTAATATATTATATGGTGAAAGTGTAAATATTAACTTATGGCAAAAGATGTGATTTTGTAAAGATATTGTTAAAGATAGCCCAATGGGCCCTATATTCAGTCAAATATATTCTTAAAGGAGAGAGACAGAGGGAGTTTTGAGACAAACATAAAGAAAATAAGACAGGAAAAAGGAGGAGACAATGAGACAGTGAAGGCAGAGATTGGAGTGATAGAGCCACAAGCCAAGGAATGCCTCTTGCCATTAGAAACTGAAATTGGACGGGAACAGATTCTCCACAGGGCCTCTGGAGGAAGTGCAGCCATGTCAAGGTTTTAATTTTAGCTTTCTGGCCTTAAGGACTATCAGAAAACAGATTTCTAATGTAAGACTCAATTTTGTAATAATTCGTTAAGGCATTCCTAAGAAAAATGATACAAATTTTGTTGATTTCTTTGATTGTAGGGTTGGCTAGACAAGACTGATGTTTGTAGGACAGGTTGCCAAGAAAAACAGGCTGGAAATTTTGGAGCCTGAGCCTGATGCTGCAAGACCACAGGAAGAAGATTTCTCTCATGCAAACCTCAGCTCTGCTCTTAAGACTTTCAACTATTGAATCAGACCTGCCAGATTATTGAGAATAATCTTTACTTAAAGGCAACTGATTGTAGATATTAATCACATTTAAAAATTTTATTTATAGCCACACCTAGATTCGTTTTTGTTTGAATAACTGGTACTAAGCCAAGCCAAGCTGACCAACACATGAATAGAATAGGTATAAGCCCAAAGAGGATATTATGGGATGGACTAAGTTCCAGATTCAAGGATGCTGGAAATATAAATAAACATGTTTCTTCCTAAAACACAAAGGAAAAGAAGTAGGATTATTCTGTAATAGATAACAGGAGAAGCATAATAAAAAATGGGTACTTAAAGTATATTTTGACATTTTTATTCATTTATACCTCAGGGTTGGGCAACTCTCTACAAAGATTATATGTGTGTGTGTGTGTGTGTGTGTGTGTACACATATATACACACACACATATATAATATATATTCACACACATGCACATATATATATATATATATGTATGTGTGTGTGTGCACGCGTATGTGTGTGTGAGAGAGAGGAATTTTAGTGTTATGCTAAAAGTATACAAAAATTTCACTTTTCTACCTTCAAGTCAGGAAATTATGCAAAGAGACTCAAAAAAAATATGGGCAAATGAAAACCTACAGAAAGTTCTGACTTATTATATAAAATGCTAAAAATAAATAAAGATGTACTTATTACTAGAAAAATATTATTTTTAGCTTTTTTGACAAATCTCAAATATTCGTATTTTAACATAGATAAGGCACGGAGACCATCCTCTTTAATATTTATTTGCAGTGTTGTATGTAGTACCATCATGGGACCCTCTCTTACAAATGTTATATTCTTTAATAATAGTTGATTCGTGGAAGAGGAAAGTGTTTTCATTCCTAGTATACCACTTTGCAATATACCTGAAATCCAAATATCCAAAAACAACTTAAAACAGCCAGCTTCTAATGTCATATTTTGCCCTTAACACACAAGCACACAAACACAAATGTATAAAACAGGAAAAGATAAGGAGCCCTACAATAAATTCAGATATCTTGAGTTCACCAACAATATATTTTTATTCCAAACTCTGCCTTTGTTTAGCACCCTGAGGTTTTATTAACAACCTAGGGCAATGCACAATAGTTGGACTTAGGATGAGTGAGAGGTATGCTTTCTTTTGTAGAGTATAAGAAGTGTGATTCTGAAAGAGAATGGGGAAAAACAATCTGTATGATGCCTTGACAACAGGAGAATTCTGATGCAGTTCAAGTTCAGGAGAGACAACAAATGAAAGTTAAGGAGTTATAAATTTATTTTCTTGAAATTGTGTTTGCCAGTATGTTCCTTAGAGTTATCCCAAAGTGTATTTATACCTAGGTTCAGGCTACTGATACAGAGGATAGCAGATGGAAAAAATCAAAGCAAATGAAAACAAAAAGGAATAAATCAATAGACCAATTTAGACAAGAGGCAGCAATCTGGACAGATTCCTGAGCTAAGGAGATTATTGCAAATGACCTAGCCAAAGAGTTTGGATGGAATAAGGCTTTGTTATATTTCTTTCCTTCTTTAGGATGAGGCCAAGTTCATCTGGTAGAAAGCCCGAGGGGATGTGACAAAGTTCTGAGAGAGAACATGGTTTTCTATAATTTCTCATCTCTCTCTCTCTCTCTCTCTCTCTCTCTCTCTCTCTCTCTCTCTCTCTCTCTCTCTCTCTAACTTAGTAGATTGATGGCCTTGAGGAAGTTCAGGAAAGATTCCTTTCAGTTCATAGGATACTTTATTAGCCCTCTTCTCTTCCTATCCACCATAGTCACTGACATCATCAGGAAGAGGAAGTGTTTTCTACTCTTTTGCTTTGTGAAGTCTTTTAAAAGTCAAACATATGACCAGCTCCTCTATGATCTTGGCTCATCATAAAATGGACTGAGCACACAGTGAACTGAGTACATGTAGATGAAACTGAGGCTTTCCAAATGTCCATCTAACCCCTCCATTTCCAAGAGACCTAGAATCCTATCTGCTCTCCCTGAACCTACTCCCCAAGGGAATTTGTCTGACTTCTGTAAAATATACTAGATAAGCAGAGATAACACCTATCATGGCTACCTTAGAGACATATAAATTTTACCTATGGTGGGATTCATAGTCTGTGAAAATATGCTCAGAAGGAAAATAGGAAAATAAAATCTTAAAAGCCTGAAAATAGAGTTTTTCAGCAGAAATGGACAACATGGCTTTGTCAGTTTCTTGACTGCAGTGTTTGAGAATTACCTGCAGTAACTGTTGATACCTAGAAGAGATGAAAGTGATATGTACATTGTATTTCCTGGATTTCCTGTCCACATACAGTAGTGTCTGCAGTGAACAAAGAGGGTAGTTGATGGGATACAGATCCAGCTAAGATCCAAATCTGACTGGGGTAATTTATTAGTGTGTGTAACGGTGCCATGATGTCAGATGCCTCTGCAGAAGATGATCACAGTCCTTTAAAAATCCAAAACAGTCTATAGGCCTTGAAGTTAATTGGGAAGGAACAAGATTCTTTAGTACATTATTTGTGTAAGTAGCCACAGATCAAGAGCAAGTTCAGGCGGCATTAGGGATTATCAAAAATAATCCCAATGCATCTTGAAAATTCCCCAAGTCAGACTTCCTTTCTGTTTTTCAAGACCCAATAAACCTAATCTCTAATGAGAGTCTTATGCGCTATTGAGATGATAGGTAAAATAATTTTGAATAGGGTTATTTTCTGCATCTTCACATTTATTTAATGTTATACATGTATAGTAAGTTATGGTTTTGTGCCAGATACTGTTCTAGACTCTGGGAATATAACATTAACAAAAGAGCCAAAAAATCTTTACCTCAAGAAGCTTAAATTCTAATTGATGAGCAATAATATTCAAACTAAATATGAATCATATAGTATATTAGAAGACAATGCATGTTATAGATCACTACAAAGGAAGGGAGTAGTAATAAGTACATTTCAAAAAACTACAATATATAATACATTTAATGCCCCAAATTTGGTAAATAGTTTAATATTCGATTATATAGTTCTTTACTACCTCAAAACTGATTATCATTATTACTCTAATAGATTTACACAGCATCAAACTATTAAGGCATTGTGTATTATTGGAAAACCATTTAAATTGTTTTGGCCTCAGACTGGTTTATCTGATTGGTTTTATGTGTAATTCTAATATGAGACCCAAAACACTGGACAGAATTGGACAAATGAAAATTCAGGTCTGCCTTAAGCTTAAATTAAGATTGTATCATTATGTAGTTGATTCGTTTTAGGTCATTTGACTCACAAAGTAAAGAACAATCATAGTGATAAACACCAATCAATTACCAATTAACTAATTGGCTATTTTTCTGATAAATAGAAGTTTGCTCAATTTGTTGACTGTCTTAGCACTCTGATTTTTCTTTTAATATGTAATTTGTGTGATTCTCTACCCTGTTATTCTATTAATAGGTTTAAAAGTATTTCAGGAATCTTACATCCATATAATGGAAATTTCTTCTTCAGTTTGTTTGTGAACTTTCTAGTTTACACATAAGTCCACCAAATATCAAAGTTGTTTTTTTTTGTTTGTTTGTTTGTTTGTTTGTTTTTAAATGTAGGACACCTTAGTGTTAGAGACACCTCCAGGTAACTTCAATGTCTGAGAAAGTAATTATGCCGTATCTCCCCTGAGCTGTCTCTGTCCCACATCATCTCTAATTGAGGAATGTAGTTAAATTAACATTGTTGTCTGCTTTGAAGGGGAAACAAAGTTTCATAAGAATTGACAGTGGGAGGAAAGTTCACTTTTACTTGGGCGACATGTCTTTGGAATGGCTTGATGAAAACAGAGTCATATTTTGGAAATTGTGTTTGATTGCATGTGGATCTCGGATGAATTTAAAATTTTTTTACTTATATTTTTTCCTTAACTGTTGATAAAACTTCCCATATACTTGAAACATTACTAAGGTAGACAGCAAATATATTGATAATTATGTTAAAAGTCAGCATTTTGGGAACCTGATCTTTTGAATTATTGCAATACCGTGTCCACTCTAAACCTCAATAATAACAAGAAACTAATGAAAATAAACTGTGATCATAACCCTTACCTTACTGATACAAAATTCATATTCATGTATTTTTAACAATATAATTAAGAGTTTACAAATCAAAGTAAAAACTGTATTTCAGCATAATTTATATCACATTAATTAAAAGGTGTACAAAAGGCAAAATTTAAAAAATTTGCATTAGTTTTTTAAAAATGGTATACTTAAATATCCTCTGTTGGCAATGTAATGTATTAGAAATAGAACATTTAAAGATTTTACAGCATCTTTTGGTTTTATACTAAAGACTTGATATAAGATATTATAGTTAATATTCAATTTAGACCAATGTCATTTCCATTTATTTTAGAACTGTAATTATATATTATAATGAGATGTAATTCTTATGAAACATGAAAAAAATGTAATTCTTTCCTCCTTTATTCCAAACAATAGAGACTTAAATGCTACATAGATGTTTGGATACAGATAGCTGAGGTTGTATATGCACTATGGATTATTGCTTTATAATTTAATTGAGGAAAACATTAGGTGGTATTGAGGAAGACATCATTATTTCAGGAAAATCTCTATGAAGCACAATTTTGGAGTGTAGAATAAGAAAGAAAACCTTACTTACATAACATTTTTTCTTTCAAAGCTTGATAATATCATGCATAAACATTGCTCTTTGAAATTATGTATTTCATAAGGGTTGGAGATTTCTTTAAAATTCAGTGTGGATGCTTATTTTCATGCAGATAAAAACTTTGAGAGCAGATTTACCCAAATAATTTACTTTTTTAAACAGGCAAAATAAATTTCAAATATATCTGATCATTGCCAAATGTTTGAATAGTTTATATATTAATAAATGTTGTAAATAATACCTTTGAGTCCTTTCTGCTTGTTAAATCATATCCAGTTTTCTTGGTCCAATGTTTTTAGAGATTTTGTATTACTTCCAAATTCAGTGTAAAAATTATTCTAACCATATGTCTTTGAGAACATATAGTTTTATTCTTTGGAGGACTGAAATATAGTCTAATTATTCTTTCTCCACAACTCAAAGAAGAGAGGATATATATGTTTGCTTTCTATTTAATATCTCAAAGGATAGAGGTTTTGCTTTTTCCACATTAGTGATGATGTTCAACTTGTAAGCTATATGTACATTCACATTGTGGTGAATGATTAAACAGTTATCTAGATAATGGAAACGTTGTTAGTTTTTTCTCAATTTCATGAACATACATATTAAAGGAAATTTTGTGATATAAACTATCCAGATTTGCACACATTCTCCTATTGTCTGCTAATCATTTACCTGGTATCACTTTGATTAATAACCTCATGATCAAGTTTTCATTGTATCATAGCAATACTATTTCATCACATTTAGTGAAAAACCTTTAAAAACAGTTTGAGAAAGAGAATAATTTGATAATGGCAGGAATTATCTTTGTGTGTGTATGTATATATACACATGTGCATTAGAAAGAATATGGAAATAGTCTTTGGAGACATATAGGTAATATTAGAAAAATTGATTTCAACATTCCATTCTTGTTATCTAAAATGTATTTATTTGAATATTAATAATATATTCCTCTTATTTAGAGAAATTACTAATTTATAGAAGAGAGAAAAGAAGAAACAAAAATAAAATATACTCTACTTTGCCGCCCAAGGGCCATTATGAATTTGTTTCAAATAATTGTAATTACATTTCATATTTCTCGTCAGAGTATATTATGTTTTACTGTCATTGAATGTAAAGAAATGTGTGACATTTAATGACATTTAATGACATTTCTAGACTCAGCTCTAGAGAGCTTTATTTACTGAGGTTCTATATGCTTTTTACAGGTTTTCTCTGTCTCCACATTTAGACACTGTTACCCAGGTATTCTAAACAGGGTCATACTACAATAATATTATAGAACAGTTTGGTCAGTATTAAAAATCTCTTGATTTTTATAAATGAAGAACAATATATATTTACAACTTTTTTATTTTTGCAATAGTTATTTTAAGATGCTTGAGCTATTATTTTGTTTCCAAAGTTATATTTATTTTGTTTAGTTTCTTTTAGTAACATTTTCATTTTATATATTGTTTTTATGAAATAATATTTCTTTTAAATAACAATTAATGAAATTCAGGGATGATGCTAATATCATTTTATGTCTTGATCAGACTTAGGGTTGCTCAGTGTAGCTATTTGTAAAAATCCATTGACATATACTTAAGGTTAGTGTATTTCAGTGCATGTAAATTTTACCTAAAAAAATATTAAACTCTAATGAAGAGTATTTTTAAGGATTGAATAGCTAAGCATGCCGTTGGCTATTGAAATGTACTGATATTTGCAATATATAATACTTTTAAATGTAAAAATAATAACATAGATGGATGGTCTCCCTTTGATAATCCCTGTTAACATTTAATATGTGGCCTACATTTTCATGACTCAATGCTCTCACTCTCTTTGTTTGGACCTTCATGTCTAGAGAAGGTAATAGTGTCTAAATGTTGCAAAATCCTATATGCCACCAGACACATTGTTGTGTTTTATCCCCCAATTTTTCCACACCTCTAGAAATAGTTCTGTATTCAAATAACAAATTCTAGTTGTGTGTTTCATGTTTTTCGCCAGTACCCTGACTGAGAAAATACTAGGGAGTGCCAAGAAACATGCCCTGTAGATAGGATTTTGAGATTGAATTGTCACACATTTGATGATACATAAATGACATCTTTGTTTGTGGTAAATGGGACTCTAAGGATTCATACATTCATCACCCTTGATTTACTGTTCTGGAGGACCAGTGTATGGCAGGTTAAAGAGAGATGAATTCTCTACAACTCTTAATCACTGTGGTAGCCATGGTAATTTGCACAAATTGTGGCTATTATGGCTCTTTTGACTGAACTGGAGCACTTACAAAAAGAAAGAAAGAACAAAAATAGAGACTGACTACATGTTCATAGTTGACCCTTTCTTACCTTCTATTTTGTCTTGACTTAAATTGAGTCAGGCTTCTGCCTTTCCTACAGTCCTCTGAACTCTGTGCTCTCCGAAGACTGAGCAAGCTCTAAAACAAAGTACCTTCTTTTGGAAATCAGTTCTACACAGCAAGACCCTTTTCCTGTAACACTCAGTGATCATTTCCTCTTGCTTGTCCAGTTTCCCCTGAGAAGATTCTGTTTATCCCTACTTGCCTTTCCTTTATCCCATTTAAAAACAAATCAAAACACACACACACACAAAAACCTTATTCTACTTGATTTTGAAATGCCTGTGGATTTCAGAGACTGTAACATTTTCCATATTGAAGTAAATTCTTTTGGATAAACCTCCCAATCTAAGTCCAGATTTATTTCAATATTATAGTTTCTGGTACCACGACTTGGGTAGAGAGTGCTGACTGCACTCAGACTGTCTTGTGTTCATTCAAGTATTCATGCTAGCTTCTTAGACCCGACCCATTTGTCCTTCCTAGCTGGGAAAATGAAGATCCATGGTGGTGAGCCACAACTCCTAATCTGCTGCTCTGAACATTTGTCTGTAGTAGCATGACAGAGAGATGCTTTAATTCTACCAAAAGGGGCTCTTGGTGGTTCTTTCCTGTCTGATCAGAAGACTTTCTGGTTCTTTTATATTTGTGTAGGTCTTATCCTGTCTCTTTTATATTGATTGAGCATCTGCCTAAATGGAATTATTCTTTGTTCTTTTGAGGGGAGATTTAATTCCTGACTCTTTTTGTACAACAGGATTCTTCCTGGCTCTTTTCTGATCAACAGAGAACTTCCTAGACAGAAGTATTCTTGGCTCTTTTTAAGTGAGAATTTACTCACTGACTCTGAAGTAGGAATACTCAGCTCTTTTGTGAGGCATTTCTGTTTTCCTTACTCCTTGTCCAGGGATTTCTCAGAATAAGTCTTTCAGCTTCTTAGTGAGGATTGCTCAAGAGACCCAGATGGAGATCATAGATGGAACTGCTTTTTCCTATCTGGCTCTTTTCTCTATATGATCTTGCTCTCTCATAGGTCACTCTTAATTACTGGACACCCTCCTCCTACCCTTCAACAGAGTATGTGTTTCACTACTATGGCATTAATTCTGGTCCATATCTTCAAAATGGAAAAAAAAATTCCTAAGGATAACTTAAAACTACAGTGGGCTCTTGCAACCACCCTGAATTTTAAGATATCTAGAAATAATAAACTTAATAAAATATTTTACTTATATCACATTTAAAAATATCATTAATAGCATTACTTCAAAAAGGGACAGACCATAACATTAGGAACACAAGACATAACTTTTTAAAATAAAAGCTATAAATATTAAGTTTAAAGGATATGAAAAATTTAGTTAAAATTAAGAAAATATTTTGCTTTGATTTTTCCATATTACAGTTAAAGTGTTACTACCTCATAAAAAATAAGATTTGTTTTATCTTTTAGAGTTAACATTTTATTTCTTAACATGTTTATGATTATGTTTTTTGAACGTTTTATTGTTGTTGAGGTCACTTTAATTATGTTTAGCTGACTTTTATTTAAAGAATAGGTATCTAGTTTTATAATAAGAATTAATAAACCTGAGAGATTCCACATAAAATATTTGAATTTCCAGCAAAATGATTACCGTAGAACGTTCAGTGCTTTATGAGAAGCTGTTTTACCTCAACCCTTTGTTATTCTGCCATGTTTTTATATGGGAAATATATGCATATTTCTCCAAATATCTCTTTAATATATGACAGCAGACAGCATAAATAGAGAACTAGCTTCTCTAGAGAGTAAGTAAGCTAAGGACATTAACCTTTATGATGGACTGCAGGTTTCACATTATGAGGCAAATTCTTTATTTCAAAATGTTAACCCATAGTACTTAGTAATTGAAGCCTGTGTGATTTAGAGTTTAGAAATGAATTAAGTACAAAAATAGATTCTTTCTCCACTCTCCTTTGGTTTTGCCCTGGATTGATTATTATTCATTTAGAACCTTGCCTTCTAGGACTTTGTTCCAAGAGAGTCTGAGAATTTCAGTAACTAATGAATTCAGTAGCATTTCCTTCTTACTTAAATTATTTGTCAATTAAAATGTTATTAGTGAAATTGCAATTTATTTTCACTTCATGTCTATTAGAAGATGTGAAGGACTACTTTTATTCCTATTCTGTAATGAAGATACTTAAAAATATGTTAAGAAATCCATCTAAAACAATTTAATACATTCCCATAGTGGAGCCTGGATTTTAACACAGGGAATCAGGATCTATAATTCATACTCTTGGATGTTGGACTACAAATTCTGTTAGGGCAAGGCAAAAGAAACAGGAAATTTGAGATATACTGGAAATGTCAATATATACCTATGATCTTTATTTTTAGAAAAAGATTTCACTGTTCTGTCTTTAAAATAGTTAAAAACTACTCATCCCTCTTATCACCATGCTAGTTTCTAATCATTCCATGGGACATAGTAATGTGCAGCCTTTACTATCCAATTCTGTTCTCTTAAACTCTTATATCCTGAAGAATATCCTTGGTAGGATATCTGATTTCGTTCCCTGGTTTAGGTAAAAATCAGGATGAGTTGGAGACCTTGTTAAAGGAAACAAGGGTATTTCTAGTGTTTCTATGGGTAGATATAGAAAAGAATACTGTTTGATGCAGAAATTCCCAATAGATATATTCCCTGGAAAATCTTATTCACATGTGTACCAAGGGGTGTAGAAACAGTGTTCGCAGCATCATTACTCTTTATAGCCCCAAACTAGTAACACTAAATATTCATGCAAAATAAAATAAATAATTATTTGTTACAATAATTAAAATTAATGCACTATAGCTATAGATAAAAACATAGTTTAAAAAGTAAGATGAAATAATGGATATATTTATATAAAAAATCAAAAGCAATAGTAATACTATTATATGCCTATGTGACTAATAAATAGTAAATAAAAGTGAAGATGTTATTAATATAAAATGGCATTTCTACAGGTAAGAGTGGAAGCTATGACTAGGTAAGGACACAGCAGAGAATTTAGATCGTATCAATTTTTTTTTTTTTTGTCAGGTCTTGGGTCACATTGTGGCTATTTGCTTTATAATTAATTTTTAACCTCCACTTTCACATGTTTTGCACTTTTCTACATGTGTGTTTTCTGACACAATAAAGAATAAAAAGCAAATTCAAAATTTCTCTAATAAGTACACTGAAATTCAAAAACTAAAATTGATCATCAAATGTGGTAGTAGAAACAAAAATAAGACTTCAAAAATAAGACTTTCCTGTTAGACAAGCAAAATTACAAAGATATTTAAATTAAAAAAAAATTAAGATAGGGTAATTCAACGCTCTTTGAGGAAAAATGAAAAAAAAATAATAATCTTACCTTTCTAAAATCTCATCACTCCTACTTGCTTTCAGATACAAATTTTAAAAATTGTTTTAATTCTGAAGGCTTATTCACTAATTAAACCTGAGGTTGTGTCTACTTTGCTATACACTTCATACAGTTCATGTATTAGTTTGTTAGGGCTTTCAGAACAAAGTACCACAAAATGAGTGCTTTAACAACAGAAATGCATTGTCTCACAGTTCTGTAGTCTAGATGTCAGAGATAAAGGTGTTAGTAAATTGAATCCCTTCTGAGAGCTGTGACAAAGAATCTAGTTCGTGCCTCTCTCCTAGCTTCTGGCATTCTCTGCTCTTCTTTGGCTTGTAAAAGTATCACCCTGATATTGGCCTCCATCTTCACTTGGCAGTCTCCCTCTGTCTGTGTCTGTCTCCAGATTCTCCTTTTTTGTGAAGACATTGAATTAGGGTGCACCCTAATGAACTCGTTCTAACTTCATGACCTATCTCCAAATAAGGAGTACATTCTAAGGTATTGGGGATAAGATTTCAACATATAAATTTTGAGAGGAAACAATTCAACTCATAACAGCTTCCTTTTTATTCCTGCTGTGTTTTTCATCTGGAAATCCCTTTTTCATTTGATTCCAATCCAAACACATTCAGTAGTCCTTTATCATTATTTACTCCTGCTGCCCACCTGTGTAATCATTGGTCTAAAAGTAAAATTTTGTTCATGTTGAATGAAAACAATTAGCAGTACTTTGGACTCTCCACTAAATCTTTTCTTTTGTCATTTACTACTGTAGACATACTGGGCATTTTTAGAGTTCTCAAATTGCCAAAAGGTAGATTTATGATAGAATACTTTCACATAAGGACTTTCGAAGCTAATTAAACATCTAAAGCTCATTCCCATTCTCATCATTGTGACTCATTACTTATGTGTTCTTCATTGTGATCTTATTCTAACTATACTCTTGTCTATTCTTTTTAATGAATGTATGGTTTCCAACTTAAATGCATTTCCTAACCTCAAATTCTTAGTACTTATGAATTTAGCTATTTTTGATTTACTTTTGCTTATTATTTTAGAAAGGCAGCAACCTCCTTCCTCCTTTACTATCAGCAGCATGATTTCTTTAGAGCAATATGTTTATGAACAGAGGAGCTGTATCAATTAGATCTCTTTATCTAATGCACATTTATGAAAAAGTAGCTATATTTTTTGTCCTTGTTCTTGTTACTGTTTAGAAGAATGTGCATAGGACTCAGAAATTTATCTTGTAAAGGTAGTTACAAAGATCAATGTATTGTTATCAGAAATTATTCTTGACAAACTCTTTTTGACAAGTTTTTATGTTCATGTTAACTGACAATAATAGTATTCCACTGTTCCATTTAATAAATACTTCAATACACTGTCAGGATTTTTCTGTTACCTTTATAATTTTTTTTTAAAGAAAGAAACAGATTTTAATCACATATACTTAAATTTGATCAGTAAATCCATCACATCTTCACAATAAACACTATGATTCTTCAGTCACAGTGTGACTGGTTTCCATTTTGGTTTATTAGATGAAGCTAATTTTCCTTTTTGATACTGAAAATTCCCCCAGGATTAAAGTTCTTTTCAAAGACATTGGTGTTATTCAAACTAATATAGGCTTAAATGCGAATTATACTGATAATCTGACATAGTTTAAATTCTATGCAATGCTCACTTTTTCACAGTGTATTTCTGCAATATTTTCAAACTTATGTTGATGTTGTAATTTATATTCTTATTTAAGTGGCTCAAACTACATTGTTTCTGGTAAAATAAGTCATGTAAAAAAGATTTATTGCTGTACGGTAACTTATTGCCCAGAAATCTTTGCAAATGGATTCTATGAAAATAAAAATCTATAATGTATGTTGAATTCTGTAAAGATAAGCACTGAGTCTATAGTAGAAATACAGGTGTTATATTTTTTTCTGGTATTTTTCAAAATATATCTTGAATGAATTAGAGGCTAAAAGATTTGGAGAAGAGTGGTCATTTAAAAAAAACTAGATTACTTTAAAAAAATCAGTGGCCTCTGGGTGACATTTATTACCACTCTGACAAGATATATTTCTTTCTTCATTTATATTTATAAATAAAAATAATATAGAGTTCTCTTCAGCTCACACATTTTATTATTGCACACCCTTAAGACATGATAATCTAAATGAGTGTTGCTGAGTGTTTAAATTGAAAGTTATTTTTATATCTTATGTAAAGCAATGAAATGTCCCCTCCACCATTTTCCTATTGTGCTCATTATACTTTGAATGGTCAACAAACGATGTAGGTACTATTGTTAACTATAAATTTCTTAGTATACTCCTTAAAGTTAAATCTGCTTAACATAGAGAGTAATGTATAAAATTTATTGTATGTAATGTTTGGTCAATTGAAAAAAGCATATTTGAAATTATGTTTCTTTACTATATTTTCTGGAAGAATTCCTGTTAACCTATATTTTCATTAATAAATAATATTCTATATTATGAATCATCATCTCTAAAATATTCCTAATCTTATTTAAATAGTAATTTTTTAAATTGAATTCATGCTTATAATTCTTTTGACTATTCAGCGATTATTTGCCTTATGTATCGAATCTATTTAATGTTTCATAACACAAGACAGAATCTAAAACATGATATAAGGAAAGAACTCAATGCATTCTGTGGCAAATAATTAAATTTATATAAGTTTGTCCTATCTAGGATTTGAAAGTAACAAGAACATCCACTAAGGAAATCAAGCAATAGGGATATGGCTTCTCCTCACCCCTCAGCCCCTGTTTTAAATTCTATTGCCTAATTAGATACTGGAATTAGAAATAAAAGTCTTTGAAAAATAATTAGGAAAGCAAATCTTTACTGTCAGCTGCTGGAATAAATTGGTTTTAAAGCACATTTAAGCAATTAAATAGTAGTTACAAACATTAACTTTTAGTAGATGAAAAAGGTATATTAACTGTTTATGGGTCTAGGAAAATAGTTGAATTTACTACATCCATATGCATTAAATTGACCTGAAAGAATTAGCTTAGTGTCCCCCAAAAGTGTTGGTAATTAGTACCTGGACATAATATATTTTATTTTAATATATATCATTTAAATATACATCTTTTGTCAAGTTATTTACCCTCTGATAATGTTACTTTTATAAAGTAACCACTATAGTTATCTAATGAAGTTAGCAACTTATATCAGGTTAAACTGTAATATATTATCATGATATGGGGGAATTGACTTTAGAGTAAGATAAAACAGGCATTCATACCCATTTATTGTACATTCAATCTAAGCTATAATATCCTAAATTAAATTCAAGAATTTGACTTTGGAGATTATATCTACATTAAATATTTTTGAATAGAACAAATAAAAATCGTATATTATTTCTGAAATATAAAGAGTTTGATAAATACTCAGATTTCATATCTTTCTCCCTGTATTTTTATATTTAGACCAATATGATCTTTATTCAACATATTATTAATTTTTTTTACTACATATAACTTTCACTTACTTTGATGACATCTCTTTCTTCATATTTTATTCTACCTAAACTAAATTAATGTTATCTTTCTTATTCTGATGTGTGCTGATGCTTATTGCAGTTTCTTCCTAAATGTATTAAGTTCTGACATTTTTCCCCAATTAGGCTTTTGAGCAATATTGTCTCAGACCCATTGAGCTCTTATTTTTAATTCTCCTTATGTTTAGTAAAGGGATATCATAGGTATTTCTTTGTTGTCTCAGTAATTATGAAATTAAGCCTATTGGAACATATCTAGAATTGTGTCCTTTGGTTATGCTAGACAAGAATTGTTCTGTTAGCTATAACTTCTCTTCATATCACTTCTATTGACACAGGCGTTTTCAAATTTTCTGGGGGACAATCAGGACATTTCAAGGAAGTAAAATGTCATTCTCCTGCTCTAGAATCTTCAGATGTACTAAATAATTAGACTCTTATGGATTTCTGATGCAAATTTGCATTTTCAGCCTTTATCCCAGTATGTCTTTGTACTTATATCTGGCCAAAGCCATATTGGTGTGTTCAAGTGTCTCACACTAAATTTATATCCACCTAATACTATATCTTTTAAAATGTTCTCTCCTGACTTAGGACTTTCTTTTTCAGTCATGTATGGTCATCAAAACTTTCTTTAGTTTCCTCACTTAATTTACATCCTAAGGTGACTAGATTTTCAGTCAATATGCTTAACTTATGACCTGTAATCAATTCTCACATTCTGGAAATTAGTAATGTCATATCTAAGTTTTTATTGTTGAGTATAGAGTGAAGTGCTTATATTTGGCTATAATGAATAAATATTTGTGAATATATGGAATGCTTCAATAAATAGTTATAGGCTACATTGTTTTCTTCTGGATACAATGGAGGTTTCAAAAACATAATGGAAAATATTTAATAAAAATAATTTTCGTTAGGTTAAAAGGATGGCAAAGTATCTGATTATCAAACATTTAAATCATTGAATGAAATGTTGGCTGTCCAAATGTTTTTTTTTTTTTCTGCTATGAGAAAGATGGTTTCTCTTTTCCTTTAGGATTATGCCAATATAAGTGCTGTCAGCTCAAAACAAAGCTTAAAAATGAGAGTACAGAGTGAATCCAGCATGATAGCAGCATAAGATCTCCATTTTGTTTCTTCTTTATTTATATTTCTTTACTGTTTTATTCTCAAATAAACTATGAAGGTTGATATATTTTATTTTTTCAGTGTTTTTAAATTTAAATAAAAATTTTGTTCTACATGTAAACATTTTCTTCATTAATGCATATATGTGACATGATTTTTAAGTTATTACCCATATAGATAGATAGATAGATAGATAGATATATAGATATCTATATCTATATATATCTATATATCTATCTTAAGGAAAACTATACTGAAGCCATCAGCTCATTTTACTTAAATTAGAAAATACTTCTGGATAACAAAGTTAAAAACAAACAAACAAAAAGCAAACAGTATGTCTGCCTTCAAAGTAAATGGATAACAATTTTATCATAATTTATTATTCAAGACAATTTAAGTATTTAGTAAATAAGGGCTTCAGAGGCTGAAGGTTTTATTACATAATGGCCATAATTTCTGAAGTCTTGAAAGATTTTTTTAATGATAAATACACTATAAAAGTTTATATAATAGTAACAGAAACATAAAAGGATGGTTGCAGGTTATAAATGTACACACAAGTCCCCACATTGGACAAAAATGTAGGAATGGAATTCTTGTGAATAGTATATATTGTAATCTTAAATTTTCCTTAAGATCATTATTGTTTTCAAATTTAACTTTGTTCTGTATTAACATTAACAGCTTCTTCTTCCAGTCTATTCATCCATAAGAACCACTGTTAAGAGAATGTGTACACAAGAATTCTATTTTTTAGCTACATGTGCAAAAACATGCCTGAAGCTTAAAACATTAGATGAAGAACTATAATTTTAAAAATGCAATAAAGGTTGTAAAATTCTACTTTTACATTTGAATATCTGCTATGCATCAGGTAGTAGAGACAAATGAGAGAGACAAATTAATCTGATTTTGAGGAGCTTATATTCTAGTCGGGAGATAAAAACACAAACAAATAATTATCATAAAATATTACAAATGACATAACAATAGAATGAACAAATTGCTACCAATTGAACAGGATAAAATGACTATAAGATGATCACTACAGGATTTTCAGATTGTCAATGCAAGGGTATTTTTGCACTGGTCCAGGGACCAGTAAGCAGAGAAGATAGAAACCACTCCAGTCATTTGTCCAACCAGATAAAAGCAAAGCTTAGCAAAGTGCACTACATATGCTTACATGAGTTTTTCAAGGGTGTCGTAGTGGTTATTCTCAAGTTTAATGGAGAGATTAATATAAGTAAATAAAACTTTTAATAATTATTTAAATTGCACAAACTTCTCACTCTAACTTTATAGTTCATATCCTGGAAATAAGATTCTTTAATTTAGATTCGCTATTTATTGTTAATGAAAGATTATACCATGATTGTTTTATATGTGCAAATGTTGAGACAGAAGAAAAGAGAACTGTGTTGTAATAGTGGCTAGTGGTGCGATAAGTTATGCTTTAATCACCCAGCTGAAAGTTTTAATGCAAGGATAAAAATAGTTCATAATTCTGTGGAAGTTATAGCTTATGTCTAAGTTCTAAGACAATCACACTGCTGGTTTTGTAGAGTTGAACTGGACAAGAAAACTCAAGAGTTAGTAAACTTTGCAAGAGTTTTAAAAGTTACTTCATTTGAGGACTTCCTTTTACATCTTCTTATCTTTTACCCCTCACCATGTCATCTTTTTTATTTTTTGTCTTATTATTCTCAATGCCTCCCACAAAGTATAATTTAAAACATGCTGAAATTAGCTAATAGTAGTTTACTTATTATGTGTTAGTTGTTGTTTTAAAAATGTTTCCTGCTATAATTAAATTAATCATCACAACACATGAGATAGCTACTCTTTTCATTTTCTAGTTGACAAAACTGAGGTGCAGAGAGTCCATGTGCTGTCTTAAGGAGCATGATTTTAAAATTTTATTGATTGATCATCACTGCCATTAACATCTAGATTTACTATGCTGATTTTTGTGACTTTCACATGTAACCTTAAGCCTTTGAGTAGAATTATAGCTGATATAATGAATAGTAATTAATAGTTACATTAAATATAATACATTTTTATGCAATAGTAAATTTTGAAAAGATTAAGAAGTCTATTTAATGTACAAGAATGACAATTTTTTCCCAAATATTTAATTTACAAAGAAAATACAGTATGATAAAGGAGTAAAAAATAGTTTACAGTAAATACAACACAGCTTAAATAATAGTAAATTTTGTCTACAACAAAGTGAATTGTGACTGTCAAACATTTTCATTGCTAAAAGTTATTAAATCAAGATATATAAAATATGCAGAATGTCAGAACCATAAGAAACTTTAATTTTTTATCTATCTGCTTCCTGTGTTGAGGGTTGACTCTGTTTACCCACACATACACTCAGAACTGTGGCAAGTGATTTTCTGACAACTCTTCATAGAATTTTATAATTAGTATCACTATTTCTGAAGGTTATCTAATTTTGTTATTGTTGCACAGGTGTAATTATTAGATATTAGAAGTGCGGCATTTTTGAAAGAGCATGGTCTTTCAAAGCTCTAAGGTTGCCAAAGATTTTATTCTTGGCACTGACCCATGGTCTTTTATGCATATCTTAGTCTATTATTCTGAAGAGACTCTTCTGTAGGCAGAAAGCTGAGTCCACTCTAAAGTAAGTTTAGGAATAGAAATAAGAATGACAAGGATAAATTAGAAAATGATTTAAAAAAAATAATCAGTGAATAAAAGTAGACATATGACAAGTATGAAAGCAGAAAATAAGAGGATTAAGAGGATTAGTGAGCAAAGCTGAACTTATAAAATCCTAAAGTAACAACAACAAGCAAAAAATTGTGGTGCAGAATGATAAAGAATGCTATAATTTATATAGGGATCAGCATCATTACACTAAATTCAGCTTGTATCTACATGCAACAATTAGCTGTTTTGCTATTAGCTAATTTGCTATCAGATAATTGCTATTTTGCTATTAGCTATTAGCTCTATTGTTAATTTTTATGATTACTCTTTATTTTATATAAAGCTACTTCTTTATGAACTTGGATTTTCCATATTTTTATAAAATTTATGAATAATAATGTCTTTTTCAAATATCTTGATATGTTGGCAACGACCTTAGTTTATGATCCAACTTCATTAATTTATGGTTTATGTGATCAGATAATGCTAACATTTAGTTGGATTTAAATCTTACGGTTTTCTGTACATAGTATAGTATGGCAGTTTATTCAAGTTAAATAAAGTTGTTGATATCTACATCATTTCTCAAATACATAATTATTAGGACTTGTAAAATATTCTAGAAATTGTTATGAACCCAATAAAGTTAATATAAAAATTTAATTAATAGAAAAAAAAAGAACTCTTAATTTTGAGACTGACCAATAACAGACTTTTCTAAAATTTTTAAATGTATAGTTTTGTTGTGTTTTTGTTCTGGAGAATAAATTTGTGTAATGAGATTTATTATTTGCTATATATCCCCAAACTGAATTATTTCATAGCTGAGTATATTGAACTATTTTCTCTGATGTCTTTTTCATTGGATCCTAATGAATGTTATGTCATTGATAAAAGAAGCCTTTCAAAGTTAATAAACACTCAATGTTTTATTTCTGAAAGAATTTATAAAATAATAGAATAGCTTTCCAAAGTTACATTAAAATAACATCTTCTAGGTACAACTACTTTTATTCAAAACTTATTTGGAACAAGACATTCTCAAGCTGATTATTTCTCAATATAATCATGTGAGCAAGCTATTATGTGGGACAAGATATATCAGTTATGAGAATCAGCACTTGCTTTTAAGTATGCTAGAAAAAGGAAAGACTAACCTTCAAATTATCTAAAGGCCTCTACCAAAATGCCTCCTATAGTACCCCAAGTAATTAGAAAAAGAAATTTGAGGATGCAAAATTACTTAAGGATTACCATTGGATTTATTGATACGGGGAGGAAACTAATAAACTATGATTTATAACAATCTTTTGAGGCTCAGCTATAATTCCTATATGGTTACCTCCTGCTTGAAGGGTGGGTTCTAAGAACTCAAGTGAGATATGGACATTTAAGGAGTTTATTTATCTAGCTAAATACTTTTTTATAACTTAGAGCTCATTATTTTCTCTATCATGACAAGCTAGTATGGGCTAAAAAGTTTTAGAAGTCTCATGCCTTGGTTTTCGGAGGCTTTATGGTGCATTTGCTACACCCATTGATCGCTGGTAACAACTGTTGAAACCAAGGCAAAAAAAAAAAAAAAAAACAAAAAAAACAAAAAAACAAACCCTCCTTCACAGGCATTCGTCATAAATTAGCTTTGTTTGCATCTTTGATTTCCACGTGTCTTAGTATTAACACTAAAATCTGGATCACATTTTTAAGGCTTATACTACAATACATTGAAGCTAAATTCTAAATTTATGTCATAAAAATGAATCACTGTACATTTTAAAATAGGAAATATTTCACACGTCAGTATTTTAAATTTTTATTTTTAAATAATTTATGTTTGCAAAACATTGTAAATTATTACATATTCTATATACCATACAACCCACTTTTTTAATGTTAGTATCTTGCACTTCATGGTGCATTGCAATATTAAGAAATTAACACTGGTATAACACTGTTGACTAAATTGGAGACTTTAATCAGGTTTCACCAGTTTTCTATTAATGCATTTTTTCTGTCCTTGTATAAAATCCTGGATACCATATTATTTAGACACACCGGTAATTTCCAGTTCTTTTTGACTTTTCTGAAGTTCTAGTCAAATTTCATAGTCTGAGCTTATGAACTACACATTCTCCAGGCCCACCTGAATTTTATTTCCATGGTACCTGACGTCTTATTACTTAGTACATTTTACTCATGTTTGAACTTACTGATGAGTGATGAAATGATTTTTCTATGTCATGGATAAAAACATATTTCATCTGTCTTTAGATAATATATCTTTAGTTTTTTATGCACAGAGATGCTTGAAGTCAAAGATATTTCAATTTATATATTTTTCCACACCCTGGGTATTTCTAAGTTCTTTGGAAGGAACAAATTTAATTTAGTAATGTGAGATAGTTTAACTGATCTAGGGGGAAAAATGTCTTCCCTGTTTCCAATTTGTAACACAAATTTTTACATTCCCCATCATCTTGAAGGTATTTTTTTTTTATTCTCATTTGCTATTGCTAAAATCGACATTGATGCAGTCTCTGAAATATAGAAACATTAAATCGCCACAATTGCCCTGGGTTCCTTCCTCCACCTTTGGCCTTTATGTTATATCTGTAGTCAGTTCTTTGTGATTCCAGCTCAAAGCTTTACCTATATCTAAATCCTCATCTCCTGCAGTCCCTTCGTTGCCTCAGCTCAGGTCCTTCTTGTATCTTACCTAGATGAGCTCAACAAACTTTGCTCTGATTTCCTGGCATTAAATTACTACTCAGGCCCCTTTCATAAATTTTAAAGTGAAGATACCAAAAACCTGAATAATGAACATAAATGAAGTTTATAGAGTCCTAGGCAAAGTTGATTCTAGGTATAATGTTTAGTATTCCACAAAGGACTCAGGGGTCTACTGGGATAGCAAGGAGGCCAGTGTGGCTAAAACAGGATGCACAAGAAGATGAGTAGGAAGTGAAATCAAAGGAGGCAGGACAGGGAAGGAACAAATTATCAAATATTGAAGGAGATTATAATGTTACCCTTGGAGGTGAAATAAATTCATCTTTGCCCTGGTGGTACTTGTGTGTGTGTGTGTGTGTAGTGGGGGGCGTGGTGCGGGGTGGGGGACTCATTTCTTTCCACTGACACAGTAAAGAATTACAGATCAGCGAAGTTTAGGAAAAGTAAGATTTATTAAAGCACATTTCAAGAGAGAAATGGGCCATGCCAGCGATGGCTGTAGCCCTGCAGAATTTAGGAAGTCTACCTTATATTGGCCCTTGATGGGTGGTAACAGGGGTGATACTAGCCAATTGGCATGTGAGGTTATCTTGATTGACATTTTGCTGTTATATAACTCCTTGTTTACATGTGCTTACCCAGAATTCAGTCTGTTGTCATTTGACTCATGAACTTCCAGACATATGCATGATATTATAATGATGTATAATGAGGCCAAGGTCAAAGAAGGTCAGTATATATACCAAATGTGAGTGGTTATGCCCAGACTAAACCAGTGATTATTTTTGTGGTTTTTACTTCCTTGTAATGATAATTTTTAACCATAAATTGGGCGTTTTGGGGTGATCTTAAGGGAAATCTTTGGGTTGGGCCTTCATTCCCCTATCACTCCTGTCTACATCTACATAACTGCCTAATAATATCTTGTGGTTTGACTTTGAATAATAGGGGAAGCCATAATAGCTATTTTAGCACAAGATGACATGATATAAATACACATTAATATAATCACTATGGCTATTATATATGTTGAAGGTGGGTATAAGTGGAAAAGACAAATGCAAAATATTCAGATTCTTTCTCTTAATCTACAATGTTTTTACTGGCAAAAGAAATTGTATGTGGTTATGTCTCAAAAATTATTGTTCAAACACTTTTATGAGTGAGTTGTTCAGAAGAGAAGGGATAGAGATATGTCTGAGTATAGATAGAATAATATACAGACTATGATATAGAGCTTGAAGTGATATTCAAAGGAAACGAGAGGTTGTCTTTAGTAAAAAAATACTCACACCTGTAAAGAACACTTATAAAAAAAAATAGGAGTTTATTTGAGGCAAATTGATGACATGCTGGGAAGCAAGATCTCAAATGCTCCAGAAAATGAGTTTTTCAGTTTCTCTTATACATTTGTAATTAAGGAAGGAATGTAAGGAAGACTACATGAAGATAGAAGAAAGCAAGATGGAAAAGTCTCTATGATTGTATTACAGGATTGTTATCAAGATTGTGTGCTCCTTTGAAGGCCTCCAAGGGGTCTGCAATAAATAATTACTTCTGGCACTTCAAAAATATGTTAACCTAGATGCACAAGAACAAAGAACAGGGCTAGCTTAAGGCAAAGACAAACCTTCTATAGGCCTGGGTCATGTCTACCCACCATGACCTACCTAGTTAGTAATTTATGATAAGTTATCCCTTGTGAGGTTATTTTCTGTTATATTTATTACAGATTCCATTTTGTCCACATGAGAAATCCAAAGCTTGAGCCACCTGGGGGTAGGAGTTCAGATGATTAAAGCTAACATTGCAGAATTGCTGTTTTTGTGGTGACCTTGTAAACAGTAGGGTTGACAGATTAGTGTCGTTGATGCCTAATGCAAATTGTGGTTTTGAGCTTGTGAGTAGTAGTGAAGCAACAGGAATAAAGGATGGAGGTTTGCCTAGGGTACAGAGAGTTGGATGTTCTTACATGAGAGTTTGCTGAAGGCTATGTAGTGGTTATGGTGGGTCAGCTTCATTTGAACAGAAGGTTTTTCTGGATCTTCAGCTTAGTTACTCCAATAACAATGTCAAGGCTGGTGAAGCAGCTGGCTCAGAGCTCCCCTTCACTCCCCTATATGGCATTTCTTACTTAACTTAGGCTCCGTTTCTATCTTCCTTTCTCTGGTCCCAGTTATTTCTCAGAGCTCTTTCTTTTTCTTTTTGTCGTAGTCTCTATATTACCTTATGACATATATATTTCCATGACCTCATTTGTCATTCCAATGCTTATAACATTTACCCTCTATCTTTATTTTAGATCTTTCTGCTAATCTTCACCTGACATGGTCGTGATGACTCACAAAACTGCTAAATAACTGTGTTTTAAAATAAAATCCTTCCTGAAAATCATTAAATAAAAGACAGAACACACACACAGCCAATCAAAAAAGAGTAGCCGAACAGCCAATCAAAAAGGGTATCTGAACAGCCAATAAATATGTAAAATAAGATGTACAACTTCACTTAATAAAATACAAATTAAAACCACATTTCATAAACAACTACAAATCCAACAGAATGAATAAAAAGAAAAAATAAAAAATTCCAAATGATGGTAAGAATGAAGAATAACTGGTATTCTCATGTGTTGCTGGGGGTTTAATTTTTCTATGGGATAAGGAGAGAGACTCTAAGATTTTGACCTAATGACAAAAACACAACAATAAGACAGGATAATTGTGAGTGTAAAATGTATACCTAGCCATACATGACTGATAGAGATTGCTAAAGCCTATCCAGCACATTCTCTCTTTCTTTTAAGGAAATTTTTACCCAGATCTTCCCAGATGACACTTATTTTTAAAAACATAACGAGGTCTATGACATGTGTGTGTGTGTGTGTGTAATATATATATATATATACACATATATTATATATATATATATATATATATATTATACACCCCACACACACACGTACCTCGTCTGTGAGATGTGTCTTCATATCTAGATCTCCACACAGCTATTTATATTTATCAGTACCTTGATGTGAACCTGAACTAAATTTATCATATATTTATGTTGAAGAACTATACTATGTCGAATTTATATTAACATCACATATAGAGAGAATTCTATATGAAGTAAATCACTTTATATTTTTGGTGTTGAGATGATGGTGGTAGGGACGTGCAGAAGCTATGATGAATACTAGCTAGATATTCACCAATCCTGTTCATCTTGCTTTGTGTATAATTCTCAGCCCCTTTTGAAACTGGATTGAGATTGTATAACTAGATATTTTACTTTCATTAAAAATAAACAACAACAACAACAAAACTTGGCAGTATCATTGCATTCAGTTTTTCTCAAATAAGGAAACTGAGGCTCAGAGGGTTTAAATGTATAAGTTTAACCACAAATTATAAATTGTGAAGCAAGAAAGTGGTACTAGATCTTCGGTGTTCTAATCGTGCTTTATTTTTTACCAGTATTTCATAGTGTTTTATGTTTTATCAGCTACATTTTAGATTAGGTTTGAAAATTAGTTTCAAGAAGAGGATTGCAAAAAACTAAACACAAAAGAACATCGATAACAGAGAAACATGAAAGAATAGAATCTTTTGAGAAAAATAAAAACTATGTAACGAATGAATTCTTTACAAAAAAAGGTTATACACCAAAACAGATTGGGAATATCAAAACCTAGCAATTGTTCGAAATGAAGGGCCTTAATTTTTAAATACTCAAGCAGAGGTTTTCAAAGGCTTCAAAACATAAAGGAAATCTCAAAATAAGAGATATCTATGGATTGTCTTTGAAAGTAACCTATTTATAAATCATCAAATGTTATATAAACCTGTTTATATAGAAAACCAATGAAAGCACTGCACATACCGTTTCCTTTTGGCACGAGGTACCTTTGAAGTTCACCTCAGTTTAACATGCTGATGTGAAATAAACATCTGGGTAATGCAATCTTATTATATAAACATAGCTTGAAAATTAGTTTATGAAAGTGGAAGAAAAGAGCACTTTCCTAAATGAGTATATAGAATGCATTGGAAAAATACTGATATACTGATATTTATAGACTTCTTTGGCACGTGCAAAGGATAGCACACATATTCTGATAAGAGTACTTTGACTCTAAAATACGGTTTGCCCTAAAGCTAATCTTTTGAAAAGTCTCTTTTCCTCTCTCTCTCTCTCTCTCTCTCTCTCTCTCTCTCTCTCTCTCTCTCTCTCTCTCTGTTACAGCCCATTTAATTATTATTATTATTTTTTTATGGTGACATTGGTTAACGAAATCCAGTAAGGTTCAGATATACACTTTATGCTGTGTGTTCACCTTCCATAGTTAGATTTCTTTCTGTCACCACATATTTGACCCCCTTTACCCTGTCTACTTTCCCACTCCACCCTCTCCCCACCCTCTGGTAACCACTAGCCTATAGTCCATGTCCATGAGTCTCTGTTTTTTTTGTCCTGTTATTTGCTGCTTTTAGGTTTATATCCCACATATAAGTGATATCATGTGATTTTCAACTTTTTCTGTCTGGCTTATTGGTACAGCCACTGTGGAAAACCATATGGAGTTTCCTCAAAAAACTAAGAATTGATCTACCATATGATCCAGCAATCCCTCTACTGGGTATTTACCCCCAAAGACTTGAAAACCTATATCCAAAAAGATATTTGCACACCAATATTCATAGTGACATTATTCACAATGGCTAGGACATGGAAGCAACCGAGGTGTCCTACGATAGATGATTGGCTAGAGAAGCCATGCCACATATATACAATGGAATATTGCTCGGCCATAAGAAGAGATGAAATACTGCCATTTCGATAACCTGGATGGACCTTGAGATAATCATGCTAAGCAAAATAAGCCAGACAGAATAGTCTCTTTTCACTCTTCACTTTCTCCCTTGTTATTTTTAATCAGTATCATGGATTTTTTTCTATCTATTCACCAGTAACTATCAAATGCATGTTTAAGCCTACATTTCTCCAAACTCATATGGCCAATGACTTTCTCCTCATAATCACTTGGGTGCCTCATAATATCTCAGACTCATCGTGTGAGAAGTAAGCTCCTTTTCTTCCTCCTTTCTCTTAATTTAGTCTCAGCGGGGGGGGGGGGGAAAGAACTTACATTTCTCACTTTCTCATGTTAAATGACCTTATATCATCCCTGACACTTCTCTTATACCACATATTTACAGAAATCCCTTTTGCTTCTGCCTTCGAAACATAGCTTAAAGCTGACTGCTTCTTAACCAGCTCTACTGCAGAAATTCTCATTCAATCACCATTATTTCTCTCTGGAATTATTTCAGTAACCTCCCAAACTGGTTTTATACTATTTCCATACTTGCTCTCATTTAATTTATTCTCAAAGAAGAAGCCATAATAATTGTTAGTAATTTATACTGATGTAGGGAAGAGGCATGAGAACTAAATGTTAAACCAAGCTGAGTTCAGAACCTGCAGTGCGCTGCCAGGATAAAGGAAGATTCCTCCTGGAATTGCTAACAAGCCTTTTACTCATACCATAAAAGGAAAACAGAGTTTTTAAGTTGTACCCTACTCAAAATAAGCTCAGCCATCCATTCTCTATAGCTAAACCATGAGGAACCTGTAGAACAAAGGCTGAGATTGCTAGCACACCTTTCACTCTACATACCCATACCTTTCATGTTACATATCCATACTACCAAAGGAAAACAGGTATATGGTCTTTAAACTGTAATTCATATAAATTAAGAATTATTAAAAAAAAAATGAATTTCCCAAACATTCAGGATCTCTCTCAGCCTCTCTCATTCTCTGTCTCTGAGAGGAAACCATGTTTAATTTGGGAAGCATTATTGCTTCTCTAATAAACTTTCCTTTTGTCTATCTGGTGTGCACTTGAATTATTTCCTGCATGCAGTCAAGGACCCTCTCTCTCTTTCAGTACAAGACTTGAGCCCCCAGTTGGAGGGATTCACCCATCATGCATCAATATCATGCCACTCATGCTCAAAATATTTTGATGGTTTCCCTTTTCAGGCAGAATTAAAGCCAAATTCTTTACTTACATTGGTCCACAAAGCCTTTTACAATGTGACACCTCTTCCTTCTCTGACTTTATTGCTTATTATTTTTCCCCTCATTCAATCTACCTTTGTCATATGAAACTTTTTGCCATTTGTCGCACACGAAAGGTACACTGCAGCATTTCATCTTTTGTTCTTGCTGTTCTTTCAGCCTAGAATGCTCTTTTGCTGTCTATACACATATGTAAGTTAGAGGCTGAACAGAAAACTGATGATATACTAAAATGAAGATAAAATTGAGGAAGGTTTTTATAGAAAGGAGCTAATCACTACTTTTTTTTCATGATGGAGGGGAATGCTGTGTCCGAAATGAAGAAATACGTCATATTTTATTTCCCCACTAGTAGATTAATTAAATTAATGTCTATTACATCACTGTTCTGGCCCACCCTGCCCCCCCAAAAAAACAAATTAGGAGGGAAGAAATTGACTTTTCTTTTGTCTACTTTTCTATCCTCAGGATTTAATGCAGTGTGAATCATCTGTCAAACATTCAGTAAACAGAATTAATGAATGAAGAGGAAGAGGAAAAGTACAAAGAGGAGAAGGTGTTGTGATAGTAGTAGTAGCATCGGCCCTGCTGTTAGTAGTAGTTGTAAAAGTGATACTTTTCAAGCCTTGAAAATGTACCAGATATTGTTGTGTCAAGTGCTTTCATTGCATTATTTTAATCTTCACAACAGTTTATTGCATAGGGACATTTTCTCATTTTAGAGATTAGGAAACCAAAGTTCAAAGAAGTAAAATCACACAGGTAGCAGTTGGTAGAACATCATGACGATAAACCTGACTGCAAAGTCTTGCTCCTCTCTGATGCACATCGCTATTTTATTATTATTTTTTGTTGTTTTTGTTTTGTTTTGTTCTGTTAGTTGATACTTGTTAACTTTTCTCTCTGTCTACAAAGTAAGAATCTTGCTTTCATACCTAGGGTGTTAGGCAGTCATCTTGCTAATATGTCAAACTTCTGCAAACCCTCTTTATTAGTTTAATAGGGCTACCATAACAAATCACTACGACCGTGGTAGATTAAAACTATAAAAATGTATTTCTCACAGTGTGGAAGCCAGAAGGGTAAAATCAAGGGTATCAACAGGGTCACGCTACCTAAAAGGCTCTAGGGAGGATCCTCCTTTTTCCAGTTTCTGGTGGCTCAAACATTCTTGGCTTATGGCAAATAATAGCAATCACTGCCATTATTTTCAGATGGCCTTTTTTCTTGTGTCTCTGTAGGTCCTTTTCTGGCCCTTATTAAGATAGATTTATTTAGAGTTCACTCTAATCCAGGATGATCCTACCTTTATCCTTTAGTTGTTGCTAAGACACGTTTCCAAGTAAGGTCACATTCTAAGATTCTGGGTGGGTAATATTTTTTTGTGGGTACATTATTCAACCCATTACACCATCCTTTTTAGGGACAGGGACTTAGACTTTTTATCCAGTCTACTTAACTGCCAGTGAGGATTAAACTCCTTAAGAAAAGATAGCCAAAACTCATCAGCTTCAAAATATTACACTATCTCCTAAATTCCTGAATTATTGTGTTCCATCTGTATTAGGTACCTTTTCTTCTCTTGACTCTGGGATTAAGATTAATTGGCATACCTCTTCTAAGAAGCAAAGCATTCCACCAAGGTCCCAAATGAGAATCCATATTTAATAAAGTACAGTTAATATTTGGCATTTTCGTGTTTTAACAACAAGGAGGTTCTGATATCTTAAAGACCCTTTAGATATGCGGTCTATAAAATTTAGATGATTTTTTTTAAACCTATGGCTTATCTGGTATGGAAAAGAAAAATTCTCAACAGCCACAAACAAAATTGAATTATAAGACCTAAAAAGGATGCAAATTTGGAACAGGGGTATGTCTTCAGGGCATGCTGATCCTAGGTAAAGCAGAAATTGTATTTTAATAACTAGAGATAATATAAGAAGTAAAGGTTAAGATGCTTGAAAGCTGGGAAGAAACTCCAGGAAACCCTGTGGCAAAAATGGATTCCCCAAATTTTATACTTCTCATCTGAAAAAATGTTGTAACAACACTCTATGCCACAAAGGATGATGGAGAGGAAAAAATATTCCTTGAAAATTCATAATCATAATCTAGCCCTCATATATGCATCAGACTTTCAGGTTAAAAGTAACCAATTTTAATATATTTAATGAGCACTTTATTTATGAGAAACTGCCAAAGTATCTAAGAGCACTGAGAGCATCAGTTAATATTGATGTATGTGCAAAATGTTTATTGAAATTAAAAAAAAAAAACTTAAAAATCAAAACTGAACTAACCTAAATGTTCAGTTGGTTTTCTGACCAATTGAATAAATCATAATACAAAATTAAATATTAAGTGTGTATATGAGACTGTGTATCCCTAAGAGAAGTGAGATTGAAGTTCTCCCTTTTAAGAGAAAAAAAAAAAAAAGTAGTCTAGGAAGAGTAAAAGAAATGGAGCCACATGGTTCCCAAAGTTGAAGGAACTGGGGTCTGCTGGACAGTTTCATTAGACAGTTGGCAAAATTTCTGGAAAATAGAAATAATTAGTTGATGTGTCTCAGCTAAATGGGACAATAGATAGTCTCAAAATAAATGTGTGACCAAAGATGGCCTAAAAGCAAAACAAGACTTGATAAGACAGGATAACAGGGATAATAGATAATAGGTCCTAACCTGTGTAGAGTGATGACTGAGGATAAGCTAGATGTCCTCTAATACCTAAGAAAGTTAACACATGGAATGAGCTTAATGTAAGAAAGCAGTGAAGTCTAACTGTTGGAGAGATGCAAAAAACAATGTTAAGCCTGATATATGAAAGTATATAATCATACATATATATATATATATATATATGTACATACACATATACAAAAACACATATATATGTGTATACATGTACATAAATATATAAATATATATATGCATGTATATATAAGTTAAATTTTACTTTATATAAATTATTATATATTAACACTACAATTGTTTATATAGAAATAATATATGTATAGGATATCTAATGCACGTCTCAGTTTATAGACAGATTTACATACACTATGAAAATACATATGTATAAAGCTAGAAATAAATCTATAATATCATGTTTTTATTTAAATAGCTAATCTTCGAATACTGTATACATTATGATTACATTTAGCAGGAGTCTTAATTTGGATGTTCCTCAAAATATACTCAGAGACAAAAAAATTAAATGCAGGTAGATTTTTTGAGAGGTGATCCTTGGAAACAAATGAAGATGTATGGAAAATGAGACAGAGAAGGAAGAGAAGTCAATAAATGACATGATATGTTTATGATTCTGTTATAGATAAGGGCAACTGGGCCTCAATCCTGTGGGAGACACTCTGAAATTTTCTGAAGCATGCCTCATTAGCTCCCACTGGAGGACAAAAAGGGAGAGTATTTATCCATGGACTTTTCCTCAATTTTGTGAGAATCCTCCTCCTCCTTGCCCAGTGATTTCCAATATGTGTTGGTTACACAAACTTAAGGGTCGCTAACACAAGCCCGTAAGCTCCCTCTACAAAAAAAGTCATTAGGGTGAGAAATTGTCAGTGATGAATTAAGTACTGTGGCAGCTTCCTATTATACAGGTTATCCATGGACTGTGGGGCCTCTAGAGCATCAAGAGCATCTACTGTGGTCAGAAAAGAAGGAATAAAAATATTCTCATGTGTTATTGGATTTGAAGCTATTTTCATAAGCATGGGGATCTATGTGAAAGGATACATTTAATACTTTTTTTTCTTTTATCTTCTCCATTGGAGAAGAAGTTAGAGTGTTTGATAACGTTTTGTTTGTCTTTGGTTTGTTTAACTCATTGCTGTTTGGATATATTGTTTTGATATTAAATATAATAGCCTTTTTTTGAGGAGGAAAATATTTTTACTACTTTGGTATTCCGCCCAATAAACAAATTACTAGTATGGTTTGATTTCTGAAATTCACATCATTACATAGGGAGTAGAGGAGCTTTAATAAAGCAGCTCAGTGAGGCATTCCTTGGCTGATGATGATGCCATTACAGAGGATAGTGAGGGTGATGAGTAACCAAAATCTTTTTCTACTTTTGGAAGATTTTCTGGTTCCCTAATCTGTACCTGTGTGTTTAATTGTTCAAATTATATTATTTAAAATATGTTAAAATCTGTGACTGGGGCAAATGGAAAAAGAAACAATCCAGAGGATAGCACTGAACAGTTGTCATCCACACTTAAAATCAGAAGACAAGCACAAGACTTTATATGTGAGAGAGTCAACAAAAATGTTTTGGATAAATGGTGTCTACAATGACTAATATTTCCTTGACTACCTAAGAGAGTAAAAAAATGCTTCAGTCAATCAGTCAATTTTACAGATGCCAGAATCTGGAAATCTGGAAACAACTATTTCACTATAAACTCTCAAATTAATTTTTGCATCATTATTAATTTTTAAAATCATTATTTTTACATCATTAATTTTTAACAATAAAAATGTATACTATGAATGTAAAGTAAATCTGCTTAACCCCAAAGTCTCAGTGGCCTACCACAAGGTATTTTTTTTTCTTGTTTTCATCAAGATCAGTAAAAATCAGGCATTCCTCCCAGGCACATTCCTCTGCTCTGTGACTTAGGGATTTGGATTTTTTTCTTCCATGGTGTTGTTTCACCATTTTGAAATCCTTTCTTTTCACTCAAATGGAAAGGGGAGAAAGAGAATATGGAGGATAGCCCAGATTTTTTTTTTTTTTTGCCAGACCTGATAGCGAATTTTATCACTTCTACACACATTTCATTAACTAGGATCTTATTATGTGCAAAAGCAGTTTAGAATTGTATCCAAAGCAAGAGGAATCAGGATAGGTGAACATCTAGCCAGACTTCATCATAACTGTTCCACTTCCCTACAACCATCTCAACACCAAAAACATGAAGCGATTTACTGCAGATAGAATTCTATCTATATATGATGTTACTTTGAATGGAACATAGCATAGATCTTCAACATAAACATATGATTAATTTAGTTCAGGTTCATGTCAAGATATTAATAAATTTAAATAGGTATGATGATATGGATGATATAGAGTAGATATGAAGAAGACATTTCTCATAGAGGGAGAAACTGCATATGTATTTATAGTGAGGTTATAGAACCTCAGGGTCTTTTCAAAAATAAGAGTCCTCTGGGAAGATTTAGGTATAAGTTTTTCTAAAGGAAGGAGAAAATGGGTTGGATGACCTTTAGTAATTTCCACCAGCTATATAAATCTGTGACATTTCCATTAGCTCTCTAAATTATATTCTATTAAGATGATATTATATATACTTTATAGTGTATGTGAAAAATCTCCAAAAGCTTTCCTACCATTTCTGAGAAATTTTGTAATCAAAGGATACTAATTTAGGTATTCTAAATTATTTTTTCTAGTTGCTTAAATGGCATCAGCATTATCTCATTATAATCATCATCATCATCATCATCATCATCATCATCATCATTATCATCATCAAACTGTGGAGAGTTATCCCTGCCTTGATCTCTTTATGTAAAATTCTAAAGTACCTATAATAAATATCCTGAAGTCAGTAGTAATCAATCTGTCTTTGGAGGGGAAGTGGTTGGGAGGAACCTGTCTCACACCACCCTTTTTTTTATTAAGAAAAATTTCAATGTATCATGATACTCTCAGTTTCATAATTTGAATAAAACACAGTGATTTTGGGGGTGTGTTTTTTTATTATTATATTTTGCTTGCTTCTATGGCACCTACTATAGTGATTCCTGTTTTCTATGTAAAAGGCTCAACTCAAGTATACTGACAAATAAGTCAAAAGAAAAATCTACCTGTTAGACATCACATTATACCCAGAATTACTCCTTTCTTTTTAAGATTAATGCTTTCTGTTACTTAAAGATAATAGTCTGTTTCTTTATCCCATAGGAAAATTTTTCCATATTACAGAAGTTTTATTCTTTCTTAGCCCAACCTTAAACCAATCTGAAAGATATTTCCACACAGGTGGCAAGCTTTTCTCCATTATTGTTTACCTAATGTGTATGAGTTTTCTGCTGCTGTAAATCACCACACATTCTGTGGTTTAAGAGAACAAAATGTATTATAATTTCTGTAGATTGGGAGCCAAGTGTAAGTTAGCTGGGTCCTCTTCTCAGTGTCTCACCAGGTTGCAATCAAATTAATATCTGGGGCTGCATTCTCATCTAAGGCTCAGATCCTCTTCCACTTTCGCATCGTTGGCAGAGTCCTTGCCTTAGTATCATTGAAGTCTTTGTTTTCTTGCTAGCTGTTGGCACACTCAGCTTGCCTTTAGGTTCTTGCCTTGCGGCCCCCTTTATAGTACTTCTCAGCATGGCAGCTTACTTCTTCAATGCCTCAGGTAACTTTCGTCCCTAGTCTGTGGTAACATTTTTTATGGCAATTAACTCAACACTTTTGTTATGTAATTTGAACAGGTTGAAGAAATACCTATGGCATCATATTCTCAGGTTTGGCTCGCGCCAAAATAAGGGGAGAGTACAAGGTTTGTATACCAGAAGCCAGAATCTTAAGGACCATTTTAAGTGTGCCTACCACATAATTTCTTAAATAGTAGGGAAAGTTTATTAGAGTGATTTTAAAACATTAACTAGAATTTCTTCTCCTGATTAAAATTACTATTGATAAAGGTTTTAGTTTTAGTCAAGAAAAGTGAAATTGATTGGTTGGTTAATGACACTTCAACAAAGATTTAAAATCTTAAAAATGCATAAAAATCAGCAAAATATAATACAATTTAAATAAATAAGACAATTAAAGCAGGAACATTATTACACATAAAGTTTATATTCTGAATTTTTCATTTGATTTAGACAAATCTGTAAGACAAAATGTTATAATGTTAATAAGCTTGTTTCAACATTATATTGAGTTTTTGAGAAAAATTAATTAAATAATATCATAGTTTGTAAAACAATGTGGTATATAGGAAATTATTAAAATAGTAGTTGGGAAAATAGCTATAGCTCCCAAGCACCAAAAAGTAAAATAAAATCACTGCCATTTAAAGTGGACTTGAAGAGACATCATTCATTGTACTTTCTATTTATTGAGCTCCTATTAGGCAGTCCAGGAGCATTCTCTATAAATTATATTGCATCCAATTTCTGTTTGTCTTAATTACTATAAAAATCAGGAATAAATATTGTGCCCATTCTTTTAGTTGAAAAAACACATTGACTAAAGTTTTGCCTAAAATTCACACAGCTAGTAAATGGTTAACTCAGGATTTGCATCTATTAGTCTTTAGACTGTAAGCCTACCTCAGATAGCTACTCTGCAGTAGAACTTGGCCTCTGCAGATTTAAATGCTGCTATTTTCACTACTTACAAGCAAATGTAGGATTCTAAAGTAGGTAATGTTGGATATTTTAAAATAGGGGTTTGTAATAAACATCAGGTCTGTGTGGCTGAGCTTTGCAATTAGCTAGAGAATAAACTGAATGCAAATTTTGAATCTTAATAGGTGTTTTTAATCTACTTGACATAATATTTAGATGGACCCTTGTTGTCTTTCTTATTTTGTTAAAAATTACTCTGCAATTTAAACCAACAATTAGCTGTAAGAGAGGTGTTTTTTAAACACTAAAATAAGCATTGTTAGAAATATGGGGATTGATTTATGGTATAAAAACTCCACTATACTACCCATCTGGAAACAAAAATAAAAAATTCACAAACCAGTTTCAACAAGTACTCCAGTCTCCACAAACGTACTTACTTATCAAGTAAAAGACAAAGCTCCAATAAAATTGAAATTAGTGTATACTGTAAGCCTATGAACAAGAATCACACTTTTATTTTTTAAGGAAAATGTGATTGGGGATTATTACATGAATTTTCATATTTTTGTACTTTTTGGGGACAGATGGATCTTTTACATATCAAACTTCTATCCATTTCAAACAAATTCACTGGTTGTATCTAAAAGCTTTTTAATTTATATTTTCTATTTATTTCTTATTGAGGTATAATTGTCATATACCATTATATTAGTTTCAGGTGTACAAAATGCTTCAATATTTGTATACACTGCAATTTGATCACCACAATAAGTTCAGTTATCATCCTTCACCATACAAAGTTACATTTTTTTCCTTGTGATGAAAACTTTTAAGATTTACTCTCTTGGCAAATGCGAAGTATGCACTACAAAATTATTGACTAAAATCCCTGAACTGTATGTACATTACAAGATTATTTATTTTATAATTGGAAGTTTGTATCTCTTGACCCATTCTCTCACTCCTCTAATGCCATCAATTGCTCTGTGTTCTGTGTCTGAGTTTTGTTTTGTTTTTGTTTTTTTGTTTTTTAAATTCCACATGTACGTGAAGTCATGTGATATTTATTTTTCTGATTTACTTATTGTAATTCCTAAAGGGTCAATTACATCACAAATGGCAAGATTTAATTCTTTATTGCATATTTACCTTTAGTAAATGCTACAAACTCCAAACAACATTCTTTGACAGTTTAACTATTTCTTTATACCCTATACTAATTTATTTTGAGGAATTTTAAATAATACATTATTGATATTTTAATAATTTTACTTTTAAATATATATTTTTATTTTCAATTATAGTCAACCTAATACATTAGTTTCTGATGTACAGCAGAGTGATTAGACATTTATACAATTTACAGATGATGGATACTCACCATGGAAGAATATTCATATATATATTCATATATATAAATATATACATATTTAATATTTATAACAGGTTGCTTTCATATCTTGGTTAGTGTATAATGCAGCAATGAAATAGGGGTACATATATAGTTTTGAATTGCTTTCTTCAGATAAATATCTAGTAGTGGAATCCTTGAAGAATTTTTATTTTTTGAAGAACTTCCATACTGTTTTCTATAGTAGCTGCACCAATTTACATTCCACTAACAGTGCA
This sequence comes from Eonycteris spelaea, assembly GCA_003508835.1. Taxonomy (NCBI): domain Eukaryota; kingdom Metazoa; phylum Chordata; class Mammalia; order Chiroptera; family Pteropodidae; genus Eonycteris; species Eonycteris spelaea. The sequence continues at coordinate 271,677 of PUFA01000445.1, forward strand.
CAAGCGTCCTCTTTTCTTCACATCTTCGTCAGTATTTGTTATTGTACTTTTAATAGTAGCTATTGAAATAGGTGTGAGGTGGTATCTAATTGCAGTTTGATTTGAATTTCTCTGCTTAGTGTCATGGAGCATCTTTTCATGTGCCTGTTTGCCATCTTCTTTGGGAAAAAATAATGTCTATTTAGATCTTCTTCCTGTTTCCCACCCCCCCCCTTTTAATGCCCCCCTCACTTCCACCCCTGACCTAGGGATGTTGCTATCTCCCTTTATAAGAACTGGATCTATGAAGGCGGGGCTTCTCCCGCCACATGCTCGAGGCGCGCACCTGGGGACCCTGGCGGACCGGGACACAAACCCAGGGCCTTCTGTGTGTAAAACAGATGTGCTAACCATCATTATGGAGCCACCCCTCTCTGCCCATTTTTAAATTAGATTGTTTTTTACTATTGTGTTGATTGATTTTAATACATTTTTGGATATTAATGACTTATCAGATATATGATTTGCAATATTTTCTCTTATTCAGAAGGTTGCCTTTTCATTTTGATGATAGCTTTCTTTTCTATGTAGGAGCTTTATAGTTTCATATAGTCCTATTTAGTTTGTTTTTGCTGCCTTTGTTTTTGGTCAAGTTTTAAAAAATCATTACTGATACCAGTGTCTAGGAGCTTATTGCCTATATTTTCTTTGAGATTTTATGATTTCAGGTCTTATATCCAAGTTTTTACTTAATTTTGAGTTCATTTTCATGTATGGTGTAATACGGCAATCCAGTTTTATTCTTTTGCATGTAACCGTCCAGTTTTCTCAGTGCCATTTATAGAAGAGACTATCCTTTCCCCATTGTATATTCTTACATTGTTCTTTGTAAATTACTTAACCATATATGTATAAATTTATTTTGGGGATCTCTATTCTGTTCCATTGATCTACGAGTCTGCTTTTATGCCAATATCATACTGTTTCGATTACTACATCTTTGTAATATAGTTTGAAATCAGGGATGGTGATGTCTCCAGCATTGTTCTTCTTTCTCGAGATTGCTTTGGCTGTTTTCAGTCTTTTGTGGTTCCATACAAATTTTAGAATTATTTGGTCTAGTTCTGTGAAAAATGCTATTGGAATTTTGATAGGAATTGAATTGAATCTGTAGATTGCTTTGAGTAGTATTAACATTTTTAAAATATTAATTTATCCAATTGATGAGCATAGAGTATCTTTCCATTTATTTGTGTCTTCTTCAATTTCTTTCATTAATGTCATAGTTTTCAGTGTGCAGATATTTCACCTTCTTGGTTAAATTTATTTATAAGTATTTTATTCTTTTTGATGTAATTGTAAAGTGGAATTATTTCTTAATTTTTTTTTGTTTGTTAGTAGTTCATAAAAATGCAGCAGATTGTATAATGAATTCATTTATTGCTTCTAAGTTTTTTTGGTGGAGTCTTTAAGGTTTTCTATATATAAAAACATGTCCACAAATAACAACAGCTTTACTTCTTCCTTTCCAATTTGAATGTTTATTTATTTTCTTGCTAATTGTTCTGGATATTATTTCCAATGTTATGTTGAATAAATGCATGAGAGCAAGAATCTTTGTTGTGTTCCTGATCTTAGAGGAAAAGCTATCAGCTTTTCACTGTTGGGTATGATGCTACTGTGGGTTTTTCATATGTGACCTTTATTGTGTACAGGTGCATTTTCTCCATACCACTTTGTTGAGCATTTTTATCATGAATAAATGTCGAATTTTTTCAAATGCTTCATCTACATCTATTGAAATTATCATATTTTAAAATATTTTTAAATGTGTATATCACACTGATTTGCAGATGTTGAACTGTACTTTCACATTGGTGGCCAATAGGTTTTTCTAGCACCTTTTGTAAACAAGTCTGTAGTAAACATATTTTTTCCCTAGAGAAATCATTTACTTCCTTTCAGTGGATTGCTTTCCAAAATATTATATCATAAGCACTCTTGCCTCACTGATTTTTACAAATCAGCTCTACTGTTAGTAAAATGAAACCGTATTTTGCTCGCCTAAGCAAACTATCATTTATTTTACTTAAGTGATCATCTTTTTAGATATGATTTATTATGGAGGATTGTGGCTTTCATAGATGATGACAGAAAAATATATTGTTAAAATTATTTTTGTTCATTGGTTAAAAGTTCATGTTTTCGTACATGAGGAAAAGATCAAAGACTAATTATCTTTCCTTAGTCACTCATTATATTAATGTTTTCTCACTCTGAGCCAATGTTCTCAAACCAACTTTAAGATAGACATTTCGGTTCCAGATAGAAGTCTCCTAAGACAGTATGTTCATACAGTGTACACTTATTTCCTTTTGACCTGTTTCCCCATTGGTAACCCTTACATAGAGAATGAGAGAGTTAACACATTTTAGTACCTTTAGAGAGCATGCTATAATGAAGCAGTGCAAAATAACAGCACTGAGTCATCCTTGATCCTAGTACTTTATCTTATCTCTATACTTCTTTTTCCGTTCAAATTACTCACCTCCATCTTGATTGGGTTCTATTTAAACAGAAGATTCATCACCAAAAATGTTTTAAGAGTAATCAGCTTAACCATAAATATCTAAAGTATGGTTCTCCATTCAAATATTTAATTGAACATAAATTAAGAACCACATATAATTTCTATCACTAAGGTAATCGATTATTTCATTTTAGACAGATTGAAGTATAAGTTTTTAATACGATGCTATTAGCAATAGTCATATTCATTTGTTCTTTTCTTTAGAATATGAAGTATGTTCATAATTTAAATGAGAAATGGTCAAAAGTCTAGTCACCCGAAGAGATATTACATGTTTTCTGGAAGATACTATAGTGCTTTCTGAAATACGTTGAGTCAGTATTTGCTTTGCTTTTCCTTATAAACATCTGACACATTTCCCTTTCTAATGATAAGAACATGGAGAATAATGAACTGTGTGTGTTTGTGTGTGCGTAAAACTATTTTTTTCAAATATGTTTTAGATGTTTAAACAATTTGCCATTTAAAATAAATACCACCTCACACCTGTTAGAATGGCTATCATCAACAGGACAAGTAATAAGAAGTGTTGGAGAGGTTGTGGGGAAAGGGAACCCTCATACACTGCTGGTGGGAATGTAAATTGGTACAGTCACTGTGGAAAACAGTCTGGAGGTTCTTCAAAAAATTAAGAATGGATCTACCTTTTGACCCAGCAAAAGAACTTCTAGGTATTTATCCAAAGAAAACCTAAACAGAATTTGTAAGATCTATGCACCCTTAAGTTCATGGCAGCACTATTTACAATAGCCAAGATAATGAAAGCGACCTAAATGTGCATCAACAGATGATTGTATAAAGAAGTTATAGTTCATAAACACAGTGGAATATTACTCAGCCATAAAAAATGAAATCTTACCATTTGCACCAACATGGATGGACCTAGACGTTATTATGCTGAGTGAAATAAGTCAGAGAAAGATAAATACCATATGATTGTACTTATATGTGGAATCTAAGTAACAAAAAAAAAAACAAATCGAAAACAGATTCACAGATATAGAGGACAATCTGGTGATGGCTGGAGGGGAGGAAGGTTGAGGGGCTGGGAGAATAGGCTGAAGGGTTAAAGAAGTACAAATTAGTAATTGATAGATGGTCATGGGGATGGAGAGCATGGTATAGGGAATGCAGTTAGCATTAATCTAATGGCTAGGTGGAGAGCCAGAAGAGAGAAAGAGCAATTAGGGGGATTGTTTTATAAACTATATAAATGTCTAACCAATGGACTGTAAAATAAAATTAAAAAATAAAATAAAACATAAAAAGAAGGGCAGACAACTGGAAACACAGAGGCAGAGGGTGACTGTATTCAAGCACCTAGGTGGTGGAAACAGCTTGCTTACATTAAAGATCTTACATCAGAGATACTCCTGGAGGACCTGAGTACTTTGCAAAAGAAACCATAAAAAACACCTGCAGTTACGCATAGGTGGTGGAGAAGACACTGCACTATGTGACAATGGTTTCAGGCAGGAAGATGTAGACTCCATTTTGGGGGATTTGAAGCTTATATAATTTTGGAAACCCTCTTAAATAAAAAAAAGATTACAGAATCCTTAACATAAGATTAGGTATAAACGAATATCTGTTTATAATGAGTAAAAACGTCACAATAAGTTACAGTTCTGTAAGCTGGTTCTTATTTTAACCATATGCCAACTGTATTTTTTACAATTGTATGTTATGTTTTAATTAAACGTATTGTTTTGAGATGATTATAGATTCACATGCAGTTATAAGAAATAATACAAAAGATCCCACGTATGCTTTACGTTTCCACCAATGGTGATACCCTGTCCAGTAGTGTCAGTAGTGTAATATCACAGCCAGAATATTGACATTAATAGTCAAGAAACAGATAATTTCTGTCATCACAAGAGTCCCTCATGTTGCACTTTAACAGCCATGATCATGTCCCTCCTGCCGTACCTTCCTCTTATCCTCTGGCAGACATTAATCTATTCTTCATGGTTATAATTGCATCATTTCAAGAATGGTATATAAATAAAATCATACAACTTTTGTGATTAGCATTTTTGCGCTCAATCCATATCTGTGGAAATTTATCCATCCAGGCTGTCGCCTGTATCAGTGGTGCATTCTTTTTGATTACTGTGTAGTATTCCATAGTACAGATACATCAGTCTGTTAAACCATTCACCCACTGCAGGTTCATTCACAGAAGGATATATAGGTTGTTTACTAATTTTAGCTGTTACATATGAAGTTGCTATAAATGTTTATCTTACGGGCCTTTGTGTGTGTGTGTGTGTGTGTGTGTGTGTGTGTGTGTGTGTGTGTGTGTGTGCGTGCACGCACACACATTCTATCTCTGAGATATTTTCACAGGAGTACAATTGCTCGTTTGCATGTTTAGTTTTAATAAACTGAAAAGCTCAAAGTGGGAATACATACACACAGATTGTTTGAGTGATACAGTTTCTCTTCATTCTCTCTAAGATTTGATACTTTCAATGTTTTTTATGTCAGCCATTCTAATAAATATGTGATATCTCACTTGATTTTAATTTGCATTTTTCTACTGACTCTTGGTGTTGAGCATCTTCATGTGCTATTTGCTATTGACCCGTCCTTTTTGCTGAAATGTCTGTTTATGGTTTTGCCCATTTTCCAATTGCATTTTTTGCTGTTTACTCTTCTTTATGTAGTCATTTTGTTTAATATGTGATTTGCAAATATTTTCTAATCTGCAGCTTGTCTTTTCCTCCTATTGGTAATTTCATAGAGCAAAAATATTTGGTTACTGAGGAATAATTTTGACAAAGTATAATTTATTTATTTTTCCTTGTATAGATCCTGCTTTTGGTGGCAAGGCTAAGAACTATTTACTTGGATTTAGATATCAAAGATTTACTCCATTGTTTTTTCTAAAAGTTTTATAATTTTACATTTAACTTTTAAATCATGATCCATTTTGAGTTAATTTTTGTATGAGTATTGATTTTTGTCAAATGCTTTTGATATTTTAGTTGATATAACTATGTGACATTTCTTCTTGAGTAATAGTATGAATTGCATTTATCAGTTTGTAATAGTGAAATGGATACTTGCTTCTTTACAAGTAAACTAGTAATGATACATGCTAATTTTATGGATTTCAAAATTTTATTTGCTAATATTTTGTCAAAGACTTTTGCAGCAGTTATGGCTCAAAGTTAATATTTTAAAGGTGAAAAATATCTTTAAACAGCTAGAAGTTCTATAAATATAACATGCATTCTTTTTTAATGTTATTTTACTATTTAATCCATAAAATTTTTTTGATTTAATGTTTGAAATTAAGATATAATTTCTTTTTTTCTCTCCAAATAGTCCAATTTCTGATCAATATTTATTGAGTAATCAATGAATCTATAATGGATGTAATTTTTGTTTTTATTATGTAGACTATTATATTGATCAATGCCAAAATGAACTCTGAAATATCTGGATTCTCTGACATTGAATGAAAGATTTAGTGTACAAAATAAAGGGTTGGTAATTGTGGGTATGTCTTTCTTCAGATTTTTAAGTAATTTCAGGATATAAAAATATTAATAGTTACTATCTGTATGTGATATAATGATAATTGATAGGTGCTGTGTTTTTCAATAGCATATAATGCTTTATTAACACTTTATCCATGGAATTTGTGTCATAATAGCCAGTGTAGTCCATACGTATAGTTCATACAAACATTAATGAAAATCCACATATTATTTGAAAATATTATCTTTCTGCAAAATATAGATAAGAAGAATTAAACAGAAACTGGTTTAATGAAAACATATCTTCCATCAGAGAGAATTCTGAATCCATATGGACATTAAAATTAATAGCTTATTTTCATTTTGAAGATTAATCAACAAAAGATGTCCTTTGAAATTATCAACAATGGTGGGGTTGATTTAATAGTGATTTCCCCATATAAATCATTCTACCACAGGGAATATCTTTTTATAAGCAGCACACACTGTTTTAGAAACCTCTTGGCAACAATCGCCATTTTAGAAGAAATTCATGTTCCTCAATAAATGAGAATCAATTTAAGGAAGATAAAAAGGTTAAGCTTTTCATTAAATATTTCTGAATAATTTTAATAAACAAATGCATGCAAATAAATATATTCAGTTTGCTTTTACAAAAGTTATTTTATACACCTGATATTTTTACATAAAATTCCTCTCCTATTATTCTCACATATAAGATATGCAGAAATATTTCTACAAAAAGAAAACTATAAATTTTTAGAGTACTTCATGCTTCTTTTTGATGAAAAAATAAAATGATATTCACAAGTCTTAAGGTACCAGTGAGAAAAGCTTGGTGGTTTAATCTTTGTAATGTTTTATACTAGGGGAACGAACACTTTTTTTTTCTCTCTCTCTCCAGCCACTATTTTAATAATATGGAGAAGAATAGATGGTGCATGAGTTACTCAGCTTGATATAAATTCAGTGAGAATCCGCTTAATGCTTTTACTGTTCAGCGCTACATATAAACCTTCTCTTAGTGGCTAGAGAAGTATTTAGACACTATTTCAGTAAACAGATTCAGGTTTTTCAAGTTCAAGAGTTTCTTATGTAAATATATTAAGTTTGCTGAACTGATAAAATATTATAGGTAGCATGTGAGATCAATTGTAATACATAGAAATGTGTTTTTCTTCATAGCAGGACTTTTAAAAAAATTAACAACTTTCCTTATGATTCCTTGCTATGTTTTCAATATCTGTCCTATTAAAGAAATCAATAAATTATAGAGAAAGTACACTGGGCTCAAAGGTGGAAAACCTGGGCTTTAAATACTACTTCTGCCATTTATATCAATGTGTGTTGTTGAAATCCATGTTGAAGGCTTCACATTAATACCTATGCAATGGCAGTGAGGCAGTAGGGCATTGAAACTACATGTCTTAACTTCAAAGTGCATGCCTTTGGAGTCAAGATTCAGCACTAGATTGGGATCTTAGTCCTCAAAAATTCAGTCTTTCACTTACAAAAATAAAAATAACAAAACTCACTTCTCTTCTTAGCACAATAAATATCATAAAGTGAATGTTCAATAAATCTTATGCTGGATTTTTTTCTCTTATTTTCATTCTTTGAGAAATTAATTACTGTAAACTTTATTGTTTCCTCAGAGAAACACCATTTCTTAAAAGGCACATCTTTTCATCTCAAGGGGAAAAGATTTAAAATTTTTTTGGGGGGAGGGGTTTGTGTTTGAAATGAGATTTAGAATTATGCCACTATCTCCACCCTTTCATACTATAACTGATTGTAGTATGAAAGATTAATCCATATTTGAATAAGATCTGGTATATTTTGTGTAAAGTTTATAATAAATGTTGGTTTAATATGCTCACTTGAAGAAAGCAGCTCTTGTAAGTGACAAAACAAGTTGTGATTGTAAAAATTTTCTTGAGTTTAAAATAGTTTCAATATGTAATAACTTTAGGGAAATTCACTAAGTCTTAACTAAAGTTTCTGAAAATACAGTACCATGTATTTTATCCCTTGTAAGACATCAAGGCAGTAACAAATAGTTATAAAATACTTTTTGTTTCACTTAAAAGAGTTTTTATAAAAGGCTACTTTGGCTTTAGTATTTTCCTTTTTATGCCATAATAAATTTATTTTTATATAAGTTTACTTCTAAAAGATATTCAATGTTCTGATTTTTAATGTAGAATATATAGAAATCTCTGTTAGTTTTGCAGAATATACGCATGGACTTTGTCAAATGAGCAGTATATATTTACATAAATGTGTTTCGCCTAAAATTCGTTATTGAATTTTAATTTTAATGTTTTGTTTGTTTATATTGTTTTGGTGCTTTATTTTGATAACTAGTATCATCTTTTTTCACTCTTAGAACAACATTGACTAGCACTGTACTTGAAATAATACAAGTGTTCAATAAATACTTACTGAAAAAATAACTAAGCAAATGATCAAATGATTAGATGGGTGAATAAATCTTCTTTAGAGCTGTCAAAAAAGAGTTCCATTATCTGTCAACATAAAACCATTGGATAAAATCGAACACTCTTTTTTTCCTCTTCTTTACCAGAGTGAAATATCTGCATGTTCAAATTCTCTCTCCTGTCCATACTACTAAGAAAGATAAATGGAAGCAGTACTTTCTCTTTTTGCCTCTATCCTATTTCTGACCACAAAAACTGTCACAGTGATCTATTAATATTGTGAATTTCTTTCTTCATTCCAAGTGACAAGACTGCTATTTTTGAAATAAGTTCTATCTTTTTTGTTACAGGCACAATGAATGATTAAAGGATTCGGTACTGGAAATTACTAAACCTTTGTCTAAGAATATAGGAGATCTTAAAGTTGACTTATTGCGATAAAAAGAAAAAGTAGGAATTTCACCTCATCTGTCTACTCAGAATGTACAAGGTATAATATGATGGGTCATAATGAAAGGCAGAGTTATTATTTTTCTACTTTCAGTGGAAATTACTTTTATGGAACAGAGAAGTGCATTATCCCAAGTACAACTCTTAAGAAGGGAGAGAATGAATCCAGTGAAAGGGCTATAATTCCTTCAGTTGTTTTACATGAAACTAATAAATATGCCCATTTTTCTTTTTCTTTGTTTTATGTTTTACAGCTGAAGTTAAAACAAAAATCACTGTCTTACTAACACATTAATTCTGGTCTTAATATAACAAATTTTGCTTTGTTTTGACCTTCCTGAGAAAACTATAGAAGCTGTAGAATTCTTTAAAGGATATGATAACTGATTCAAAAGAAAATGGCATCTTTTTTTTTTCACATTTACAATGGATAATTTTTATTCATTAGTGTTCATAGTGCAGTTGTGCTGTTAAATAACAAACAATGATGAGCTAAAATAAGAAAGAACTGGTACACTTTTTGAGGTAAAAGAGAGAATTTTTAGAACACATTAATTTGTTAGATTTGTATGTTTAATTGCCTGCTTATTTAAGAAATACTAAAAGATTATTTATATATTATAATAAGTCTTCGGATGTCCTTACAAAGAAAATTTTCTCATCACATCATATGTTGATCAAAATAAATTTAGATATAACTTATAAATGGGGAAACTGTCAGTACTTTAAAACAGCAAGCGCATTTAAAATATCTTTTATTGAAAATATTACTCATACTCAAACTCAAAAGCAATATCAAATTATAATGTTGGTACTAATTATGCAATGGGCATATAATTTTATTGAGTTATATACAACTTCATAATCCTAATTTTTTATATGTAGATTTAGGCAGAATTATAGCTTGTGCAAAATATCATCCTGAAAAGATGAACTAAACTAGAATATGAGAGATTTGATCAACCAGTTTTCTTTCTTATTTAGGGCTTTGAATCCCAAATCACTAAAACATAATAGACTATATAAAATAACATAAAAATGTTCAAGTTCTTTAAAATAGCTTTTCGCAATAGAATATTTTTTCCCCCAAAGAAAATAGTGTCCAAATGCTCAGTATGTAAAACAAGTAAAGTTGGACTATTATGATTGAAGTAGGAAATAAGAGTGTTGAGTGGGAACTGAGGGTTAGTTTCATTTTCTTCAATCTCCCTCTTGCATTTTAAATCAAAAGACTTCTGAAAAACAATTTAATAATTATATAAAAACCTGTTCCAAGTACTGTGTGTAAATTGTTGCCATAAAATGTAATCTCTAAACTTGTTTATCAGGTATGTGATAACTCCATGTAGTAACTCAGTCAAGGTATTCTTTTTACTCAGGTATTCATTGTCAGAACCCTGCTATATAATTTATAGTTTAATTTTCAAGGAAAAATAATCAAATTTGGGTTTATTTCTACACCCTTTTTGAATTTGGACTGGACTGTGATTAGCTTGACAAGTGCAATGTAAGAGAAGTGATATTGTGAAATTTGGAAAGGTAGGCCCTAAAAGATTTTGAAACTTCTATTTTAACACTCTTAGATTATTTCCCTATAACCACAGAAACATGAAAAAGTTTATAGTGAATAACAGGTTGAAGAGCGAGGGTCCAGTTGTCCCGGCTGAGCCAGGGCCCCAGCTCACCCAATGCAGCAGCACAACAGAGTCTAGAGAGGGTAACCACTTTCCTGTATCCATGTGACTGAGAGATTTCCTGATACATGGGCTGGGCAGATACAGAGGTACCTTTTGGAACCTGACTGTCAGTATTAGTCAGTGTGATTAAGATAATCAGTGTGTCTGCATTTGTGGATGAAGATATACAGTCAGTGTATCGGGACTATCATTACCTCTAAAAGGATCAAGGTCTCAGATAGTCTATAAAACAAACAGATAATTATGACTAGGCATATTCATATGTCTGGACTGCTCAGTTTAACCAGACTGCTTGCATATCAATAAAATACATTTGTCTGCAAAAAAACAAAGGCTTTGCCCCACACTGGCTTAAATAATGAGAACAATTATTCATACGTGTATATCCTAAGTTAGGCAAACATCAGGACCATTGGATCCAGCTATTGAAAAATATTCTAGAAGTCTCTGTTCTTCTTCTCTCTAAATGTTTCTTTCTATTGCTGATTACCTCATGATCATAAAATGGTTGCCAGGTGCAATTAGGACTAAGACTTCCTCATTTAAGGAAAGTGAGTGCATTACTCATGGGAAGAAAAAAAAAACTGTTAGGAATTTTCCCCAAATCTTCCCCAAAACCTTTTTTCTCATTCAAAATATTTGATTATCAGTTCACTCCTAATCCTGTTATCTGAAAATTTGGTGGAATTGCTCTGATTTGTGTACTTTATCTGGATTAACCCACAGAATTTGGATAAGGTCAGTTTTCCTTGAATCACATGGGTTTTCTAAACAGAATGTAGAGACAGATGCCTGAGGAGGAGGGGGATAATAAATTTAGGTAGTAAAATAATATTCACAGTAGTCTATTTGTTTTGCTTCTTAAAATGTCTGCAGTGGTCAGTATTTTAAGCTTGTCAGTCTGTGTATAGTGGCCAGTCTATCCAATTAACTATTATGTCTAGATTGCTTAGTCTGTCTGGGCCTGAATTTCATATGTGTGTGTGTGTGTGTGTGTGTGTGTGTGTGTGTGTGTACTCATATACACACATATATAATTGAAGTATGATAGAAATATAACATTATATTAATTTTCAGTATACAACATAATGATTTGATATTTGTATATATTGCAAAATGATCACCATTATAAGTCTAGTTAACATTTGTCATCATACATAGTTACAATTTTTTTCTTGTGATAAAAATTTCTAAGATATACTCTTAGCAACTTTCAAATATGCATATAATATTATTAACTATAGTTACCATGCTTGTATTACATTCCCATGACTTATTTATTTTGTAATTGGAAATTTATACCTCAGATATTCTTAAGCATAGATGAAGTCATATGAGTGAATTCTGAGGGGGATTTAATAAGATGAGAGAAATAAGAATTTTAGAACACAAACCCCATAACTTAGTATTGTCCTTTAAACCAGGGAACTCAGTCTTTTTAGTGGTTAACTCTCTTAATCCTACTGTATCCAGTTCTTCATTTAGGCTTTCACGTAGTGGCAGTTGCCCTAGCCATGGGTCATGGATTAAAACTGCTCCTTCTCTCTCAGCACTGACAATGCTATGCCTCAGACAATCTGAGTGGCTGGACTTCTCGCATGATTGGTCTTCCCCTTGTTTCTAACCTTCACAATAACCTTGTTGACAAAGGATCCCAGACTTTATTGGATAGAGAAGGACATTATGAGGAAATTTTGAAATCAGATTGACTTGAAATGTGTCTTTGGGCCTCACTTACTGGCTTCCTGACCCTGGGAAAAACACTTGAACTTTCTAGACTTAGTTCCCTTATCTATAAAAATTGGAATAATAACTCTCTCATCATTTTTGCTAGAAGTTTGAGTGAGCTTACACATATAAAGTTGTATTAAGAAGAGTGTTTAGCACAGATTAATGGCTGGATTCATGCTAATTATTACTGTTTCTCTCTCTCTCATGCACACACACACATGCATACACACGCACAGTTATACATACATAGGATGTTCAGATATATCTAACCAAGGTTCAGATTTATATTGATTTATATTGTTTTCATGTCATCACTGGTAGCTATATATTTCTTGATTGAATTGACTGAGTGAAAACCCAAATCAGCTGAATTTAGGGAAACATAATAAAAACTGTGACCAGCTGAATCTCCGAGAAACATGGCTAAGCACTTTATATAGAAAGATAACACCACAATTTGCTCAGTCAACTGGATTTCAAACCTCAGAGTAATTGTTTACCACTCTCTCTTTTCTACAACCAATTAATTCCTAAATCCCACAGATTTTCATTCTGTAAACTCTTTCCCATCTGTCCCTGCTCTTTAATTTCCAGTTCTATTTTCCTAGTACTTATCTGAATTAACTCTTTCCAAACTATCATATTGCCTCCGCTCGTTTCTTTTTTTAATCCACATTTATTCTACAGATCATTAATAATGCAATTGCCTTTTTTTATTTGGCATAGCCCTTTTGTAGTTAACGTAATATATTTTTTAGACAACTAAGGTCAGTGTTGCTTGCTGAATCTTGGTAGTTATTCTTATGTTTCCAATTGGGAAACTGGGAATGTATATCTCCACTTCGCTCCCTATTTGGTTTTCTGAAGGATTGTTATGGGGGGGGGGGAGGGAACGGCCTTCATATATAGCTACCAGTCATGATACTTTCACAATTTTAGCCCCTTACATACAGTAAAAGCTCACAGCACATGACAGCGATGATAAGGGACATTATCTATAAACAGAAGTAACCTGACACTGGGAAATTCCTACTAACTCACAAGGGTTTTTGTTTGTTTTTGTTTTTGTTTTTGTTTTTGTTTTGTTTTTTCCCTGCCTAATTGCACACAAATTAGGAGAAAGTTAAAGCAATCCAAGACCAAAGAAGTGTGTTGGTCATGATCAGGGTGCTCCTGATTGAAGACATAAGGAAATTCATGTTAATGGGCTTCACTGTTGTTTACTTCTGGAACAGCTTTGACTCTATGATTTTTAATTTATGTGATAAGTTTAGGATTGCTCCCACAATTGAATGTAAACCTTTTCCAGTTTAAATAGGTTTAATCAAGTCATTCCCTTCTTGATACTTTCAATAACTCTCCATTAGTTATAACATTGCATATAAACAATGTGGCTTGTCGTTTACACCCTTGTGCTATTTTTTTTCTCTTTAAATCAAATAAGGCAATTAGAGGACATTTGATCCTATCCAAAATATCCGTGCTCATATTTGATCTATGCCAAATGGTCCTTGTTACTTTGTCCTGCCCTAGACATCCACTCTTAGGAAATGTTTCTAGGTTCAAATAACCGATAATATTTATGTCTATCTGGGTTTATAGAATTAATACATAAAAAATACTATCATGTTTTATTGTTTCAATAATCGTGTTGTGGCTGTATTGCAATAATAACTTCCTGATTAGTTGCCTAGCTGGTACTGGCACATGGGGTTAGGTAAGTAAATTTTGCAGAAGAACAGGATTTATATTAACTGTGGACTAAATGTCTCTGTGGATGTTTTGGGCAGGACCAAATGCCCTGCAAAGAATAAGACTATTAAAATTTTTTCAAACATTTCTCAAACTTTTCAGTATCATAGCTTTAGCTTATTATTCTGTTTATTCATAAATCGTTCCTTTCACTAGCACCCTGGACTTCCTTTTATGACCAAAGGCTAAACTCGAATCTTACTTCTTACTAGCTTCACTTCATGCCTCCAGGCTGGTTCTTTATACACAAACCACAGCTTTTGGGAGAACATTTTTGCCCTAGGTATAAAAAATTCAGTTTCATCTTACTAGGAATATTTCAATAAAGAAAACAAAAATTAATCATAATCTTCTGGATTAAAGATGGCCACTGTTAATAATTTATATGCTTCTATTTATTTTTCTGTGAAAAATATTATGTAAGTGTGTGTGTGTGTATATACATACATACACACACACACACACACACACAACACACATATATATGCTATTTCTCATATATACAAATTTATGCAACGTAAATCTTAGGAGTCCAGCCACTGGCTAAAAATATGAGTGTTTTTTCAAAGACAACCATAAGCAATTACAAATGCTATACCTGGAAGAGAAGCAGCACTACCCATACAAACTTGGTGAACGCCATTTCTTTGCCATCTGTGAAGATGTGAAAACAGTTGCAGTCAAAGACTCAGGCCTACTTGTAAGCTAAATTCTTCTGCATATATACTATCTGCATTTGTAACTCAGGGACCTCCATTCAGAAGCTGCTTTATCGAGGGCCTTCAACTGAGATTTTTCTCCAAGTACCTCTGCCTAAATGTTTTTATTGGGAGAAGTGGGGAGGACCTTGGAAACACATTTTCCACTCTGGCTTAGTACTAAGTACTTTTTAACTCCTAGCCCTTCCCCTTCTCCATCTCTCCGGCTCCTACATCCTTGAAAGAGTAGAAGCTGTTTGTTTGAAGCTCTTCAGCAGTGAGGTGCCTACGCCCCCCAGTGTGTGCAGTGCCAAGCTGGGAAGTGGGACTGGAGAATTGGCACTTTCTCCCTTAGCCTCTTGTTTCTGCTATCACAGTAAATGATTAAGGTTCAACTGTTACTTCCATTTTGGTTTGTTGTCTTAGGTCGCTACTCACACCTTACCCTGGCAGGTCATCTCCCTTCAGTTTAGCTGAGCTCCTAACAAAATAAAATCTTTCACTTTGTCTCCCCCTCTCTCTCTCTTTCTGTATCTCTCTTCAACCCTCCTTTCCTTCTTCTTCACTGCTCTGTCATTAATACCAAAGTAAAGTGTCTAGGAAATGAATTAACATTTGTTAATAGTAGAAAAATGTTTGGGTAAATATCCTTGAGCATTATTTTTGTGTATCATTTGATAACATGTAAGGATTAAGACCATTGGTTTTGGATTAATATTACTTGGATTAAAATCACAGCTCTGAAATTTATTAACTGAATGACATTAGACTAATTACTGAAGCTCTTAGTCTCCTTTCTTTATGAGATTTAATAACAATGATAATACTATTTCATAGATTTTTGTGTGTGAAAATTAAAAGATTATACATGAAAATTAAGTAACAGAATACCTAGTTTATTTTAAAAGGTATATTATTAAAAATGACATTCTCTACTTGAATCAAGAAAAGAAGGGAATATACTGGCTCAAAATTATTTTAAGGTCATTACTGCATATTTTAAAATATGATTCAGAGTACTTTAAATTTATTCTTGGGTCAGCAGATTATCTGAGGCCTATGGTGGAGGCTTCTAATATTTAGCTCTATTTAATGTTCCTGGCACCTGATACTTTCTTGCCTTTATGCTGTTGAGCAAGGCCATGTGATTATTCCCAGTAAATAAGTTATGGCAAAAGGTATTAGCATTACTTCCAAACCATTACATTTAATCACCTTTGATTGCCCTTTCATCTCTCTCCTCTTAGTGACAAGGAAAAGTGGTTTCTCATTGTCCTCCATTGGACATGATCAAAAAGTAAACTTTTACATAACTCAGTATAACTTGGCAGCCATGGTTAGTACAGTACCCTTCCCTGCATCAGTGTCGATGGTCATTATTATGTAGAGATATGAAAATAGTTATGGGTGACAGATAAATTCTTATCTTGGCCAATTTATAATAAAAATATCATTTAAAATGACATTCTTCAATATTGGACAACATGATTTTAATATTTTTACTTATTTGTTATAATAATAATTGCAATAATATACATTCAAGCACAAAAATACATACTTTTAAATTATAAAATTTCCATTCATGATTTCTCTTTTAGTTATTTTTATATGCATGGATTATTAAAAATCTGCATAGTAAATCAGTCACATGTCATTTATATTGAAACATTTTTTCCAATTTCACTCAATTTTATTATTGCTGACATTAATGTAAAAGTGTCTTCATTATTTATACACTTAAAAGATTCTTGGTTTGTTTTCTTTTCCGTTATCCATTTTATTAGTCTACTTGGGCTGCCATAATAAAAACCACAAGCTAGGTGGCTTCAACAGCAGAAATTTATTTCCTCACAGTTTTGGAGGTCCAAACTCAGCATCAAGTTGACTTTGATGTTGGTTTCTTGTGACACCTTTCTCCTTGGCTTGCAGACAGTGCCTTCCTGCTCTCTTCACATAGCATTTTGCCTGTGTCTGCACGCACACACACAGAGCTCTCTGGTGCTTCTTCTTCTTCTGAGGCCACCCATCCTATTGGATTAAGGCCCCATCTTTAGGACTTCATTTAATCTTAATTACTTCCCTAAAAGTCTTATCACCAAATACAGTGATATTGTGAGCTAGGGCTTCAACATATGAATTTTAGGGACACACAGTGCAACCTATATTTAGTTCTTGTCCCTTTTTTCTTAACAATTCCTTCTTGAATTCATCTGTCTCCTCCTGCATTTTACTGTAAGCAGTATCAAGACCCAAGCTGCATCTTTAACACTTGGCTTAGAAATCTGCTTGACTAAGTATTCAAGTTCATTACAAACATTCTATTTCCCCAAAATACTAAAAACAATTCAGCCAAGTTATTTGCCACTGTATAACAAGGATTGATTTTTCCTCCAGTTTCCAACAGTAGATTTCTCATTTCCACCTGAGACTCACAAGAATCACTTTTAATGTTCTTATTTATACCAACATTCTGTTCATAATGATACATATATATTTTGAGACTCACAAGAATCACTTTTAATGTTCTTATTTATACCAACATTCTGTTCATAATGATACATATATATTTTTCTATGATAACATAAACTTTCTCTCCTGCTTTTCTCTTTTCTTTCTGACCTCTCACCAGATCACCTTTAAGGTTTTTATTTCTACACCAGTAGTCCCTTCAAGGCAACCTAAGCCTGTTCTAGCATTCACTTTCCAGTCTCTGTCAATTACTCAAGTCCCAAAGTCATTTTTACATTTTTAGTTCTTTATAACAGCATCACCCCATTCTTGGTACCAAAATCTATATTGGTCAGGTTAGGTTGTCAGAGTACCAACAGGGTAGGTGTCTTAAACAACATAAATTTATTTCTCATATTTCTAGAGGCTTGAAGTTTAAGATTAAGTTTCTTTCAGGGCTGATTTCTATTGAAACCTCTCTCCTCAGCTTGCCAGATAGTGTTTTCTTGTGCTTGTGTAGACCAAGAGAGAGCTCTAGTGTCTCTTCCTCTTCTTATAAGGTCACCTGTTCTAGTTGATAAGAGTCCCACCTTTAAAATCTCATTTAATCTTGTACATATATCATAATATTAATAAATTATTACAAGAAAAATATGAAAATTAAAAAAAACACTTTCATATTAATACTTTCTTTTTCCAGTTGATAATATATAACACAGTTTCATCCAGTTGTCACCAAATGTTGTTGATTGTCACTGACAACAGCAATACTTTATTGGTTTACACTTACAATAGATACATGTTCATATTTTATTCTAAAAGTTATATAATTTTAGAACTAAGATAATATGTTCATTATAAAAAGACAAAAATTAAAATTTAGGAAAATTAGAATATAATTGAATAAGAGTTTAATATGTCTTTCTTCACTCCCATTAAAGCATAGTCAAGGTTGGAGACAGCTTCTCCAAGGGATATTACTTTGTGAAAATGAAATGTTAGAAGACAAAGAGGTGCTGACAGTCCCTTCACTTCTGGCTGAGTTGTCTGGGGAGTGTATATGTCTCTCAGTGTTTGCAAGCATAGAGTTGTTACTGGTCAAGACAAAGGCAATGACCCTGGCTGCCTCACATGCCAAATGAAGGAAATGCTAGATACCCTTCTGATATTTGCAACTCCACATCCCAGGGTGGAAGCAATCAATAGGGGTGAATCAAACTGTCATTATCCCTTCCTTTGGTCTGTGTGTGCAGTTCTGGTTCAGAGAGACATACAGGTGCTATGTAAGCCAAGAATTGTGTGGAAAATCTGTTGAGGTTCTTGAGATTCATATCAAGCTCATTTTGTTTCAGCAAATGAAAGCATTGGTATAGGCTTCTTCATCTTTCTCCTCCCATTCCTTTCAGTGATCGTGTAAGCCTCCAACTCAGTATGCAGGAAGAGTCAGTGGTTCTGAAACACCCTGTTGCTGTAGTAAACTACACAATGGTTCAAATATCTGCCTGTAGCAGTCTCCAGAGACTAGCCATGTGTCTTTTTTCTCCACCCCTCCCCCCCCCAAGTATCTCAAGAGCATTCTCATGATCAGATTCTAACCCAGAACCATATTGCCAGGAATATTCTGGAAATATAAAAGATTGCTGATAATAGTGTGTGCATAATGCTCCTTTAAAACAGAGAAACAACTCAGACATATGTCAGAGACAGTGGGAAAACTGCATTGTTCTATGATTTGTTCACCAATGCCGCTTCACAGAGTTTTCTGATTCTCCTTATGTGGTTGTCTTCATGTATGATGGTTGAACAAGAAAATTGTGTGGGCCAAGAAAATCCATCAAACAAGCTGCTCATGTTTACAATTTCCCCTTTGTATATCTGTGCTATTTATTTCACTTAGCCAGGTTACAAGATTTTGCTTTGATTCATAGTGAAGGCAGAAGTCAGCATTTATAAGATGTAATTTTAAAAATGTGACTTTATTTTTAAAATAAGTTTTGAAAATAGATATTTCATTGCTAAATAAGGATAAGTAGATAAATTGTTAACATCTCTGCAGTATAAAATTTTATGGTTCCACTATTCAGAAAATAATGAATTTAGGGTAGATTGCACAATTACATCTTGAAATACAAAAATTAACTTTAATATTCATCTCAATAGGAGGGCTACTAACATATTCTGCTCTAATTCATAGCTGCCTTTAATTTCAACTTGACTTTCCATTATCAAAAAAATACTGCTGTGAATCCTTATTACCAAAAGCAGTTGAACACCACAAAATAGCCAAAATGTAAATAGGTAACATTAAAGAGAGGAAAATAAACCACTCAAATATTCTAATACACATATATGGTATAAGAGAAATATTTAAATTAAACCCCTCAGGAGCTTAATAAAATATACTATTTAAAACATAAAGTAATTGGGAAAAGAATATACCCCTTGTTTATGGTCAACCCTGTCATTATGCAAAGTGTGAAGAGACTTCCTGGATAAATTAAGGGGAATGTAAATGCAACACACTGTTTCTAGTGTGACGTAATTCATCTGTGCAACAGGTAGGACATATATAAACTTTATGGCTTTCCTTTTATAATAACCCATTTGTATGCACTCCCTATTAAGTTTGTCAGAGAAAAATTCCTGTAGTAAAACA
The DNA here is from genome assembly GCA_003508835.1 of Eonycteris spelaea. Classification (NCBI taxonomy): domain Eukaryota; kingdom Metazoa; phylum Chordata; class Mammalia; order Chiroptera; family Pteropodidae; genus Eonycteris; species Eonycteris spelaea. Next base: position 291,610 of record PUFA01000445.1, read on the forward strand.
TTCTCAAATTATCTATGAAGTTTATGCAGACATTTTAAAAAGGATTGTTTATAAACCAGTTCTACTATATAAATAAGTTCTACTGCTTGAATTTTCTGGATTAGCTCCATGCAGATATAACTGTAAAGTTCCAATGAGATTTACTTCCTCGAATAAAGTATCAAATCCACATCCATGGCTTAGAATACAATTCAGACAAGCTTGCTTTCTTAAAATGAAGCATACAATATTATTGAAAACATATTAACACTTAACAAAAAACTACATTATGTTTATTTTCTCCTTTTGCCACTGTGGTAGCTTAGCTGTAAATTGCTCATGAAAAACTGAGAGGATATATACCCCTATAAATATCATCAAAACCTTTTAAAAGATCACATAAAGTAGTTAAATTAATTGATAACCACAAAAGTTAATGCAACCTGGCAATCATACTGTATTGTCCTACTTAATCATTCTCTCGCTCTTCTAAAGCACAATTTTAGTGCCTTCTCCTCTCTCCTCAAATGCCCAGTATTTCCACTCCAACATTCATTCCAAGGGCTTTCTTACTACCCTCCTAGGAAGTGAAACCACCAGGAGAGAACTTCTACAAATTACCACCATCATATCTAACACCCACCAGCTTCTTTGATCAGTTTTTGCCAACTCTCCTGTTTCCTTAATTAAACTATGCTAAAGCTCATCCTTGTTAATCTTCTTAGCCATAATTACAGCAATTTTAATGGTTTAAAAGGAAGATTTGAAGATGTAGGTCCATGTCATCAAATTTACCTTCTCTTCTAGATCATCCTTATGAACATATAAACATAGGGTGTTATTCTTATCTTTTTACAGTCACTGACCTCAATTGTCCCTTTTGCTACTGGTCCATTTCTCTCCTCCTCCTCTTCTAGCAATACTCAATTGATTGGGTGGAATATAATTTTGTCTCCTACTCCTGAATCTCCAAAATTTTTTTCATGTTGTGTGATTGTATATATGGTTAAACTTTTCTTTAAGTTTACTTGTCAAAAAAACGTGTGCAAAATATGTATTCCAAACTCCGTTATTGACATTTGGGTCCAGAAATGAACTTGTGTGGAGGGGAAAAGAAGGAGCTAGAATTCTTTTTGTTATGAATTAGCATGGTGCAAGCTTTTATTTATGTTATCTTTGTAATAAATATATCACAATTTAGTTAGATGGTTAATGTCATTCTCAAAGGTCAAATGCAATTAGTTTTCGCTTACAGAAGAACAGCTGAAAGATATATATATTTTTTTATTTTAGAAAAAAACACAAAATCACTGAGCTGGGGAAAATATCTAATCGCTCTGCTCCATCTGATTCTCAAATCCAGTGTGTATTTTTTCCATGGTCATTGATTTTACATTATTATGTTGATATCTAGATTATTTGTTACATATTAGTAGTTTATTTTTTTATATTTAATGCTATTGATATTTCAACACATTGCTCGAGCTAATCAGTTTTTTTTTTTTCCTTTAAATCAATAAATGTGTGACATGGTCGCCTTCAGAATGGATTTAGTCTTAAAAACTAGTATTATTGATTTTTGATCGAATGATTTTTTTACTTTACTACAATGTAAAAAATCTATTAAAATTCACATACTAAGTTTATGTCATTGATTAAGAAAATGTTTAAGAATTTGAGAGGCATGTAAACTTTTATTTTTTCTATAAATATATATTTTTGGGGAGAGATATTTAGTAATTACTTATATCCCCAAGTTTCTGTTTATGATGGATAGTATCATCTTAGTAAACTTAAGGATATAAGTAATGACTAAATTATCACCTTGCTTCTAAGCCATCAAAATTGCTTAATAGCACTAGGTTTCATTTTTTTTTTTCAGGCCATCAATATGAGACAAGCTCCAACCTTCAACAACAAACATAATAAAAATTCCATTATAAAGGAGACAGCCTGAAAATTTGTTTTGTTCTCAAAATTTAATATAAATATTAGTTTCAAATCAACTTAATGACAGAACTAAGGAATGCCATTTGGGTATTAACATTTTCTTTTAAAATATGTGAAGTATTGAAATAAAAATAAACTATTTCGTCTGTTTCTATATTTATAACTTTTCTGCAGTAAAACAGAAAATTTTAATTTACCACATGCTAATAAGGCTTAGTTATTTTGTTCGATAAGTAATCCATTAATATAATGAAATATACTACAGGTTGAATTGAGTAGGCTTTATTTTATTCCTAGCATTAGTCTTGATTCTTGTTCAAATAATATGAGGGGTAAGGTCAATAAGAATTTTTTTAATAAACTTTTTTATTATAGAATGGTTTAGAGTTAGGGAAAAATTGTAAAGATAGTACAAAAGAGTTCCTATGTAACTCAAATTTAATTTCTATTATTAACATCATCATATTTTTATCACAATTTTTTCACAAGTGAACCAATATTGATAAATTATTAACTAAAGCCCAGAGTTTATTGAATTTCTTTTTACTTCATCTCATTTTACTGTTCCAGGATCACATTTAAGATAACACATTGCATTTAATTGTTATGTCTCCTAGGCTCTTCTTGACTCAGGCTTTCTGTGTTTTTGATGACCTTGACAGTTTTGAGTAGTATCGGTCAGGTCTTTTGTAGAAAGCCTCTTAATTAGAATTTGTCTGACAGAATGTCTATTTATCACTCTGAATGTTAACCTTTAATGCCTAGCTAAAGTTGTTTTTATAAGGTTTACTACTGAATAAGTACTTTTCATTTCTTCCCATTTTCAGATTGTATTCTGTGGAGGGAAATCATTATGTTCAGACCTCACTTAAGGAGTAGAGAGTTATACTTTACCTCCTTGAGGGAGGATTGGTTATATAAATGATGGGGATTCTTTGCATAGGAGATTGATCTCTTCTCCCCTACTTATTTACTTACTTACTTATCTACTTATTATTTTATTTATATTTGGATGGGCTCTTGAATATTTATTTTATACTTTGGGTTATAATCCAACACTACTATATTTATTTTATTGCTTAAGTTATTCCAGTTTTGGTCCTACGTTTTAGTTTATTCCTGTGTCCCCTTAACATATCCCAATTATAGTGTGTATGCATGTGTGTGTGCATGTGTGTGTATGGGTATGTTCATGCGTGTGTGTGTGTGTACTTCTTCTGAGTACTTTGTTATTTCTCAGGTAGTGTTAGTCCTCTAATTTTCTTTTCTGTCTCAAGCATTGTATTAGTTCTTCTAGATTTTTGCCTTTCCCATATACTTTAAAATCAATGTCTTTATCTCTCAAATAATTTACTAGGATTTTTATTGAAATTACATTAAATTCATAGATCAAATTGGGAAGAATTGTTATCTTAACTCATGTTTTTCTAACATTATGTCTTTCAACTCATGAATATGGAATATCTTCAATTTTTTTCTATCCTCTGTGATATCTTTCATTAGATTTTTATATTTTCTGTATATAGGTCTGCTATATTTCTTATTGGATTCCTATCTGATTATGTAATGCTTGGTGTTATTATAAATTGTATCATGATTTTTAATGTCAAATTCCAAATATTTATTGTAGATGTATAGGAAAAAGTTTGACTTCTCTATATTAAAACTTGTAACCTTTGACCTTGTTATTCTTGCTTGTTAGTTCCTGGGGATTTTTGTTTTGTTTTGTTTTTGTTGTTGTTGCTGATTCTTTAAAATATTCTACATAGCGACTATATCATCTATGAAAAATGCAGTTTTGTTCTTTCCCAATCATATATCATTTATTTCATTTTATTTTTTCTCTTATTATACTAGCTAGAATGTCCAGTGTGGTGTTGAATAGAGTGATGAGAGAGAGTATACTTGCTTTGTTCCTAATCTTAAAAGGGATAATCCAAATAGTCTTCATTAAATATATTACTGTAGGATTTTATAGATGTTCTTTTAAATTAGTGTTCTCTTCCTTTACTAAGAGTATTTAGTGATGAATGGTGTTGGATCTTTTAAAATGCTTTTTCATATCAATTTATATGGTTATATATGAAGTTTTTCATTAGGCTGTTGTGGTGGATTACATTGATTTTTAAATGTTGAACCAACCTTGACACCTGAAATTAATCCCATTATGTTGCGGTATATGATTATTTTAGACATTGGATTTGATTTGCTAATATTTTATTGAGAATTTTGCATCTATATTCATTTCTGTACTTTCCCTTTTGTTAAAATGTCTTCATCTGGATTTGGGGTTAGGGTAGTACTAGCCTCATAGAATGAGTTGTAAAATGTTCCCTCTGCTTCTACTCTGGAAAGAATTTGGAGAATTGGTATTGCTACCTTGTTATATGTTTGGTAGAATTCACAGTAAGACTCATGGGGCCTAAAAAATATTATTCATTCAATTTCATTCACTGATATTGGCCTACATAGATTGTACATTTCTCCTTGTGTGAGTCTGGGTAGTTTTATCTTACAATGTGTTGGGCCATTTCATGTAAATAATCAAAATTGTTGACATAGTTGTTTGTAGTATTTCTTTATTATTATTTTAATGTCGATGTAACCAGTGGTGATGACTCCTTTTTACATCTGATATTAGAAATTTGTATTGTCATTTTTTTCCCCATAGTTATCCTGGGGAGAAGTTTATCAATTTTATTTAACTTTCTAAAAATTACACTTTTATTTCACTAATTCTTCTTGTTTTTATGTTTCTAAATTGATTTATTCGTGCTCTAATTTACTTGATTTATGCTTAAATTGCTATATAGAATCTAGTAGAATCTTGTGTTATTGATTTTAGTTAGACCTTTCTTCTTTTCTAATATGTGCATTGAATGGTATACATTTTACTTTTCATGCTGCTTTCGGCTGCATATCCATGTTTGTTAAGTTACATTTTAATTTTTACTTACTTAAAATATTTTAAAATTTTCTTTTGATTTTTTTTTGATTCATGAGTTAGTTTAGAAAGGTCCTTTTAAATTTCCAAATATATAGAAAATTTTCAGGCATCTCACTTATTGATTTCTAGTTTAATTCCATTGTAATCTCAGAACAAACTATGAATTATTTTCATTTTTAAAAACCAGCTAAGGTATGTGTTGGCCCCGAATGTGGTTTATCTTGGTAAATGTTCCATTGAGCTTTAGAAAGATATATATTTCTATGTTGTTGAATAGAGTATTCCTTACAGGTAAGTTAGATCAAATTGATTAATAAGTGTTAAATCATCTCTATCCTACTAATTTTCTGCATATTTCATTTGTCAATTACTGACAGAGCAGTTTTGAAGCTTCCAAATATAGTAGTGAATATGTCTATTTCTTTTAATCATGTCCGTTTTTTGCTCATGCGTTTTTAACACTGTTGTTGAGTGCATACAAATTTAGGGTTATTATGTCTTCTTGGCTAATTGACCCCTTTATCAATATATAATGTCCATCTTTATCTCTGATAGATTTTTTGTTATAGTTTTCTTTGTCTGAAATTAATATACCTTATCCAGCTTTCTTTTGAGTACTATTGCATGATATATCTTTTCTATCACTTTACTTTTAATCTGTTACTTCATATTTAAAATTGGTTTCTTATAGAAAACTATAGTTGTGTGTGGTGTGTGTGTATATATATATATGTATATATATATATATATATATATGCGTGTGTGTGTGTGTATTTTAATCTACTCTGACAATGTCTTTTAGCTGACATATTTAGACAATAATTTTCAGAAAAGGGGATTATTGATACAGTTGGATTAATAACTTCCATACTCTTAGCCATTTTCTAATTGTTGCATTTATTTATTTTTTTGTTTTTTCATTTTCTGCCTTCTTTGGTTTTAATTGAGCATTTTTATAATTTTGTTTTATCTTCTCTTGTAGCATGTGGATATACTTTTTAATATTTTTAGATTTTCCAGTATGCATTTATAGTTAAGCTAAGCCCAACTTAAAATAACACTATGCTGCTTCACATGTACTACAGTTACCTCAAAACACTGTTCTTATTTCTCCCTCCAGTCACTTGTGATATTTCTGTCATTCATTTCACTTACTATGTGCTATATTCACCCAGTACATATGTTATTATTAATTTAAATTTAAAGTTTTTTTTAGATTAAGAAAAGTAAATGTTTTGTTTGTTTGTTGTTTGTTTGTTTTTTACCTTCATTTGTTAGTTCTCTGATGTTATTTAGTTTTTGGTGTAGGTCTGAATATCTTACCTATATCATTTATCTTCTCTCCAAATATTTTGTTTTTATATACCTTTTAGGAGCTGAGAAAAATCTTTATTTTTCTTTTTCTATTGAAATCTAAAATCTCAGTTTATGACTTCAGAACCTTCTACCCCCAGGTAAGCAGATCTTGTCTTTGACTGAATTCATCTGTCTTTCCACCTTTTAGAATAGCAGTTTGCCTTCCAATCTCAGTTACCTGATAAGACCAAGAAAAGTAGTTGATTTTCAATTTAAGATTTTTCTTATCATAACAATGGAAATGGCTACATCCAAAATCTTCATGTTGGATCTGAAACCAGAAGTCACCATAATGCTTTATAATACCCCCCTGAGCTTTGTTTATTAGATGTGTTTCTTCCACTTAAAGAAAATGAATTGTAGTGTTTCAAAACAATATTTTTACATTTATTTTATTTTATTGAAAAATGAAAAACTTAATTGTTGGTAGCTTTCCATAATATTGCTGTCATCATTTTTATGTTTATTTCTTACTTGCTTATGGAAATTCTCCTGTATTGATTTTTATTCATTCTCTGATGTATCTCAGCATATTCCTAGTTTATTCAAATTACAAGTGACTTAATAAATTTGAAGATGGTATTATTCTGAAAAATCTATGGTGCAATAGATTGCAAGCATAAAATAGAGTGAGGAGAACTGTGTCATGTTCCACTGGGAGATATATTTTATCCTTCAGCAGCATATTAGAAATGCATGTTTTAGGAATAGGAATGGAAGCAAACTACACTGTACTTTCCTCCCATAAGACACATTTCTCAGCCATGAGCAGAATTTGCTTCTTGGCAGAGATTTCTTCTGCAAGTGGAAAGCTCACAAGTTTCATCTATCTAGTACTATTCTTTGTACTAGTAGAAGTTGGCACACAAAACTTTAAATTACATTGAAATAATAACCCATTTACTTTCCAGAAAGGTATCTTTGGTCGAGAGGTCATATTTCTCCATAATATTTGCCAATATGTTTGATTAGAATTAAAAAATAAACTAAAAGACTTGCTGAAATTATCTAAAAAATGTTGAAGTGAAAATATCAAATATAAATCTTACTGCTAGTCCAGGTTGAAAGTTTTGTTAAAAATTAATGCAAAATTTTTCCATTTTGAACTATAATAATGAAGTATTAATATTTAATTCTCACTTTTGAAATATTAATTGATGCTTCAATTAACAAACAAAGGCACACTTTTGTCAGACAAGACAATATAGTTCAAAAAGTATCAGAAAGGACATAAAGGTTTTACTAGTTTTTGCTTCATTTCAGGTACGTGACAAATAAAATAATAATTACATATACAATTTTATTTAATTAAATTATATAATGAATATACTTATTTTGCCTTTATTCTCCTCTCATTGTTTATATATTTAAACTTCATTAAAGAGATAAAAAATTATCAGAAAATTAAAGTATCTCTGTGTGGGCTATTTTTTTGAGATTGTTACAACTCACGTAAACAAAAATAGGAAAGGAAAACTGTTCTTAAGTCAACAACACTGGAATCAAGCTGTAAGTTTTTCCTTAATATTATAAAGAAATGCAAATGTATAGGGCTACACCAGAGCTCAAGAACAGATAAGCTGTACATCAAGAGAAAACTGTCAGTCATGAAACCCCATTGGAAGATATCATAAATCCCACACCTGGAGTGCAACTTTATGTCCAAAGAAATCAATTAGAAAATGCACAAGTAACTCAAACGAAGCCCTCAACATAGCATCAATGCTGGGACTGGTCAGTCACAAGTGAGGCATAGATATAACAACTTTGAATAGTTTAAACAATTAATGTTGACATATGAATTTTTTTAGGAGAATTATCTCCTAAAATACCAAGGGTACCTTGTCACTTAAAAATACAAAAAAAAAAAATACTCTATATCTGAGAATTTATAGTTATAAATAAGATGATTTTCAAAATAATAGAACCTTAAATTTTAAAATTACATCTTAGAAAAACATGAAGGTCTCTTTTTGGTTTAAGTTTATCAAAGTGCAGAAAAATTATTAATTTAAATGATATTGAACTATCATTTTTCTTTAATTTGTGTCAAGTTTATAATATTATCCCTATTTATATAATACATTGCAAATAAAAACTTGCATATTTCAGTGGGTTTCTGAAGAAGTTGTATTAAAAGTATAACTTGTTTTTATCTATTTTTAAAAAGTATCAATTATATTGCAAAATTAATTCTAAAATAAGATTTAAAAAAACATAAACTGACTTAATCAAAACAAATGTATGAACCAGCATTTGGAAAGATTTGCTGTTGGGGAGAGGGCTTTATTCTATACAGAGTAATGCTAGTTTTTCTTCTATAAAATTATTGAGATCAGATAGTAAATATGCTTGTAAATATGGATAGTAAATATGAAAGATATTTGACACATTTTTTATTGGAGGTGCTAAAGGACAATTAGAACTATAAGAATCTCTGAAACAGAATAAAAATATGGTTTTAAAAACAAGAGCATGAAGGAAGTATTCTTACATTAAAAACAACTGAGCCGATATTCAGCCTTTGAAGGCACAGTGTCACCTCCATTCCTAGTCCATTTCCTTTTATATAGCAAGCATTCCATGAAGAACTAATTAAAACCTAAATAATTAACTCTAAGCTTTGTGTGTACAATCACCACTAAACAATTTTGTTCATGTATAGACATTGATAATGAAGTTGGTGCAGAGCTGCAAAATAGAAGACAAACAGCTATTGTACAAATTGACATAAGAAATGATAGTGCATTGGATTATGATTATGATTATGATTATGATTATTTAATGATATAATAAGAAGAGTTGAATTCGGTTAAATGTATAGCTGATAAAATTTGCTGTTGATTAGGAGTTTGGAGTGTGTGATATTTATAGAGTAGACAAAGATGACTTTAAAAAAGTTGATCTTACCACCTGAAGTGGTGATGTTTCTTAATGAGTTGGGCAATGCAAGAGAAAAAAATGTATTTGGAGAGAAAATCCCCAGCGTAAATTTTGGGTAGAAAACCTTTGAGGGTTTTTTTAGGTACACAAGCATTGATATAATAAGATGATTGACTATAGAAGGGTGAGGTCAAGCAAATGAGTACAGCTGAAAAAAATTAGCTCGTATATCTCCAATAAAGAGGACGTATTAGAAGAGAAAGAACCTGTGGTGGAGTGGAGGGAGATTTTTATAGAAGGAAGGGAAACAGTGCTGTGTTACACAGTGGAGAGAGGTCTATTACAAAGAGAACTAGGAGATTACCATTATATACAATGTTAGGTAGGTTTTGTGATTTTAATAAGGGTAGTTTTATTGGAATTGTGGGTAAAAGTTTTTATGTACATTTTCCACCTCATTAAATTTTAAATTCCTTGATGGCATATCAGTTTTTTGTATGTTTGTTTGTTTTGTTTTGTTTTATCATGGTGTTATCCAAGGCAAATTGCCTGATAGTTTCTAAATAAACATTCAATGAAAGTTTTGAATAAATATGTTAAGCGATATCAAAAAGGAAGAGCATCTCTCAATTTTTAAACTTTCATTTATTAAGTTGCCTACATCAGGTTGGTCTGAATTTTTTGAAGAATTAAAGGATACCAAAATCATTCACTTTCTTTATTTTTAAATACTTTCATTAAAGTGCTATATTTCTTTACAGAGACAAAAATGAAAATGCATTTAAGACTAGTGGATAGAACTGTGGTCCTTGCAAATATTTATTTTCTTTCTAGGCAAATCCTTTGATTTGGATAAAACCTCTTGGTTGACTTATTGGCTAAATAATTTTGAGTTGCGTTTTATTTCTAGGCCAGTATATGTCACAGACATTTCAAGATCTTTTCTTTTCTCTGTTACAACAACCAGCACTTTTCCAAAGAGCAGCTGTTCCAGCAGCCCAAGTCATACAGTGGGGCCAGTAGTGACATAGAAAAGGCTTCCTGGATGACCTGCAATAAAATGAGTAAGAACAACAAACCCAATGCAAAACAAAAATGTTTACTGTTTGAAGCCACATGTTTGGAGGAGTATTTGTTACCTCAGCACTAACCTAACATATTCTAATTGATACAGACACCAAGCAAATTTGCTCAAAGTATATATGTAATTAAACTATCTGCTCAAGTGATAATATGAATTAATATCATATATTGTTTCTTTTAATGTATTTACTTTTCTTTTACTTAATTTCATGCAACAAGAAGATTATGTTCTTTAGTGCTGTATGGAAATTATTTGGTAAAAAAAGAAATGAGAAGTAGGTTTAAGCCATTCTACTCTTTGTATTCTAAACGTTGAATCTCTTGGAAAACATAAAATTAGTATAAAAGGTAAAAATGATGGAGGAAATTTGGAGTTTTAAAAGCATTATGTTGGAGAAGCATCTATGAGTATAGCTTTTCCTTCAAGTTGGGAAAAATATTTCTCTGGAAGACGAACAAAGCGTTCACTACATTGGTAGCTGAGAGGGAGGCAGCAAGATGAGGGAGGCTGGTTGCATAGTAGCTATAGGTAGATCAAATGATAAGCAGATTAAAAAAAAAAAAAAGTCTCTTTGGAAGCTGTGCAAACATTCTGAACTCATGGGCCCCTTCAAGATAGTGATGAGAGATGGGTTTGGAGTAACTTTTGTTTCCTGTATATCAGCCCCATTTTCTTCAGTCCTTCGGCCTTCTGTAACAAACAAAACTGTGGCACAATCTCTTCCATACAGATGGGGTCGTATGTGTGGGGCCAAGATTAGCTGCTAACTCAATGGAAGAGATTATTTAAATATGGGCTATTAAAAATAAAGTTTTAGTTCTTGAACATCCTCAATTTGATATTATGATTGAGATTTATAATTGCTGTATTTATTTATGAAATACAAGTATAATGCATTCGAGTTCTATTTTTATTTGTCCAAAACAAATAGGAAGATTTTATCACACTGCCAAGAATAATAATGTCCATTAAAATTTCTATGGTTTTAAAGTTTATAAAAGCTTCTCATAAACATTGTCTAATTTTTATAATACCCAAGACTGCTATTAAACATTGATGTTTAATTTAATAGTTAATAAATGAGTTGTACACCTCTTTTCATGTGGAAGAAGAAAATGAACTACTGGGTAGCAATTTTCTCTTTTATTTAATCTTGTTTGAATAAAAAAATCATAATAGAGAGCTAATATGATTCATAAGAACTTACTAGATGTGATGAATCAATTTGGTTCTCATAAAAATGTCTGAATCTGAGAGTATTTCTTAATTTATATTTGAAAGTATATGAGTGAAGATTTAAATAACCTAAATAAGCCACAAAGTAGAGAAAATTTTCAGTATTCTCCCTACTCTTTTTTCTCTCTGTTTACTACACATTCACCTTCTTCTTTTTTTTTTTTTTTTTTTTTTAAGGAAAAAAAAAAAAAAAACATTGCTATTCTGATTGTTCAGCATACAGGATACTCAGGGCCCAGGACACTTTGTTTTGAAGTCAGGACACGTGAATGGATTTTACTATTCTCATCATCATCCTAGAGCAGAGACTGGTAGGGCATTCCTTTTCTTGTAGGCTTATAACTCATCAAACCTGAATATCAAAGGGACTGTTTTGAGGGATCAACCATCTAGATATACTCCGGAAGGAAGTGAAAGCCTCACTTAAGCTTATCATCTAAGTTTTGTTCTCTAAACACTTAGAATGTTATGCATTTGAGTAGATCCTATGCATGTTTAACTGCTAAAATCTTACTAGGTTCCTGACTGTATGATCAGCTCTTTTGTGTACAGCTGCAAGAATTCGGAATCCCCAAAGAAGCTGGGGTGATGATAAAATATGGGCTCCAAACCTCTGCCCTGAACCATGAACATATTCTTTTTATGTACTTTTCTTTATCAGTTAAGAACTCCTAAGTCTTATTATTGTAATTATGTATTATATAGAAATTTGGCTGAAACAGTGAACCCAACAGAGTGAACACAAAGAAGTGATATATTTTTCCCAAGAATTCACTTGAAGAAAACTGACGCCTTTACTTCTTTTTATATAGTATTTTCCTAAATTTCTTTCATGTGATTGATCAAATGAATCCTGTTTCAGCAGGTTGTAATTCCACTTGAATTCCTAGTTACCATAGAAACAACTGTTTCCCAAAGCCCTCTTTTAAGTGAGATTTTACTTAAGGGAAAATGATCGTTCTAAGTAAGATTTTTTACATTGGAAACTAAAGACTTTAAAATATTTAGTGGCTATGACAAATTTCAGAAAAACATACATTAGAGTTATACTTACTCTAAAATACTCTAACAGGCAAAAGACAAGGAGAGGGGAGGAGAGGGGAGAGAGAGAGGGAGAGAGAGATTGAAATTAGTACTGGAAAGTATCTCCACTTTCATGGTGGGGTAGATACACTGAGCTGAGAGAGCCAGCCTGTCATGGCCAGCCAATTAAGACTTGTTAAATACAGACCAGAGGTTAGAGGTGAACCACTGGGTAAGGCTGAATTGAGGATGGGGCAGATCCAGGGCCTATACCTGGGAATGTGTGAGGAGAGCCATAATTTGCAAAGAAAAGCTGACCATTGCATTATAAAATTTTGTTTGAGTTCAATAAAAAATGAGTTTACCAGTCACATATGTCAGTATCAGAGAGTAGCAAGATAGCCTGTGACTAGACTGTGCTATTAATATTCCAAAACATTTATTTGACTTGGATTTTTATTTAATTATTTCTCATGCTTATTTAATCATGCTCTTTGATGCCCTCTTTTTTGTTATTAAGCCTCAGAAATTAAAAATAGAATAATTGGTTCTGCTAGAGGAGACAAGGGTTCTAAGTTGAAAACAACAGAAACTGGGAAAAATAAAACAAACAGATAAGACCCTAATCGACCCTTGAAAAATGTTTGCAACTTTCAATATATTGATCACTTACCATCTTTTCTCAAGTCTTGTCTTTGAAAAAGTAAAAGTATAAGCAAAAAACTAAGTGTCAGCTGCATTTATTACAGGCTTAATACTGAGTTCTATGTTCACTACATTTTTTTTTTCTATAATGCCTCTTTTCAAACCATTTTAACCTTTTAAAATTCTTTTTAGAAATGGGCTTTCACTGTAATTTATTTGTCTTTTTCACTTTGCATTATATTTTATTACACAATCATCTTATGAAAAACGGATCTCAGTATAACACTGATTTGCTTGACAGTATAAAGATGATTTCTTAACTTAGTAATTTATAAACTAAATATTTTTTAAGGTTTCTAGTTAATGACACATTGTGTGTCAATTAATCCTGGCTATTCCTTGTATGCAAGATAAATTTATAAACTCCCCACCCCAAAAGGATAATCAGAGGGAATTATCTTTTTCAGATTAGGAAAATATAATTGCCCAGGGTTTTTTACACTTGTCAAACATGTGCTTCATAGCCGATCTTTTTTTTCTGCCTCTGCAATGTGACAAGGAAAAATGAGAGTTGGATTAAAGAAATCCCCTGGTAATAGAATGGTCTATTTGTTTAACTGATTAGAAGTATGAAAAAAAGACAAACTAAGAATGTAGGAAGGCAAAATGGATCTTTATAACTAAGGTGGAGATAAGCATTGAGGAAAGCTACCAAGAGCCAATAAAAACTAAAGAAAAATGTAGGGGCAAGGAACACAAAATAAGACCTAGAAAAATTTGGCCCATAGTCAGTTAAATAAATAATTATAATTACTACCAGTTATTGAAAATTTGTTATAAGCCAGGTACTAATTAGATCTCATATATTATATACTTTACTCTCTACAACAGTCCTATGATATAGACACTGTTAATACAAAATTATATGAGGAAATGAAGCCTGAGAGTAGTTTGTCCAAGATCACTGTTAGTATTTAACAGGCAAGAGTTGAAATGTAGGTCTGTGTTAGAAACAGTTCTCTTCAACGCAATATTTTATTCTCCTGTAAAGGAGAAATGAAAGTTGCTATCCCAGGAAAAGACAAGGAGTGATAATGATAGAAAAAAAAAAAAAATAGATGAAATACTAATTGATTTTCAAAGGCATGTTTAAATATAGTTTTGTTTAATATATATTTTTGTATTTTTGAACAAAATAACATTTAAAGAAATAAAATATGTTTTTTCTTCTGAAAAGCAGAAAAAATACTGTTTATCTCATAGCATTATAGTAAAGATAAAACATGAACATGGAGGTGAAATGCTAAGTACTGTTATTGGTCCAGACAAACTAAGCACTCAGAAAATAACTAATTTAATGATATCATTATTATAATTATAGCAGCTTTATCCATCAATGACATGTTGCTAGAATTTTATCTAAGTTTGCCTTAAGTGTTTAAATCCTTAAAAACTGGATTGTTTTGAACAAATATGCCTGTTCAAATATTTCACAGCAATAGATTTTGTTATATTTTAATTTTTTGGAAATTTATTCAGTAAATATTTTCTTAATTGATAATTTAAATATAAAGACATTTTCTTAAACTATTTCTTCCCCTTCAAAAACAAAAAAAATATATATATAGTTCTAGTCAGAGGATTTTTATATTGAAATTTTTACCTGTCCTATGCAGTCAGCGATTCAAGTTCATACATGATGGAGATATCATTAAAATATTTCTTCGGTCATCAATCAATAAAGCATTACTCTAACTGGTGTAGATCATTGATTTATGAGGTATTTTCAGGAAGACTAGATAATAAGAAGCAAGCAATTAAAAATTCAAAATGAATTGAGAAATATCCATTAAAATAAAGTTAAGAAATAGAAAACACCTATGACAAAAAGTAAAATGCGGTGAAAATGGCAGAAGTAATAACAAAACAGGCAAGAACAAAAGTTATGATAAAAATCAGTAAGAAAAAGAAAATGTGTGATTGCTTCAACAGCTCATTTAGGGACAAAAGTTTTAGGTAAATTAAAAGTAAAAACCCTATAGTTTTGATAATAACTTTGTAAAATGAATGCTTCGCAAACAAGAACATTTAATAGTGAATAGTGATGATGCTTGACTAGACTTCTAGGAATTCATATTTAAATTTTCTCATTCTTGCTAATTCTGGTTTAATTATTTATAAAAATATATCAATATTTTAACATTAAATAATGTGTACTAGTAGAGTTTCCATATAGAAAATCGGGTTCCCAGTTAAATGTGAATTTTCGATAAGCAATAATATTTTAGTATGAGTAAATATAGAAATATATTATTTGGAATATACTTAACTGAGCGCACTATATTTCTGTTTGCTATATGTAACAACCTTATATAGGAGTCGGGCTGGACAGTAGTGAGTGATATTTGAGTATATAATCAATGCTCCCCATTAATGGTCAAAAATCATATTTTATTATTTTTTGTCTATTATTCATATATTGCCATATGAAAATGAATTGAGATACCATATACTAAAAGCAACATATTTAAGAATATTGGAGGTTCCTCTTTACCAGAAAACCTAAACTATATTATTAGAAACCAGATGTGTAATGTAATTTAGAGAACCATAAAATACCAGAGATTGAGGCAAGGTCAGACAAGGCAAAGCTAACATTACTTTAAATATTAAAACTCAAATCAAACAGGACCCATATAATAGCCCAAGCAAATAAGAAGGTCAAATATCAGAGCAGAGAGTGAAACACCAAATCACCCACAGATTCCCAAGGGTACAATCAGAAAACTAATTTATGGTATTGAAATGAATGTTCAGATCTCAGGTAGACAAAGCACCTTGGTAAGCAAAGTCTTTGGAGCCTAAGAAAGCAGCATGAGCTATAGAAGTCAAGAAAGGCCAAAACTTACTTTCTTTCTTCTTTCTTTCTTTCTTTCTTTCTTTCTTTCTTTCTTTCTTTCTTTCTTTCTTTCTTTCTTTCTTTCTTTCTTTCTTTCTTTCTTTTTTTAGGTAATGGCAAAAAATACATACTGGTTTATTTGAAAAGTTTGCTAATTTGTATTTCAAATTAATTTGAATGTACAGTATTTTATAATAGTTTACTTTCTTTAAAATGTATGGTAAGACCAAATCTTGACAATTCCAGCCCAAAACCAAGTGAAAGCATTTGAGTGCAAAAATTAAATTTAATTGCAAGAGTCTGAGTAGTAAAGAAGGGTGTAGAATTCTGAAGGAAAGCGTCAATTCTGACAATGCAGGGTTAAATTTAATCATTTAAATTTATATACATAGAGGTTATTATCTGAGTATGAGGACATAACCCATGCTGGGAATATTAAAAGGTTAAATATTAAAATACAAAAAAACATAATCTCATTTGAAGAAATTAAAATAAATACCCAGTCAGTCATTAAGTTAAAAAATACTTATGTTGGTACCTTCTATATTCTGCAGAAAGGACTAGATATATATTGTGAGCAAAATAAACATGGTCCCAGCTTCCAAAGAGCTTATAATTTAGCATTTACAAATAGTAATGAGTTTCATAAAGAAAAAAATTAAAATAATAAGTTTGAGAATATAACCTGAGGACCTAAGTGTAAGTGTGAATAAGTGTGTGTGTGTGTGTGTGTGTGTGTGTGTGTGTGTAAAGGTCGTCAAAATCTTGATCACATAGGCCCAGGCTAAAGATTGTTAGACGTCATCCAAAAAAAAAAAAAAAATGAAGGGTCTTGGAGGATGGCGAGAAAATTATACGTGGTCATATAGAGGTGAGAATCAGAACTGAAGGGCAAGAGTTTGATCAAATACCCAGTTTTTAAGTGAGAAGGTACATGCATGGGAACATAAAAAAAGGATAACACATTGTGTTCAAATATGTGTATTTTAACATTACTGTAAAGCCATTTCTTGTGTCCAATTACTTTAAGGAAGAATGAAGAAAATCATGTTCAAAGATCATTGAAAGGAGGAATGAAACTATCTAAATAGCAGTATTAGAAATTGAACATTATGTTTTTATATCTGTGTGTGCATAGAAAATAGCTTGCAATATTAGATAAAAATATTGGGAAATTTTTAGACTACTATATATATAAATACACACACACACACACACACACACACACACACACACACACATTTTCCCCCTTAAACACTTCAGAAGCACAGGTGGTCTTTTTGGTCAATCTGATTCTTTTCTGTTAAGATAGTGTTTTGAACACATTTCCTACTCAGGAAAGAACTGAAAATATTAGATTTTATTTTACATTCAAATCTGGATGTATTTTTAAAGGAATAATGCCAAATTAATGGTTACATTAAAACTGCACTAGGAAAGGAAGATAGAGAGGTAGAGAGGAAGGGAGGGAGGGCTGGATGGAGTGAGATAGGTAAAGTGAGAGGCAGGAAGGGTAAGGATTGATACATTTTTAAAGTATTTGGATTAACTATTAATTTTTTAAAAAATACCTTCTGCTTTTGTGTTTTGTGTTTTGTTTGTTTTTTGTTTATGTTTCTCACTGAACTTGGCTGACTCTTATGAGTGGTTGTTAAATATCTTAAGTTGTAACCACCTATCTCTTGGTGGTTCTCTTCGCTTTGAGAACACTTGGGACAATTGCGAGAAATTCTATTTCTGATCGCTGACGGAGGGTAAGGAGTGAAAAGAAATAATTTTTATGTCAGAATTGCCCGTGGATATTTCTGCATCTAAATCAAATGAGCTGCTTTCAAGACCTGATTTTTATGTTAAGTTTGTAAAGCCTGGAACCCTACAAAAGGCTATAAGAATAAATCTAGTAAAATATACACAAGGCACATTAAATTATTCTCTTCTCCCAAATGTCATAATGTAGAAGCAAAAATCAAATACAATCAAATCACTAAAGATTGTTTTGTCCATTATACAAAAAGAATAATATTAAATAGTAAATGAAAATCAATTACTTGTTTTGTAAGAAGTTTTCCCTTATATATAATGTCCTCTTTCCGCTCTCTGCATATACCAGGTGTTTTGTAGAAGTATTTCAGTGCTAATGATTTAATAGGTTGCCTCCCATCCTGCCAGATGCTTTTACATGATTTGCAGTTATAAAGTGTTGTTTTAGTTATTTCCAAATTTACATTTCTCCCATATAGTGCATATTTTGGGACACAGAGTTTCATGCAAATATGCCCCAATTCTTTTTTTGAAAGCAAACCTCCTATTTCATTGTTTTTGTTACCCTCACTTTAATATACACATTTTTAACAGGTATATCAACATAGAAAAATACACTTTAAAATGGAAATATGTAGATACTTTGGGAATCAAAATGGTATTTATTTTAAAAATGCATCTTGAGCTTCTAAATGTCGTATATGACTACTAAAATCTCTAAGTCACCCTCATCCTGGAATAAGTAGTTCAATTTTTACTTTGACATCCTGTATAGCTATGACCTAAAATCTATTGTGATATATGGTTTTCCTAATTTCTATAAGCTGAATCTAAGGTTTATAAATTTTTAAATCAATTTCTTAAAGCCTTACATCCATTAGATTTTCATTAGTGTGTGAAAAACAATATAAACGTAGCCACTTTAAAGTGGAGTCAGAGCCACCATCTCAGAGGAGCTACTGTGCAGTTTATATGTAGGTGCTGTAGGAAGTAGCTCACAAATGCCATCTGTGGAGGCTCATGCTCATGCAGTCTGTGGCACACTGTGAAGTTTCTGCAACAAGGGTAACTGCTGTGGGGTGTTTACAGGCTGAGTGTGCACATTCTCAGCTGAAGCAGTCTCATGAATTTTGTGTACTAGCTTCTTGGTGGAATCCCTAAGTCAGTGAGTAGGAATTTTCTGTGACCCTCTGGCTTTTTTTTTTTTTTTTTTTTTTTTTTTTTTTTTTTTTTTTTTTGCTACTAGTTTTCCCCAGATAATTAAGTAATTAAGCTGTGCAGATCCTCTTAGTGTTCTGGATGAGGGCGAGGCAGAAGTGGGCCTTTTGAGCAAACATATTGGGAACCTGGGCAGTAACTTCTCTCACTCCACTCCAGTATGGGAGAAATTGCTAACTAAGAGATAAAGTGTAACTTCTTATTCTTTTCAATGTGTCTACTCTCAGATTTTTTTCTCCACTGTGGTACTGGAACCTCAATGAAGCAAATATATATCTTCTATATGTCTCTTCCATATAAATATTTTCTTCCATAGGTTATTAAAATTGGTGTTTTGTAGGGGTATGAGGGCTGGAACTTCCCATTCTAACATCTTATTTTCCACCCCCCGCCCCATGAAGTCAGATATTTTGTCTCCATCTTTTAACTTAGCATATCTTCACCATGGATATATCCGTATTTTCCCCTGACGTATCTTGTTTTCCTAGAGCTGACTGAAATCCTAAATAGTAAGCTCCACAAAGGATCTCAGCACCGAGCCTGGATTTGTGAGGTTGAGAGAAGGCACACCATCCTAAGACTTTTTTTCCCAAGACAAAAAAAAAAAAAAAAAAAAAAGTAGAGCTGGCATCCCATTGAAAAGGTCTGAGAATGTTTTGTTTTATTTGTTCTTTTTTTTTTTTTTTCTTAGTTTCCAGTATAAATGAAATACTATGGTATGTGTCTCTGATAGCCAGATGGGAGAAATGTTGGGGAGTTGGATGAAATGAGTGAAAAGGATTAAGAAGTACAAATTACCAGTTATAAAAATAGTCACAGGGATGTCAAGTACAGTATAGGTAATACAGTCAATAACATTGTAATAACTATGTATGGTGTCAGATGAGAACTAGATTTAGCTGGGTGAGCATTTTGTAAGTTGTATAAATGTCTAATCATTATGTTGTGCACCTGAAATAATAGTGTTTACCAGTTATGAGTTGCCAAATATTAGAAACTTATGAAGCTCATACTCTGCTAAGTGTATACATTACTTCATTGTTTTATTCATAACTTTGTCAAAGTGACATATTTATTCTAATATATAGATAACCAAAATGAGGCTCATAAAAGTAACATTACTAGGCAATGGCCACACACCTACAAAGGGGCAGTAAGGAGAATTGAAAGTAAAACGTGAGAATTCAGAATCTTTATGTTCAACTTTAATGACATTTAGTCTCAAACAATAGTAAATTTACATTTGATAAGAGTAGCAAAAAGAAGAAACAGTTAGTTCTGATTAGAAGTTTGTATTAGACTCTCCTGTGATTAGAGAGGTAGTTTGGAATTTGTCATTCAGGCAAAGGAAAGTCATTAGCATATTTAAAATAAGAAGCAGTTATAATCAAACATTTTAATTAAATAAAGATTATATCAAATCATTATATTTTGTCATATTATGTCATATGTCATATCCTATCAAAGGGTGTTGGGGGCATATATCATAAAAAAAGAGAGAAGGTAGAATAGAGGGGAGTGTTGACATATAGAGAAAAATGTGGACCCCAGAGCCCTGGCATAAGCGGGACAGAAGGAGGAAACGTTGCCTGCTATCCAGGACACAACTCTGCCTTTCTTTCAGGTAAACAGGTAAATATATCTTTCAGATATATTATGAAACTCTTCTCAATGATGACTAATGAAGTTAGTCTGTTTTGACCTATGGCAAAGTTGTAGACTATTACCAATAGGATTCAGGTCAGAAAAAAAATCACCTCAGGAATTTATCTGTATTTTTTAAATATAAATGCATTACTTAACTGATGTTTTCTGTGACATTTTAAATTAAAATTCTTAAATTTAAGAGTTGGGAGAAGAGGCAATATTATGTTAAGATTCAGTTTCCCAGTTTCAGTTTCATTCAACCACTTACTAGCTATATTTTCTTGAGAAGGTTACTGTATATCTAACTTCAGTGAAATTACCAATGGTTGTTGTGAAGATTAAATGAAATAGTGTGGAACAAGCAATAAGCATATTGCTGGCACAGAGTCACTGCCTAAAAGTGTTGGAGATACTTGTTTTCAATATGCTATGTACATTCGATACTTTTGTTTAGAATTAAGATATATTGACTTTTAATTTATCAACAACAAAAATAATGTATTGGCTCATTTAACAAATATTTATCAAGTACCCATATATGTGGCATCATAAGGACCTCCACACATAATTTTACTCCTCTTTAAAAGCAACAATAATACTGGCAAAATTGTCAAAATCAACTTTGGGTACTCTGGAAATTAACCAAAGTCTTGAAACAATCTAAGAAGTTTTACTAAGAAAAATGGTTATAAAGAAAAGCAAGCGCTACAACATTTCCATGATCACATACCAGGCAGAATGGTAGCCTAAAACAAACAAATAAACAAAATGAACACATTAAACAAAACAAAACAAAACAAAACAAAACAGACTTATAATATAATTACAATGGCTGTGAAAATTAGCAGCCGAGCACCGTTGGAGGAGACAGAACAGGTTTGAATCTCTACCAAAAGCTCCAATACCAGAACACCATCAGTATTTGACCTATATGGCAGTTCTTTTGAAATCCTAACTCCTGGGCTTGTCTTAATTGGTCTGATTTAGACTTTGTTCACTGTGAATAATCTTTTTCCTGGGCATGTCTTGAAAATAACCATCGGCAATGCCTAATGTCACAGATAACTGAGAAGTTAATAACAAGACAAAAGCCTAGCAAAACATTTAAAACTGAGAATGAGATGACTTTGAAAATTTGAAACATATTCCTGAGAATCTGGAAGGCTTTATGCATGTGCGGGGTATGGGCCCAGGAATGCCCTGAGAAGGTTCTAACTTTCCTTCACTGGCTTACCTTGAAGCTCTGCTTAAGCAGGATAAAACAGCAAAGCAAGAGGAAAACTACCAGATAAAATCTTGAAGATAGGCTCTTTGGAGATAGGCTCTTTGAAGATAGGCTGTTTTGACACATACAGAGCCCCTCAGAAGAAATCCTAAAAGAAGGTGGTTTAAGAAATTTAAGGAAACCTGTGTCCAAACATTAGCTGACAATTACGCTAATGGAGCAGACTTCAGTAGCCACACATGGCTAAGGATACAGACTTTATAAAATGTAAGAAAGTTGCTAAATAAAACACACAGAAGCAGCAATGCAAACAACAAAGAGCAACAATAGTAAACTTTGGGGAAGAAGATAGAAAATATGATTTCGAGAGCTGCTAAATTATTTTAAATGTCCAGTTTTCAACAAAAACATACAAGTCATGAAAAAAAAAAAAACAACAACAGTAAATCATGGCCCATATACAAAGGGAAAAAGTCAATTAAGATCTGTTCTTGAAATGGCCAAAATTACTAGAAAAATATATTGAAACTAAAATTGGTTTATTGAATAATAAATAAAATTAACCAAACTTTAACTAAAAAGAACACATCTTGAAGTGTAGGCTCCAATTGCTAAAATCAGTAATAAAAGAGGGTATATTACATCCAACCAAAAGGAAAAAAGGATGCTGAGAAAGTATAATGAACAATTGTATGCAACAAATTAGGTAAACTAGCTGAAATAGATTCATTCCTTTGAAGGTACAAACTACCAATACTGACTCAAGAAGAAATAGAAAATCTAAATAGATCTATAATTAGATATTGAATTAATAATCAAAACTCACTGAAATGAAAATCTAATACAAGATAACTTTACTGGTTAATTATTTTTTCCAAATGTTTATAATATAATAGCAATCCTTTATAAATTTTCAAGAATAAAAGAGGAGAGAAAGCTTCTCAACACATTCTATGACATCAGTATTACCCTGACACAAAAACCAGAGAAAGACATCCTAAGAAATGAAACTACAGGCCAATGTAACATGAATATAGATGTAAAAATCTCAAAAAAAATATCAGAAAATCTAATTCAAAAAATATGAAAAGAACTGAGCACTGCAACAAAATGAATGAATCTCCAAAATAGGATATGGGAAGCAGGTTCAACATACAAAATAAATAAATAAACTAAAATAAATTAAATGCACTTTTCATACAAATGTAATAAAGAACAAAAGCACATGATTATTTTAGAAGATGCAAAAAAGTACCTTAAAATCAACCACCTTTTAAGATTAAAAACAAATAAAAACAAATATTAATAAAACAGAATTTGGGATAGAATAAACTTCCTCAGCCTGATAAAGAATATCTATGAAAAACACAATTAGCATTGTACTTAATAATGAAAACTGAATGTTTTACCTCTAAAATTAGAATTCTATTACACATCTGCTCTCATCATTTTAATTCCATATGGTTCTTGAGGTCCTAGTCAGAGGAACTACTAAAGAAAATAAATTCCAGGCATTCTGATTGCAAAGGAAGAAGTAAAACTATATCTCTATTACCGATGATATGACTTCGTATGTAGAAAATTCAAAGGAGTCTACAAAGAGCTTTGGAACTTATCGAAGAATTCAACATGTTGGTAAAAAAAAAAATCAGTATACAAAAATCAATTGTTTTTTATGTGTTAGTGCAGAGAAATCCAAAATGAAACTCACACAATAATTCCATAATGTAATCAAAAAGAACACAATGATGAGGAATAAATTTAACAAATGAAGTAAGAGATTTTACACTGAGAACTACAAAACATCGTTGAAGCAAATCAAAGACTTAAAAAAATGGATTTCTGTTCACAGACTGCAAGACTTAACATTGTTTAAATGGTGGTATGCCTCAAAGTGATCTGAGATTTAGTGTAATTTCGTCTGAAATTCCAACTAGCCTTTTGCAGAAATTAACTAACTGATTCTAAAATTTATATATAAATAGAAGGGACTCAGAATAGTCAAAATAATATTGCAGAAGAGAAATGAAGTTGGAAGATTCGCATTTCTTCAAAACATAAAGTAATCATGACAGCATGGTACTGGCATGATGATGTAAAACAGTGGAATAGATTCGAGAGTTTAGAAATAATTCTATATACTTATATACTTCATAAGACTGCCAAGACAATTAAATAGGGGAAGCTGTCATTAAAAAAAAAAAAAAAAAGGATGTGAAGCAACTAAATGTCTATGTGCAAGAGAATACATTTAGAACCATATATCACATCATATGTAAAATTGACCCAAAGTGGATTATAGATTAAACTTAACAGATGAAACTATAAATTCTTACAAGAAAATGTGGTTGTAAACCTTGCAACCCTGGATTGAACAATGATTTCTTAAATATGACATCAAAACACATGTGACAAAAGATAAAATACTTTTTCTTCAAAGGATGCCATAAAAATATGAAATAACAACCAAAAAAATGGAAGAAAATTTTTGCAAATTAGATCTTTGTTAAGAGATTGGTATCCAAAATATATATTCTTAAAATAATGATGAAAGATAAATAACCCAATTAAAAGTAGGCAAAGGATTAGCTATTTTTCCTAAGAATGTATAGAAATGGTGAATTTGCACATGAAAAGATGCTCAACATCTTTAGTCAGTAGAGAAATACATATCAAAAGTGCAATGAAATGCTTCTTCAACCTCAGTAAAATGTCTAAATTAAAAAAGAAACAAAGCAAGTGCTGATGAGGATGTGGAGACATTTGAACACTCATACATGGTAGAATTGTAAATGATACAGCCACTTTGGAAAACTGATTGTTCCACAAAATGTTAAACATTGATTTAGCATATGACCCAGGAATTCCACTCTTAGGTACATACCATACCACAGAAAATCAAAAACATATGCCCATGCTAAAATTAGTTCATGATTGACCAAATCATTAATATTCATAATAGCCAAAATAGCATCTAGCGACTGAAGAAAAATATGCAAAATGTAGAACATCTGTACAATAAAATATTATTCATCAGTGCAATGGAATGAAGTACTTATACATGCCACAACATGGAAAACCTTATAAACATTATGCAAACTAAAGGAAGCCAGTCACCAAAGGCCACATATTTTATAAGCCCAATTAAATGAGAGAGAAAGTTTATTAGTGATTTCCAAGTGCTCAGTGTGGAGGAGGGAATGAAGAGTGGCTGCTGTATACTGGTTTTCTTTTAGGGGTGATGAAAATATCCTAAAATTAGATAGTGGTGATGGTTGCACAATTCTGTGAATGTACTGAAAAACACTCAATTTTATACTTTAAAAGGGCAAATTTTATGACTTATTAATTATATCTCAATAACCATGTTATTTAAAAAATTCTCTATAAGGAAAAGAACACCCCAGGGATCATTTTACTATTGTTTTAATATCTTCAGATGCAGATTCAAGAAAAAGCAGCTGCTACTGAATGCAATGCATTATTTTGTAGTTTCTAGTATAATATTATATTATGTTTAGTTTTGATTATAAAGGTAAATGTTATGTGGGAATTTCAATTTCCATTAATATTAACTACTCTATCCCCCTATTAGAACCCCTTGATTCTCTAATGGATAACTTACAGATTAGTCAACAAATACAGAAATTCTTAAATTCTTCATTCTCGAATCTGGCATCCAAGGTCTCTTGAGTCAGAATGAGAACAGTAATAACCAGACTACATATTTATCTTTCCAGTTTATTTATTTATTTACTTATTTTTCTAATTTCCTTGTGGGGATTTGCACCACAGAAAAGCAATTAAAGAGAAGAGAAACACACTAAGAATTAAGGTTTCTATTCCAAGAAGCAAAAGCATTCCAAATGTTCCATTATAGCTACAGTTAATGGCCAAACAGCTTTTACTACTTAGAAAAGCGTATAAACTTTAACAACTTGGAATTGTCAGGAAAAACAAAAACAAAAAAACAAAAAACAAAAACACTGGAAAAGAATGTATAAGTAAGAAAGTGCCAGTCCCACACTTATCTTTGTCTGTCTATACATTTAAATGTCCTTTTCGGATGTACTTGGAAATACTGGAAAGTGTGGTTTCTGTCCTTCTTTCAGCCTCACTATTCACTCTTCCCTAAGAAGGAATGCTAAAGAGAGCAAGACTGGGAAAAAATATATGTGCATACATTTTCCTCTCATTTTTATGGGTAGTGTCCCATGGTTGACACATTCATCTAGTCTCTCATTTTCCACAAAGGAAGCACACCAGAGTCAGGTGCTGGATTCTGCTTATTAGAGGCAAGTCAGTAGGCATTTTCTAATGCTGCACAATGTTGAGGGTCCAAGAGCTATAGAGCAGTGTTTTACGGTCGAATCTTCTTCAGATACAAATTCTCCCTTATGTAAATTGTCACAGTTCTAAATTGTAAGAGTCAGGAGTATTGGTAATGCAGAGAAACTTCATTTGACAAAGCAAACTTTATGTTATTCCAAGAGTAGCAGCAAATACCTGAGATTTTGAACATTGTTAATTCTGAACTGTGCATCTATGTCTTCAAATGATTTTGTAAATTAAGTGAAGGGTGTGTATTATTAACATTAAAAAAATTAATTCATTACATAAGCACATGAATTCCCTTATCAAAAATTTTGATCAATAGACTATAAATGCACAGTTATCATGGGCTTAATTTCTAACACTAAGGTTGAATATAATTTTTAATTTGCCATTATTTCTTTTGTCCCAAGAAAATAGGAACTTGTGAGAAAGTTAAGTTTTACTCTCTAGCTAAAAATAAGGAAACATATTATTTTAGTTCCAAGTAGCACAATTTTATGACCATAAAGAGAACCAAAGTTACGGTAAAGCTGAGAGTATACATAGAAATGAAAGGAGATGCTAGAAATCTAGGTCTCTGAAGACATAATTAAACCACTGAATTAACTGACCCTGATGGTTGCCCTCTAAACTTCCTATCCGGTGAGCAATTCAACCCCTATTGTTTAAGATCTGTAAGCTGGGTTTTTTGTTCATCGAATTAAACTATATTTCAGTTGATTCAAAATAAGATACCATTGGGGGGGCCTGAAAGCAACAGATTCTAAAACATGAAATTACTTGTGAGGAAGAAATAGAACTCTAGGAAATGGGGACCTCACAATTCCTGAGAACTTCCTTGTGAAGTTGGTTAGTCTGCTGCATGTTTACACTGTTTCCAGGCCACGTGCTAGCCAAGACTACAATGTCTCTGCAAATGTTAGGAAAATTATAGAATGCTGGTGTATGCTCACAATTTCTTGTGGCCTTTGGCAAGTTTATAAGTGAATGTGGATAATTTTGTCTGAAGGTGGCTATCTAAAAAAATGAGAGTAAATAAAGGACAATTTTGGTAAGACATTTTTTTTTTTGTCTGTGGCTTCAATGAAAGTTGGCTGAGATTTCCATAATTTAAAAAATTGGGGGGGCTGTAGGAAAAGTTAGAATCTTTGATGGTATCTAAAATAATGGAATCAACCAACAAATGCTGAAGTTTGCCCTACTTCTGAACTTTTCAACTGGAGATAATGAGATCATTACTTACGAAGCTTCTTTGAGATTGGGTTTCTAATCCTTGTATTAGTAAACATTTTAAGTAACACAACAAAAGAGTCTGTCCACTTGCACAGTTCAGTTTAGACATTGGGATTAGCCTTCAAAAATAATTGAAGGTTAGCCCTTTGGCATATTCGCTTTTATATTACTAGTAAGTCACCTAGGACATGATAACATTTGATAAATCATCATAAAGGGTGAATCTGGCAAGAATTTGGCACAGGATCAGAGCCTCAGATAAAATGTTGAGGTTTGGCACCACTGCGACATGTTAGCTAAAATGGAGATACATGGCAGACTTCACAAGCTCTTCTGAGGTGCTCTCTGCCCTTTGATGATTGTATAGGAAGTTGGAGATGGGCCTGTGGCATTTAGAACTCATTAGTAGATGTAGTCACAGGAGAGAAGCAAGGAAATTGATGAAGTGTTCGAGACATTTGGGTGATCTTCCCCTGATCTACATATTTAGTCCTACAGCTTTGGGATACTGAGAGTTATTAATTATCCACATTAAACCTCGTTGCAAAATAGCCTCTACTGACATTGATGAATAATTATTTCCCTTGAATTTGCTGCTAGTTGCTATAGACCATGTAGTACCTGGTAGTAGTTTGGTTTCCTATTAAGCACAATCCTGAAACACTGACACAGCCTTGGCCATCACCAGTAGTCACCATTTGCTATTATCCCATGTTTTTCAACGAGAAAAACACTGCTCACACTCACAGACATAATTGGAACCCAGAAAAGAAGAAAGTGTTCAAGAGTGAAAAAAGCCCAGATATAAAACAATAGGAAAAAAGTCAAAGTCATGCTCCATCAATTGGCATTACTATTAATAAATAGTGCAATAGTTAGTAAGTAAAACACAGTGTCATGTGTAACATCGTTCCAAATTCATGAAACCTAACACTATGTCTTCCTTCTTTGTACATGGGTATATGTGTGTGTTGGTATGAGTGTAGAGAACTGTTTCACTGAACAAGGATATTCGATGGCATGTAATCATAAGTATTTTTTGTTTTGTTTTGTTTTTAAATTTTGCTGGATTGGTTATTTCTCCTTGTACTAGAAGAAAACATTGTCAGGTCTTTTATACTGGGGATGATTTTAAAATAATTTAGTCTCCTCTACTCAGGAATTAAAATGTCTAGCCTAACATGCTAGTAAAATTTTTAACGATTTCATATCATGGATTCTTCTTTCCTTCACTAAACCACACTATGTCTAACTCAACAGGTGAGCAAACTATGAAGCTCACATTCAGGGAAGGGAGCATTATATATTTCTCTTCCTTTCATTTATTTCTTTCCTGTTTTTCCTCCATACAATTTGATTCTTAACCCCCTAGTGTTAGACAATGAGGAGGAAAATATGCAGTAAAGTTCTTAGTTAACAGGTACTGTGAACAGGAATCATACTTTATGACCTTGGGAACTACGTAAACCCCATGCCCTTACATACTATTATCATGTGTTTCTCCAAAAAACCTACTACCAATTGGAAACCTCTCACCTTCAGTTTCTTATGGCTTTTCCCAGGTCCATTGCTTCTAATGTATTTGTCCCTGTGTTTCTAATAATACCTCTGCTGCTCTAAAGTAAAGTCTGCTCACCTTTGCTCTTAGAAAGAATCCAAGATAGCCCCATGCAGACTTTTTATCACTGTGTTCTTAGGCAACAGAAACATTCTCTTTGCCTTAATAAAGCCTGAAAGTACAGGATGGTGAATCTAGCCATCCAAATTTGATTCACCACTCAGCAACTTGTCCTGTAACTCTTTTGATTTTAAATGTGAAAGGTGAAGACAGATGCAGGTCTACTTCTAGGGACAAAATTCAAGTTCTAAGTGATTCTATTCAAGTATCATTTACTAGCCTTATGATAAAGAGCAGAAAACTGTACCATTATTACCCTTTTCAAATGGTGGAAGAGCTCACAGCTCAAAAACAACAACAACAAAATAATATATTTCTCTCCATGCTTTTCTTTTTTTTCCTCAGACTTTTCAAGCTCTTTTAAACTGTAATTGGTTGCTTCTGGAGAACAACTTCCTTCCAGAAATTTAAAGTGGGAAGATTGGTTGACAGGTTTTCTGACATGAAAATTTTGCAATTCCTGCAGAGTGGTCTTAATTGGAATGCAGGGTCTATTGCTATCAAGCCTCAGCTAAAACTGATCTAACATTTCAAAACATATCTCTTTTTTCTAGGTGTGTATAAGTAGATATAGTCCCAAATATGAAATAAATATGAAATTTATCTTTACGGAGATATATATGTATATGTGTGTGTATGTATATATATATGTGTGTGTGTATGTATATATATATACATACACACACACATATACACTTTATATATATATATATATATATATATATATCTCCACCTAAAGACCCTTAATTACTTTCTTTACTGCCAGGATCCTGATACACACATATAAAAATAAATATGCGAAGTTTCCAGCCAAGGTGAAGTACTAGGATCAAATTTACCCTTATTTCTTAAACAAAACAAAACAAAATAAACAGGCAAAGATGTATGAAACAGTGGTTTCAAGCCATTGTACATCAGCCAACAAAACAATGATTCCTGAGGGAGGAGAAGCAAAGGAGGCGCCAGAACACTCCCTTTAGAGAGTATACAAGGCACGGAGCAGGGGAAGTGAATCCAGTCAAAGGCTGCTGGATTCCTTGTTTAGAAAAGAAAAACTGGGAGCCAAGACAAACCAAGGTATCTTAAGTTCACAGGGAAAAGTATCAAAGGAGAGAGCTCCACACACAGAGAGAAACCTAGAGATAATCAGAGGGTTCTCCTCAAATCTTCACTTGATTACTAGTGAATACCTATCTTTCAGAAAACTACTTGAGGCCATGGAAAGAATTACAACATTGAGAGAGAGAGAGAGAGAGAGAGAGAGAGAGAGAGAGAGAGAGAGAGAGAGAGAGAGAGAGAATGGAGATCATTGGAAATAATACCCAATTCTCTAATTAGGACATGTTTTTATCAGATATGATGGAAAACTTCATAATTCAATTGAGTATTTGGTAGAGTACTCCAAAGGGTATTGTACTTGCAATGAGGCAAAATTAGTCCTGACCTATGTCTGCCTTGACTTTACCTAAAAAAAGCATAAACCAAGATCTGAAATTCTCACATTGTTTTGAAGTATATTAACTGTATTTTTAAAAAATCATAGAATAAAATAGAAGGGGTAGAATAAAAAATTAACAATAGAACAAGTCATACAAATTATAATCTTCACCAAATCATTCAGTCTCCTGTAATTCCCATTTTGCTTCATCTTAGGTTAGTGGCTTTATGAATCTATCTAGTTTCCATTAGAGTTTTAGAAATTTTTATTCAGTTCATTGTTATGATTTTAAAATTATTGGAATCCTATATTCTAAAGTACTTGTCAAGGTCTTTTCCATGAATCTCTTTAATGATGAAACTTTTTGGCCTATAGTTGATTGGAAATGCTTTCAGAGAAGAATCAAAAATAAAACAATAACTATCTCTGAGTGACAAAATACTTAAAAATAGCCATCGTTAAAGATCTAGTGAGAGTTATACGAAACCATGATGCAGCGGGGAAGAAAATCCTTATTTTATGTTTATACAATATTGTAAAATAATACCTGGAATTATAACTGCTGTTGTACCAGGACATGTCAGAATTTTAGGAATTTAGTATAATTTCTGGAACGTATACTAATAATATATACCCTTATAAATATAATCTAAGAAAGTTAAACATTACTTTTTATTTGATAATGTTTCCCATACAATTAAAAATATGAAATACACCTAAATAAATATTTATCTTTTTAAAAGAGAGAGAATACTCTTGATATCTTCCAGGACCCTCTAGGACAATCCTAAAGTTAGTTCATGACTTCGTTCAAAATTTTATTTTAGAGGATTTTGTTCAAAATGTCAAAAGATTTAAAAACACTTGATCAAATAGTACCACAGGTCACTGTGAAACATTACTTAATTATATACTTAATCAAAGTGACAGATTTTTTAAAGCAAATAAAGCTTAGAAAAATGTAAAAAAATATTCAGCACTTTTAATATTGAAAAGACTTTTTCTTAGTAGTCAAAGACCTGATAAAGACAGTGTGAAGCACAGAAATATTACATAAGACACAAAAATCGTTGTTTGCTAGGTAGATTACATAAAGATAAGGAAAATCCTATCATAATTTTTTATTGAGCAAGCCAGTAATCTAAGAAATGTTGTGATTTAACAGAGAGAAAATTAAACTTTAGTTTTATATTTGTACATCGTTGAGCTCTTTTAACAATTGTTATAAATAAATCTATTAAATTTTAGCCAGTTTTGACCTTACAACATAAAATTTATTTTCCAGAAAGCTTCTGCAACTTTCTATGTCCATTTAGGTTTTGTCTTATTCTTTTTCATTTCCTATTCTAGAACAACCAGTCATTTTATTTTAGGACAAAATTACTCTTTCTTCCTCAATAAAAACACATCTATATATTTCTTGCATGTTATTCATATAAAAGCACATCTCATTTTCCTCCCATACTTTGTATATTTTGTTTCCCTTTGCTCTGTTTCTAGTAGTTTTATTTTTACATATTGATTATAGTTTTTAACTATTAGTAACCTTTATTTTGCAGTAAAACTAGGAAGCAGACAATTGTGAACTATCATCCATAGCATCCTGTAGAAGATTTGCAAATTTATAAATATATAATTATAAAAACATGATTAAGACATTTAATAGTATGATTTTTTAATGCTGTAAAAGACATGTTTATTAATAGACCCAAATATTCTTTGTCTCTCTAAAAATTAAGAAGCCAAAAGTAGATAAATTTAAACTATGTTTAGCAATCAGTGTCTCACTATATTTACTTATTTGGAAATGATCTAGATATTCAATGAATATCCATTATTTAGTTAACAGTATAGTTTTATATACATTTATTTAAAGTTACTCGTTTTTATCAATTATGCTTAGACATCAAAAAGCTAACCATCACCTAAGTTTTATGTTGACAAATTCTATTTCATAGAGATAGAATGTGTTTATTGAACTATTAAAACAAGGTAGACAAAGTTATTTGTTTGCATTAGATTTAATGTTGACAACTCTGCCTTTATTAAATCAACAGACTTAAACTAGCTTTTATTTATCGGATTATCCCAGATCATGTGAACTTGAGAGACATTGGGTTTAGTTTCTATATTTCTGAGTTTAAATAATACTTAATTTATTATAAGTGCTTATTTTTCTTTAAGCCAGTTAAATAGAGTTTTTTAAAAATGTTACTTATGCATGCTTACATATACATAACTGTATTGACAGACACAGAGATCTTACAGCTTTCATTTAAAATTTTAGCCACATCTTATATATAATAATACTAAACTCAAAAGAATATATGGATCAAAATTCTTTTCCTGGAAATGGAATAAGGCCATCTGCTCGGATGGCCAATTTTATATTAAATATTTTTGATTTGCATGCTGCAGGATCTTTTAGAATATTTTGGAGTATGTTATGTTTTAGAAGCTTCTGTATATCAATTAAACAATACCTTCTTTTGTCTCTGAGAGGTTTGGGATCCTCTCTTTCCAAGGGCATCACTTAAGGTGAACTATATTATCTCAGGAGTTCTTTAAGGTGA
The DNA here is from genome assembly GCA_003508835.1 of Eonycteris spelaea. Lineage (NCBI taxonomy): Eukaryota > Metazoa > Chordata > Mammalia > Chiroptera > Pteropodidae > Eonycteris > Eonycteris spelaea. The sequence continues at coordinate 324,720 of PUFA01000445.1, forward strand.
CCACTGCAGTTCTAAATTATTCAAAAGTTCACACATTTTTCAAAAAGGGACAAGATCCTGGACCATAGTGGTTATACATACAAGAAGCAGGAGTTTTTGAGGAAAGCGGAACAAGAGTTTCAGGTTGGATGGAACATATCTTTGCCTTTTGATTCTCTAAGGTAGTTTAACTACGAGGGGCCCTGTTTAATAACTGTTCCAAAACACAAGAATCAAGCATCTCCCGACCTGTGCCTTTAAACAGAGTAGTGTGACTTACTAAGAAGCTTCAACAAACAAAATAGAAGTGTGTACAATAAAGGGAGAGCGCTCAAAACACAAGAGACTTATCCTCAAACTCCAGGGTCAATGAGAAAAGAGTGAGCTCAGTGAGATCTCGGGGTACCAGCACCTGGTTGCTCACTGGCCTCAGAGTCCTTAGAGATCTACTTTGTGACCCATTTCTGATGCCAAAAACTGTCAAGCATCCATAAATATCAAAAATAAAACTACCAAACCAGTAAATAATATTTAGTAAGAGTTTATTGTGTACACAAGAGCAATTTGCAAACTGAGAATCTCCCAAATCAAAGGCTGATATGAATCTCAGGGGCATAAAGTTACAGGATGGCTTATAAAGTAAAAATAAGGAAGCTGTCACTCTTTACAATGATTGCTTATTACAACGAAGGTTTTCAGAAGGCCAGGGATTGGATAAAAGTGATGATCTCATACCATTTTCAGGAAGATGACTTAAGTTTCTGTTGTGATTATCAGAGACATTTATGAAAGATAATCTAAGTTAATTTTGCTTATGTTCATAAAATAAGCTAGATTTAGTTTGCTTGCATGGCTTAAATGGTTTTGTCTGCTCAGGGAATTCTTAAATCCAGTCTTCATTTTGTATTTGACTCTAACAATGATTACCCTTTTCCCATTTCCTCTATTCAGAAGAACAAGTTTGCTATAAGAGTTTTAGATGGTTAAGTATCTCTACAGCACAGTATCGGTATAGTTCCAGAACTGAGATTTGCCTTGGGGTAAGGACAGGAAAGAAAAAGGAGAAAAAGCAGGGAAACATCCCTCAAACTCCCCCGCCCCCCAGCTATTTACACACAACTGAGGGTTCTCTCACACACTAAGGCTGGCAGAGCCTTAGAAACAATATTTCCTTTGGTTAGAAAAATGGTGTCAGCACTGAGCCGATTGAGAAGGGAAGGTTCTGTGGCAAGGTGCACAGTTGAAAGAATGCACGAGGGGCTGACTTGAGAATGAAACAGCAGGCACCGACTTTATTGCGGGGAGCGTGCTTCTATTGCAGGGAGTGCAGTGCTGTTAGAGAGAACACAGGGAGCACGATTCTGCTCCCACTCTTCTTCTGCTCCCTAGGGGACTACACAGGCTCCACACATATCAGAATACAATAGTGACATACGGCTACACACGCGTGATACAATAAGCTGAATTATGTTTACATATTTTAGGCACAGGAGCCCTAGTAGACGAATGTAACATTCTAAATCCGGGGTCCTATTCCTGGCCATGAGCCTGGATCACAGCCAGACCTGGGACCAGCCAGGCTTGGGACCCACAAATGGGCTTCTCTCCAAGGCTTTGCTAACAACACATGTGCTTTTCCTTCATTTAGCAGGCCCTTGTGTCAAAGCTGGGAGATTATGTGGGAAACACAACCCAGAAACTCATTGCCACTGTTTTTGTTTTTGTTGTTTCTAAAATTTAGCTTTGCTCACCAATCTGACTAATACTTACCTTTCAGAGTTCTTACATAGTATACCTCTCATATAGGTAGAAGTACTTTGGTTCTTCATTAAATATCGTTACTATTACCTAGACAAAGACGGCAATTTAGAATATATACTCCAGAACTTTATTTTATGATCTTTTTTATATTTTCCAAAACACAGTCTTTAAAAGAGAGATTCCTAAAGATGGTCTCCTTCCCAGAAAACACTACTTCATCTGCCTTTCTTGAGATCTCCCGCATGACCACACCTCTCATGATCACCAGAGAATCAAAACACCTGATATACTCTCCTCCTCAGTTTGTGCCTTTTGTCTTTAATTTCCTGTTGGTTATATAGAGAGGAGTGCCGGGAGGCGGGATTTCATTCTGAATTGCCTGAGGAAAGAAGGTGGAGTGGGCCTTGTGTATCCTGAATAAACATTCAGAAAGGTAAACAGTTTACTTTATGATAAAACTACTCTAAGCCTTACTATAATAGAAAAAAGTTTGTTTCAGCCATTATAAAGTAACTCCTTTTGTGTGTGTATGTATGTGTATTTGTTATTTTTTGTTTATATATATATCAGTCTGTAGGGTCTGGTTTTATGGTTTTGGTATATGTTGGGGAGGCTGTAGTGACATCTTATTCTGTTATTTAGGACTGAAAAAGATATGTGTAAAAATATGTCTTAAAGCTGGGTGCATGTGAGGGTTCAAAATTGTAAATTCAATCTAGCACGAGATAACAATGGTTTAATAAAATATGTTAAACATAATATTTTTACAGCATTAAAACAATTGTTTCAATAAATACAAATACTCAAAAACGGGCCTATAAAAATGTTTTCTGCCTTTGAAGTTAACAATATATACTCTTAGATACAAACTTTTTTCTCTAATTGTTGCCAGTGTTTTCTCTCCATATCAGGTAATTACTTGACTGACTTTGCAGCATTGTGTTTACTTTTCAGTTACTCTTCATTGAATATTTTTTAAATGCATTCCGTTTTCTTATTGGAATTTGCAAATTATCCAGTTAAGTGTTCTTTCAAAATAACCTGTAAAGGCCTCTAGTATATCAGTTTATTCACTGTATTGATTTCATTATGCATTAGTTGAATCTACTATTGTAAACCCATCAAAACACTGTTTTTTTTCTCCCAGCTTTTCAGCTTCAGTTTTGATATAATTAAAAAAGTGTTTGTGCCCTTAGAATTTACTCCAGTTGTTAAAGTTTTCGTAGTAACAAGCAACTGTTTTTTGGATCTATTATTCTGTTGTTGTTTTTGAATGTTTATTTCTATGTTAACAGTTTGGGCAACCTCTTTTAAAAACTGAAACTGTCAGCCAAAATTATATTTTCTTTGTTTCTGTCACATCTGATCTTAAAAATGAAATACAATTATGAGAATGAGGTATCTTCTAAGAATAGATTTTTTTTATTCTATAAAAATGAAGTTTTACAGGCAACTGAATCAAAGTATCTCAAAAGAGAAAAATGGCATCAAACATGAATAAATATTACACTTGAAAATATGACCTACTAAGATAAATTTTGAAAATGTTCAATATTCTAAATCCTCTAAAAATATATAAAAATAAAACACCATTTATAATACCATCATTTATTAAAAATAAAAAGTTAATAACCAGGATTGTTGAAGTGTGACAAAATGGGCATTATTTTACACTACTAAAGTGAATTTAAATTGTATTAATGTGTGTATGTATATATATATACATGTAATATACACACAAAACAAAATACACATATATGTATATAAATTCCTATATATGTATATATGTGTGTGTATAAATATAAGCACAGCACATTATAAACCTATATACATGCATACAATTTAAGCTCATATTGGTAGTGAATATATATTCGCCTAAATATATACATATATGATATAAATATGAGTTATTATAAACTCACAAAAATAATCTCTTAAATATGGTAGATTCTTCGGTCCCAGCTATGTCCTTCAAATAATTTATCTATATGAACTAATAAGACATTCATGCATAGATACATTTCCAAGGCTGTTCAGTGCAGTTTTATTTGGGAGAGACAAATGGAAACAATGTCAAGGTCCAGTGACAAAGAATCAGTTAAGTCAGAGGCTATATAGCTATATTATGGGCTAATATAAAAAATTAAGCATTATATTTTAAAGGGCATAGACCATAATAATAAATAAAACATTAAAATTATAAAGCAATATATGCATATGATATAATGCTAAATACACTGATATAAATGCATCTATATAAATATACAAAAATTATTTTAATTTAGCTAAGAACTATAATTTTCTCTAATTTTAATTTTAATTTCCACACCTTCTACTGGATAGTAGATGATTTATAAAAATAAAAATTTTAAAAAGCAGCTCTAGATGCACACACACATTAAAAATGGCAAGATACTTTAATTTTTGTCTTGTTCAGACAACTCTACTCTTAAATTTTTATGCCTAGTTTGAATGTTGAAATAAGGAAAAAAATTATTCCTCAGATGGGAAGTTACATCAGTTTATTTCAATAAACAGAACCTACTGCTCTCCAGCAAGGAGAGATCCTTCTTGTAAGGAATTTTCCATGATTGCAATTGATATCAGTTTCTGAACTTCCCTGATTACACCAGTTAGATTAAGCAGCAACTAGAATTTTTAAATGTGAAAGTTGTGTTCCTTTAAGGCTGAATATGCAAGATAAGAAATACTTATCTGTTCTTTTTCTGGCATTTTGTGTAGTGGTGCTTTATTATAACAAGAATTGTAGCCTAAGGGTCGAATGAGTGGAGTAAGGAAAGTGAACCAGTTTGCTAGAAAACACACCACATTTATATTGCTCAGAGTTGAAGGGCTTCATTGGAAAATTCATTAATCCAAAAAGCAAACATGGTAGGTGCATTTTGAAGTTGTGTCGTGTGTCACTAAACGAAACACAAATTTGTAAGTAAATTCTGAAATGAGTTCAGGGTAGTCAAAGTGAATATGGTAAAGTCTGTCATGTCTTATTTAGTAGTTTCACACCATAATGAATTATTAATCTGCCTGTGTGTGTTTCATCATGTCGTATACAGACACATTTGCATATTCATAAGAAAAATCAAACTTTTAGTGCTAAACATTTTAGAATTTTTATGGTCAGGTAATTTAAGATATTCTCCTTGAAATGGCTAAATAGTAACACATATTTGTAAAGGAGGACTTTACAATGGAATGGGGAAATCATTTTTGCTGTTGGAATTATTTTATAAACTATCTTTAATAAACATCTTTTGAAATTTTTAGGAGATAATGTTTATTAAAAACTGAAACATCTATAGATCATATTGAAAATTATCATCCCTAATTCAATTTATCCTGGAGCAAGGAAAGGTCAGAGAGTAGGATATTAAGCATGTTATCGTAATAGTTTTTCATTTTAAGTTCACAGCTGCTATAGACAGAGGTAGCTCATATAATATGAACAGATTCACTTAGTTGAGTAAGGCAAGATACATGGTTTCAAATATTTTTTCCCATTTCATAGGCTACCTTTTCGTTTCATTGTTGGTTTCCTTTGCTGTGCAGAGCATTTAAGTGACTTTTTTTTGCCCCCCCCCAAAAGAAAAGATGTTTGGTGATCACTTTAAACTGTATACTACATATATTTTTATTTGCAAGGTACCTAGTTTATCATAGTTTTCCCTTAGACTATAATTTATTTTTTAAACTTTAAATTTGATTGCTTCATAGAAGGTTTCTCAATAGTTTATTTTAGACAGACTATTTGTCTCTTTTCCCCATTTATTAATTTATATTAGTATGAATTCATGGATATTCACTTAACACATTTAGTTATAATCAAATGATACTGTATTTACTGCTCAAATTGCTCCAGATTTGACTGTTGAGAGCTCTTTCAGTTTACACCTGTGTCACTATGACAGACCCCAGTGGTGAGAATCACTATTTTCAGATAAATACTTCTTTATTTTTTTGTACCATAATATGATCTAGGCTAATTTATATCCCTGCTCCAGTCTTAGAATCAACCATTTCTCCAAGCAATTCTGATTCCTTTAATTGGAGAATTGTATCAGAAATCAGTATCTAGTCTGTAAGTGTAATCGTACTACTGGAATGTCATTGGATCTATGCCCTCTCTGCTGAGAGGACAAGGGAATATGCATATACCGACCTATGTATTTTTGTATGTAACCACCTGTATCTATATTAAGCTTACTTGAGTTCATGTTATCTCTATGCATCCATTTTTATAGTATCATACAAAATAGTTTCACAGCCCTAGAAAGATCACATGTGCTTTACCTACTCAAACTTCCTCTCTCCAACCCTGGACCCTTGGAAACAATGATATATTTACTGTTCGTTTTGTTTGTTTGTCTGTTTGTTTGTTTACATTTACAGAATGAGCTACAATATGAATTATATAGTATGTAGTATTTTAAGACTGATTTATTTTACTCGGAAATATGATTTAAGATCCATCTGTGTCTTTTCATGACTTGGTAGATCATTTATTTTATCACTGAGTAGTATCCCTTGTATGCATGTGTGACAATTTGTTTATCATTCACCAACTGAAAGGCATATTGGTTGCTTTTAACTTTTGGCAACTTCAGCTCAGTTACATAAATACTACTGTGTGATTCCAGCAGTGTATTTATAATTCAGGTTGAAACTGCTAAACTATCTTCTAATGTACTTGTACCATTTTGCTTTCCCACCAGCAGTTAGTTACCTATTTTCTCTGCATGTCTGTTAATGTGGTAGATTACAGTGGTTGAGTTTTGAATATTGGAGCAGACTTCCAAGCCTCTAATACTTCTACTTCCATGAGCTGTAATTATTTATACATTGTATTTGATTTGCTAATATTTTGAGGATTTCTAATATATACATCTAATGCTCTAAATTATAGAAGATAGCTGGAAAATCACCCAAATATTTGGTGGTTACATATCACACTTCTAAATAACACATGGGTATAAGAATGTCTCAATAGAAATGCAAGAATATTTGACTAAATTAAAACACAATTTATCAAAATCTTTGGGATACAATAAAAATAATACTTTGAATGAAATTTATATCATAAATGTACATTGGTTTTAGATCTTCTTTTCCTATTTAAAATCAATAATCTAAGCTTCTACCTTAGGAAATTTTTAAAAAGAAAGAAGTTAATCATATAGCAAGCTAAAGAAAATATAAAATAAAAACTGCAGCAAAAATTAGGGAAATTGAAAACAGGAAAACAATAGAGAAAATCAATAAAACCAAGAGCTAGCTCTTTGAAATATCAATAAAATTGATTAACTTCTCATCAAACTAAGAAAAAATAGGCACATATTACCAGAATAAAAGAGACGTTATTAATATTGATCTCACAACATTAAAATGGTGATAAAGGAAACTATGAACAACTGCATTCCCATAAATTTAATATCTTAAATGTAATGGACAAGTTCCTTGAAGGACACATACTATCAAAACTCACAAAAGGAAAATAAATTGAATAGATCTATATTTATTTAAAGATATTGAATTGCTGATTAATAACCTTCCAAAAAAAGAAAGTTCAGGCTCAGATGGTTTCACTTGTGTATTCAACCAAATATTTAAGGAGAAAATTATAACAATTATTTCCAATCTCTTTCATAAAATAAAAGTAAAGGGAGTACTTCCTAATTCATTCTATGAGAACATGATTACCCTAACATCAAAGCTCTATAAAGACATTGCAAGAAAGGAAGAGTACAGACCAATATCTTTCATGAGTACAAATATTCAAGAAAGCATTAGCAAATTGAATCCAATAGGTAATTTTTTTTAATAAAAAGATATTTCAGTGTTTTTAAAACCCCTTCCTATATCTGCATAAGTTTTCTCAGAGTATGTTATTTTCTTCATGAAAATGTGAATCTTCCCCAAATCAATTTGGCTATGATTCACCTTTAAGCTACCATATTGCCAGACAGCTTAGCCCAGGGCCGAGCCCCATTTCCTGAAAGTTTGGTTCCTCCAGCAAACTGGGCAATAAGTCTGGAACTTTTAGGCAATCGTCACCAAATCACCATGTTTAACATTTTAAAAATTAACAACATACTTTAATTTTTAAAAGTGAGACTGGTTGCTATTTTCTAGGATTTCAGCACCCTGCAAGACAACAGACAGATTATCTCCAGTTTCTCCCTTTTGTTGCTTTCTTTTTCATGCCCACTACTGAGATTTTGATATATCTTGAAGCCAAGACCTTAAATGTGATGCCATCCCATTTTTATTTCTTTTCTAAAATTATCCAAAACAGTAATTTGATGAACTATTCTGGAGTTTTTCTTTTCTTACGATTACTATTAGGTTTATCGCTAGCCCCTTTCCAAAACTAGTATTCTGTTAAAAAGAAAAAAAAATTATTTTTAGTTTTTTGGCATTTATCCCTGGTCCTTGCAACCTCGAATGTTTCAGAGTTTTGATGATCACATAAAAATGTGTTTTTGATCTTTTGAGTTAACTATTTTTATGAAATAGTTTTCCTGTTAAGCTATATAATCAACATAGAAATTCTTATTTCTATATTGTTTATCCTTTCAAAATATATTTAATACTACTTACTCCCTTATTTATGTCATAAGTATTCTTAAAATTTTGAAAAATAATTTTTGAAACCATAATTCTTTTTTTCAGGTTAAAGTATCTCTGGGCCTTTACTCAATATTGACTCAACATACTTTTGCTTATTTCCTTTTCCAAATTATAACACATGAATGCATGCACATATAACACCTTCAACCTGAGTTTGGAGGGCTTTTTAAAACTTTCATCTGAAAGCATAAGATAAATTTAATGAATCCTCTTGTACAAGACACCTTTTGTTCAGTCAGTCTCCTACTAATAGTTCCCTTTCCTGAAGAGGTCAATTGTTACCTATTTAATGAATCCAGTTTCCAGCACTTTGAACACTAAAAGCCTCATGTTCTTTCCTGAATGCTAAAGGCCTGCCTGGTCATGCGCCACACTGCTGCCATGCCAACAGGCTAGCAAACATCTATTTTCAACTGACAACAGGCACATCTCTCTTGCTGATTTTGCCCAAAGCCTTTTAATTCTTTTGACATTCAACCTACAAAGTTACAATTAGAAAGCAATATAACAATTAAGAATTATATTTCTTTCTTAATCTCTCCAAACTTATTCTAAAAGAAGTGCAAAGGCATTTTTTTTTCTCTTAATATTTATAATTTCAAACTCTTTAGTCTGTGTAATTGTTCCTGGAAGGTGCAATGTGTGAGCTGTTTACATGAGATGAATGGAACCATGAATTTATAAGTACATGCTCCATTACACTCATAGTGTATTGCTTCTTAATTTACACCTTGCTTTGGGCCATGCAGAAGATTATTCTGGTAATTTTTAAAGAGCTATTCCAAAATGTGTAGATTCATTTCCCACAGCTCCTCTTTATTCAGTTATTTGAAAACCATTTGGTGGGAAATTTCACCATGCATTTGTCAGATAAATTTCCCACTTATCATATTTGGCTTATGGCAATATAGTTTTAGAAGAAGAAAAAAGTATAAAGCCCATGACTTACTTTAATGGGACAGGAAAGTGTGGAGCTAGAAGACAAAGAATATAATTACATTTTTATGAGCAATCATGTAAATATATTACTATAAATGTTCTTTTAAATAGCATAGTCAAATGGAGAAAGAAGAAAAAGTGTCAGAAGCCAGACTAAAAAATCCTTTTATCCGACTTCCAGACCGCTCTAACAAGTTGAAGGCATCAACTTTATGAGTCTGCCTAAAATGCACCTAATTAATTAAGGATATCATTAACCAGAGCCTTACTAGAAAAAAGAAAAAAAAGATTAAAATTTGTGAAGCTTGAGAAATAAATGTTGTTTCTAAATAAAATGAATAACTCATTTTAGAGAAAACAAGATTTAATATACAAAAATTAGCATATGTGTCACTGAATTTGTCCTTTTAAACAATTCGAAATTATCAATTATTTTCCATAAGAAAATGGGAGAAATTTGGAACTTGTTATGAACACACACAACACACACACACACACACACACCACACACACACACAATTAGTCATTAAATTGATCAAAATTTAGGATAGCACTTGAATGTAAAAATTGGAAAATAATACTAAGTCACTTGAGTTTATCACAAAGTAGTTGTATATCTTTGAGAAAGTCTTTGAAGCTTCTGTGCATCTGATATGTCATCTATAAAATAAGATAGCTAGAATAGGTGTGATCAGAAGACCTTCCTTGGAACTTGAGAATTGCTTTCTAATCTTCTCCCAAGCATATTTACCTTAAATGCCAAAGAGCACTGGAATTTTCTTTCCAGTTAAGTGACTTTAAATAAATGCATTGTACAGAAAATAAGTGATTGAATGTTTATTTCTTGCTAATTATATTACTTAGATCGATAGGCTGCCAGAATGAAAACTGCCTCTATGACTGTCGTAGGCAATGTTTCCCAAATTGCATAGGCCCCTTGGCTTTTTTCATACTTTTGATGCCGAAGACTTTCTTGCATTGTGTAGGTTTGTGGGAACAAAGCTGGAGTAGCAGATGATGTTCATGAGTATTTTGAAAGTTCAAAAGGTATCTGCTATGGCCTCTTCTTATCCCAGCTGAATAGCACTGGTTTAGATTGATTTAACATTTTTTGAGAGCATATGTAACTGTGTTGACAGTATTTTCCTATCCTCCCAAAACAAAAATGTCAAATATATGTAAAAATATTCCCATATATTATTTATGTATGAACTTTAATACATGGAATTCTTGAAATTCAATCACTTTTAGTTATAACTTTAGTGAATCACCACTCTTGAACTTGAAATAATAGTGTGCAATTAAGGCTAACTAGAACTATCTGCTCACCATAATCATGCTTTTATATTGTAACCAGTAATTTCATGTCATAAATATTCATTAGACATTTAGACTCTCTTCAGTAGAACCTTTTACTGCATATACTTTTTTCTCCTTTACATGTTTGTGGACAGAAGTCACGAAAGGGAATTGTTCTCTAAGGAAAGGTGCTCTGAGACTGTGGAAAGTTCATCGCAGAGAGCCAAATAAGATGACAGCCTCCATGATTCAGGGGCTTTGTGCTGGCCCAGATGTTTATCCTTATCAGGAGCTAGGAATAAACAAAATGCATAGGTGACTAAAATAAACACAAACATGCAGCACTCAAAAGTAAATAAAACCTTTACTAAATGTATGCTATACCAAGCAGAGTACTAAAGATAATCAGCTTAATCCTTGCCACAGCCTTTGAGGTTTGTAGTGCTTTTCTCCATTTTAGTGATGAGTTTAAGTAACTTATTTAAAGTCATAGAAATAATAGCTCACAACTAGCATTTGACTCAGTTTTGTATAATTCTAAGGTCATGGGTACTTGTTATATAGCAGTCTGTATTAGAACCCTTTCTTTGCAGTTTACCAAGTGTACGATCTTGGGGAAGATACTGAGCATTGCAACACAAAATTGAACTCATGTGTGTCAATAATAAGAAAGAAGAAAGAAAGAAAGAAAGAAAGAAAGAAAGAAAGAAAGAAAGAAAGAAAGAAAGAAAGAAAGAAAGAAGGAAAGAAGAAGGAAGGAAAGGAAGGAAGGAAGGAAGGAAGGAAGGAAGGAAGGAAGGAAGGAAGGAAGGAAGGAAGGAAGGAAGGAAGGAAGGAAGAAAGAAATAGTAATAGATAAATATATATATATATATATATTTTTTTTTTAATTTTTTTTTTCCCTGTAGTCAAAGTATATGAACTACAAAATCACAGCAAAGCTGTTTGGAAAGTATGAAGTAAGAGGAAGAAGAGTTTAAGAATTTTAATATTCAACCACTTTAAGCTAATGTTGTCCTATAGCAACAATGTCACAGGTTATTTCCCAAACATAGCAGTATAGTTCTCTTCAAATATCGTATAAATCTCTTTTGGAAGAAGTTGCATTTATATTAAACATTTGTTCATGTGTGTATAGATACATATATATTGATCTACAAATATATATGGATATATACATGTAACAATGGAATTTTGTAGTACAAGGGCCATAAAGTAAAGTTCCCTCAAATTTTTTCGAATGCTGCAGATATGTAAAAGGTAGACTCAAATATAAAGTTCAAGAGAATTTTTAAAGGAAAGCTTAAGAAATTTGATCTGGTCAATGAGAAGAAAAAATACTCATACTTCCTGGAAGTAATACATAAAATGAAGATTTTGTTTTGGAGTCATGGAAACTCTTAATATCAGGTGACCTAGAATCTTGTCTCCCTGGGACATAAATTATATGCATAATACATATATTTAATTCTATTCTTCTTTCTTGAACAAGACTTCACTGTTTATTCTATATTCCTCTCATAAAAAAATGCATAGACTTTTATCTCAATTATTAATATTTCAATCTCAATTATGTATTGATAAACACTGATATATATTGATTATCTTGAACTTAATTTCACTTACTCTTTAAAATTGTTGAACCACTTTCATTCTCCATAGAATAAAATGATTATCACCATGATGTGTAAAGCTTTGAATAATAGTCATTTTCAAAATTTCTTCCGGCTTATGCGCCTTCACTCTCTCCAACCATAAAAGGCTTTTTGCAATTCCTTGAAAGTTTTTATATCTTTTCTGCCTCTTTCCTTTGAACACATTGTCCTCTGACTAGAATACTTTTATTTCCACTTGGTTTTCTAGCTAAATCTTATTCATCTCTAAGTGTATACTTTGATTATTACTTCTCTAGTAATGCTATACGCAAAAAAAGGTAAAGTCTTCTGTCATATTCTATATGAACACCCAGCGCTTACTTTTTGTTAGAAGAGTGTTTTTTAAATAGCTATAATGACTGACATATAATACATTTTTAATAAAAGAATGAATTTTTATCCCATTTATAAGTAATGGATTTATAGAATAGTAAATCTATTCCAATACCTGAATATCGATATTATAATTTAGTAGCTTTCAAAGTTATTTATTTTTTCTTATCTTTTACTTTTCTTCTTTTTTACTGAAGATATTTTAATTCCACAAATTCATGGCACAACACTAATTTCTTCTATAACCCTCAACATTTAATACTGGAATTTTTTCCCCTCATCATGGTTGCCATCACATCATCTTTATAGAGAAAGGGCATACTCAGTGTTAGATACAGTCTTCACAACAATTATGAAGTAATTAGATATTATCCTCATTTTTTAAAAATGAATAATTTTAAAAAATGTCTAAAGTGACTTCTTCTTTTTGTAAATATTACAGGAAGAATTGAACCCCGGAGGCCTGTCAGTGGGGCCTCTTCTATAATCTGTGTTTCAAGGTATCAGATTGCTGGAATAACCAATAATCTTTCTGTGTATTCATGATTCATGAGATTCAATGCACTCGAAAGCAGTTAGACATGTCTTGGAATAGACAGAAACACCGGAAACATATTTTATCAGTGTGCTTTTAGATCTGCCCTGAAGAGAGATTGCTAAAACTGGCTAACATAACCAAACATATTACAATACTGATAATCATTTTTCTTTCTCTGAGTCTATATACTTTTTATATAGCAATGTCCTCCTAATTCTATCTTAGTAGTTTGCTCTAATAAATTAATGTGAAAATCAGTTATCAGTGTACACATCAGACTTTCTCATGCAATTTTTTTCTGCTTTATAGTAGCAATTTACTTAATAGATTATACTTTTGTTAACTAGTAAGTACTTCTGTTTTGTTAATCACTAAAGGAAATGGTTGTCAAATACGTCTGGATTTTCTCAAATTTGAAAAAGTACAAAGAATATACTATATTTGCAAAATAGTACCTATTTTCAAATTTTAAAATATTAATGAAGTATTATTTTATTATTTAAGAAAAGAATAAGAGGAAAGTTAAGAACAAATTATTTGAAAAATATTTGCTAATGTAAACCTTTATATTACAATTTGCATATAAATCCAAATAAGTGGTCTCTTTGTTTCCTTTCTCTTGAAAAGTATCAGTTTGGTGAGTAACTTTAAGAAAAATAGATATATCTGCCTTTCAAGGTTTTCAGAAAATGCAACAAAATTTATATATTAATAGAATATAAATGGAATTGTGCCTCCTTTTTAGATAAACTAAGGGAACTTTCATCATCAAAAACAAAGAAACATTAGAAAGGCTTATATTTTGACACTTGGTCCAGGTTGTTCCTATTCAATTATTTCACAGTAATTTGAAATAAGGAATAGAGAAATAAGTCATTCAACTCTCAAAGTGGACATTGGAACAGTAAATTTAAGTGGAACCAGGCTAGAGTTGACACCATTGTATGCCAACCCTGAGCAAGCTAAATTTGGGTAAGCAGGAACCAAGCACTGAGCAGAATTGATATACTTAAAAAAGAATGAAGTATTTCTACAGTGAGGAATAGAAAATAGAAATTATGCAGCCCCAGATAGTAGGACAAGATCAGCTATCTAAAGACTTTCCAGTTTTTGTGAGCTCTAACTGTGCTGCCTAAAATTGGATACCCGGAGAGCTCTCTCTGAATCTCTCTCTCTCTCTCTCTCTCTCCTCTCCTCTCCTCTCCTCTCTCCTCCCTCTCCTCCCTCCCTCTCATGTCAATCACTTACCTTTATAATCGAGGCTTATTTGAAAGATCTTTGGACTCTTGAAACCAAATGCTTACCTACAAAAATAGTAAATGAGATATTGAGAGTATATTTTCATACTCAGGTTTATTTTTAATTGCACATAGATAACCTAAGGAATCTAAGTTTGGACCCATATAACTATAGCAAGGATAATTCTTTCTAAGGTATATTCAGAAATTGGCTCCTTTCTTCACAATTGTCATTCTAATTTTCAGATTGTCAAATAAAATGTTTAGTTCTAAGCCTTCAATATATTATAGATTTTTAAATCAAAACTTCATAATTACATTAAAAATTGTTGAGACTGACAAATTCACTGAATAATGAGAAATATTTGTATTTTTTCTTTAACTCTATAAATCCCTCTAAGAAGTCATATAGCTGTCATATCAGAAATTGTAGAAAGAGAATCTGAGTTCTAGTTTATCCTGACTGAAATTGCATGTTAACCCTTTATAAGTATGGTTGATAGGAGTGCTGGCGCCAAGAGGGCTGGCTTTGAGAGAACCAGTACCATCCTCAGACTCAGTTAGACATGACCACTGTTCTGAGCTCTGGGCTTGAGAGAGTTCCACCTTGATCATGACCTTGTCCAAAGAGGGAAGAATCCTTAAGCCTAAAGCAATGTAATCACCTGCATATCATGTGTCTCCTTCCAGATGACTCTCTTGATACCCAGTAACCAAAACACTAGTCTAAATGGTCCAGAACTTAGTTCCAGAACATGCATGAACATGAGCTTCTTTCCCAATGTGACCCTTATAGAGTATACTATGCTGTCAGTTCAACTCTAAATCAAGTAGGGGTTCGGGGGTAAGGTGGCCAAAGATGGTTCTTGTCAGATACTATAGTCAAAGGTTGAATAGAGATGCCGATATGTCCATAACCAAGTACAAAGAAATCTCCTCATAGTATGAAATTGAATCTGGCATGCTTAGAGAAAAGGATCAGTCAACAACCATGAGCTACTGCTTCCCTACCTACCACATTCTTGTTCAGAACTCAAAGGCATGTAAGACTGTTACATTAAAATCTTATTTTTCAGATCATGTAAATATAGATATGTGAAGTTAGGCTGAAACATATTTTAATGCTTGATTTATAACTTTGGGGCATTATATATATGGTACATGGACCTCTGTTTACAGTGTCACCCTAAGTCACAAATATATTAAGGGCAGACCAGTGGATTTAAGCTCTTCTCTGTTGAAGGAGGTCATCAAGTAGATAGGACTGCCAGTTGAACTGAGAACTGGACCTGGGCATCAGAGGCTCCTCACCCCTCTCTTGTCCTTGGCATTTACATTCTGACCACCATTCCCACCCTAGGACCCATTTCAAGGGCACAGGCTTGAGAAAGTAAGGTGTTGTTGAGACCATCTGGACTGAATATATGACTAACTCAGCCAAGGCTTCTGTAAAAAACTTTCAAGATTCTGGAGGTGGATGAGAAGATCTACTTGTCTTGCAAGTCAACCAAGACAGGTGTCATTTGTAAATTTCTTTGCTTATAAAACGTGCAAGCTACCATCTGGAGTGGTCTGCCTATTTTGTCTTTTCTTGCGCTCCATGTATGGGGGTCAATTTGCAAACCAGCATTCTCCCATAATATCACGTCACATTTTTTTGGTTTGGAATATTAAACAGGTTTAGTTTTATTTCAAATGTAATTATGAACCAGCTTCTAAAGAGACTGGTACTCTTCTTATCTGTTGTTGTAATTCTGGACCACAATTGGCAATAGATTAATTCTACTCCAAACTGTATATGTTTTATGGGCCCAAATTATTTCTATCCCAGAAATCCTGTGATATCTGCTTTTGGCTTTAGGGCTTTTGCTCTCTAGGTAGATCTTGTTTGGAAATGCATTTGTTCAAAAGAGGATTTTTAAATACCTTACGTTCAGCAGTTGATTGCTCTGAAATACTCTGTATTTCCCTCTTAATATTCTGCAAAATGTTAGCTGGGTGGTATGACAGCGTTTTGTCCTATGCTGCTGTGGCAAGTCCTTTGGGGGCTCATGACATAAGCTTTTGGGGATATCCAGGGGGGAAATGTTACTCACAATACAACCTTTACCCTCTACCAGAATTTAACCCCAGACACAGACCTGTAACTGTGTGATTTTCCTTGAGTGTATTCTCTCTGGTCTAGTCAGCATTTTCTTTTTATTGATTAGTATCTTTCTTTCTTTCTTTTTTAACCTAAGAAGAGGGAATACCTAATTCCTTTCTTGAGGAAAAAAATTGTTTCCTGTTTTGAGTCTAAACTGAAAACAGTTCCCTTTTAGTGTAGCCCTGCAGTTTTTCTTTTATAATGATGTGAATGTTCCTTCATGACCAGTAGTAGCTAAGAGCAACATCATTAAGTCACTTAATGGCTAATTCACTTTGAATACAGGTTTACATTGAATTATGTAAATCTCAGTTATAAGACATAAGAATCGATGCAAAAATAATATAGAAACTGTACATTTTTTCTAAATGAATTTATTTTATAAACATTGTTTTTTTCTTTTATGCTAATTTATATATTTTTGCCTATTCAAAATGTCTTATGACTACAGTCACCAAAGAAAGAAACTTTTTTTAATCAAATTAATCTTTCACTGTGTTATAAGCTATTTTTCCTAAGATTTCTGTAAACATCAATGTTTTCTTGTCATTAATACAAACATTGTACAGTCAATAGCAAGAGGTATTTACTTCCTCTTTCCTTTGGAAGCTCCTTTTTCTATAGTGATGTGAATAGATATTTAGAATAATATATAATGGTCTCGATGAATCTATAAATGCCTGACAATAACTGAAATCATGTTAAAATATTATGGATGTAATAATGTTTTATTTTACACTAAAATTTTATTTAATTTAGCGTAGAGGAATCGAAATATATAAGAGATCTCACATTTTGATATTGGCTCTATTGTATAAAATTGTGTTCTAATTGGTGCCTTCAGGAAATCCTGTCAGAATTTGTTGACATAGTTAAGTCCTAAATTTTGTAACTGATAATAGATATGATGAAATCCAAAGTAATGTGCAAATTGATTACAAATCATCTTTAGAACTCCTACTGGGTCAACAGGAAGCCACATATGGTAATTTCATGTGGAAAAAATATAAACCAAATTTCCCATTTTTAATTAAAAATGCATAAATTTTAACCCAAAGGTTTGCCTATGTTTGACTGTTTCACTGACTCTTTAATTATATTTACAAAGGAGGGAAACAATCTACCATATAAAATAAGAACATAATGATATTTTAACTATTGAATTTAAAATTATATGCACACAACAGTCAATAATTGTTTTAGGGTCTTAAATTAGTGTAAAGCTATAAATAGTAAAAATCTGGTTTGAATCAGTCTTATCAATATTAGATTATATGCTAAAAACAAATTATTAAACTATAAGAAAAAGTTCTAAAAATAGTTATAAAAGTATTTTATAAGTTTATGAAAGTAAGTTATATGATTTATATTTAATTAATTGAAAATACTTGTAAATATGCATCACTTGTATTTGAGTCTCATCTCAACTCTCATCTCATTTCTGACCCTCAGTGTATTGTTGATCTGTGTGGGTTCAAAATTAACAGCTTAAGTATTGTGTCTGTCTACTCTCTCATTAAATGCCTGTGTAACTAATCTACATCATTTTTCTTCTTTATAAAAATGAACATTTTATAAATGAACTATAACCCTAACATTAAAATTAAAAACCTTGTATGAAGTCCTATTTCTGCAAGAATTAAATTTAGGGGCTAAGCTTTGTTTGTTTTTCTGAGATAATTTTAATATACTGTTGGCAAGTGCTGGTTATTATTTTAACTGCTTTTTAAGGAACTTATATAAAAGGCATATGGTCCCTCATCACAAACAAATGCCATAAGCTACAAAGTGACTCCCATTTTTAATTTGTAAGAGGTTTTTAAGTGAAAATAATGGATTATCCATGGAATCCTGTTATAATGACTTTTCTGTACAACTTAGCTGAAACCCCAGCACTTTTTAAAAATATTATTTTTTCAGCCTATGGAGGAAACCAGAATATGTCACCCCATACTTTATCTCTGACAAATAAATTACTCTGAACTGAAGGCAGTTAAGAAACCCAGAAAAAGCTCCCACCTTCTGGCCTAGGCAGGATATAAATTCTCCTTTTACTGGAGACATTTATTAGAACTCAGATGGCACCAGAGGAATCTGCAAACAAACTTATTTGTTTCTTCCCACTGTTTACCTTCTCATAGTTTTCCACCCTTGAAGCCTAGATCTACTTTGTCATTTTTCTACAATTGTATTATTGTTAGTAGAAGGTATATAAGCTGCAGTTCTAAGCAGCTGCTTTGAGCTACTTTTTTATTGCGGTTTCTTCCCAGATGATGTGCATTGCACACATTAGCAAGCTCTCAGTTTTTTCTTGTTATCTCTTTTGTTAAAAGATTCCTCTTTGAAAACCTAATATGAGTCGAGGTAAAGTTTTACTTCCCCTACATTTATACATCTATTAAAATCTAGGTGTTTTTTAAAAAACATTGTTATATAGCCTACATGTCTATTAAAATCATAGGTGTTTTTATTTGGGGCTATTATCCATCCCACCTGACAATTATTTTGAGTTTATTATAAGCAATGGGAACTCTTAAAATAAGGAAATCTTCTAAAGTCATGCTGAGATCCAAATGGTGTGCCCAGGGACCTCACTAGCTTAATAGGGGACCTTGCCTACTTGTTAGATATGTAGTCAATATTTCTAAATCTTAACTGAGAAAGTAATGTAACATTTTCGATGAAATCCACTTGTCATAGAATCATATGTGATGTTTCAGAACAAATCTAACATCTTTCAAAGGACACATTTTAATATATGAGGGCCAGAGAAGGGAAGAAGACATCAATGCTTTCAAATTCCCAGTATATATTCCTGAAGAAGTTAGTATGTTCCTTTCCTTGGTGTTCATGCACCTGTAAAGCTGTACATGTCTTTGGATACAGTGATGATAGAAATAATAATGATGCCAATGAACTGTAATTTTTGAGCTGCCTTTGATGGCAGTGTGGCAATCCTTTTAAATAGAAATTTGGAAAAATGTATCTCATCCATTACCTATTGCAAATGTTGGCTTTCTCCCTTCTCTCTCCTTTTGATGTTTCCTATTAATGTATTCTTCCTGTTCATTCTCTTAGCTTCTTTTATTTCATTTAGCTTAAATACTTAAAAGTACAGCCATTTAGGTCTGAAACAAAATCTTAGTGACTTTCTAATTGAAACTTCTTTTCCATTAAGGGAAATAATAGACAAATATTCAATTTTGTAACTACTGAATGGATACAGTTCTTGCATTTGCTAAAGAATAGGAAAAGCTACTCATTTTTTTTTTTTTTTCTCCGTATGACTGCTTTTCCTTAGGGACCAAATTGCAAAGATCAGTAGAAGTGTGGAGACTTGAAAACATGTTTTTATCAACTTGTATTCCATTTATTAATCACTGTAGTCATCACAATCACTGACATTATTTAATCCAATTATTTATGTTCAACAGGAAATTTAACAATTCCGTATGTACTTTTTAGTCTCTTCCCATTAGCTTTAATCTAAATTCACAATGGAGGCCAATTCAAATAATATATATACACAAAAGTTGCATATTATGTATATTTTTTGAGGAAGAATATCAGCAACATTTGAGAAAGGAATATAAGCATCAAAGAGTGGAAACTAATTTCCTTAATTTCTAAACCAACACATTTTATTTCACTTTAAAATGAATTCAAAATATATAATAAAAATTAAGCCTACTAATATTGTCAACACTTACTATAACCTCTTATTGTACTTAGTCATCTGTAAGTACACATCAGAGTACATTTTTCAGGTGAAATGTTGCACTAACAAATAGAGTTATGCTATCACCCTCCAGAAGTCCAGAGGGAAGATTTTTAAAACTTTTAGTGACCAGAAAACAAGTGAAAATGCCCTCAGGACCAGAGGTATCAAAAAAGGTTTTACAAGTTCCCTCATAGTATACAAAATAAACTTTTAAAAGCCAGTTACTTTTTAGTAGTTGGTAAAATGATCAGAAGTTTTCTAATGAAAAGAATGAACATGGTTGATAATTTGTGTTCCAAACATTTTTTTTTTTGTTTTAATACTTTACATTTACCATCTTAGTGAGGTGTACAGACTGATGAGAAAAATAAGACTTTTAAGGAAAAAAAAATACTATATGGTGGAACATTATAGAATTTTGTAGCATTAGACTCTTTACAACCAAAGAGCTGTTTTAAAATCATGTCAGTGCCTAGAGCTGTTTTAAAATCATGTCAGTGCCTAGAGCATTGCAAGTGATAATTATTGAAGAAATTAATATTAAACCAAGTTAACACATCACAGTGCAGTTTAATAAGTGATACTGATTATCTTGATTTGCCAAGAAAGGTTAAATTTTATTGAATGTACTCTATTTCAAACTTCCATCTTTAGGTGGTCCCTATATGAAGGGATACCATCCATTCCTAAGTTCTCAAGGAAGTAGATTTCAACCTACAAACTCATTAGAGGATCAAAAATTCATTTGTTGACAAGATTGCTACAATTAACTATTGGATGTGATAAGCAATATTTGAAAAATGAGGATACCTCCATGAAACAGTGAAAGATAGGGGAGAGAAATTATTAAAAATCTGAAATATACCAGAACCTTTACTGGGCTCATTCAAATAACTGTTTAACGATTTTGTCCTGTGTAGGCATAGAATGAGAGACAAGATCTTATTCTGACTTTATACATGAAAAAATTGTGAGTCAAATGTGAAAGGCCATATAGCTAGGTAAATGAGGCTGGATTCAGCTCTTATGTGACTTCAAAGCCAAGATCCGTTCCATTTCATCACTTTGCATTTGTGTTATACTATGTTTCTCTACAATATTTTCTATTTCTTTAACCTTTGTCAATATTGTGCTTGTTTGGATCCTACATGCCATTATTTATCCTTACTATATCTGTTAGAAATCAGCTTCAATATGAGATTTTAAAAAAATATGTGGTCATTTTAAAATGTGGTAATATACATATTTTATTCTTCAATATACATTTGTTATCCTCCTATGCTATGATCATTTAACCATCTATATATACTCTACTAAATTTTGTTGCTATGTCTATGTTATAATTAAAGAAAGCTTAATTTTTTCTTGATTTTCTTTTCGTCTATTACTCTGTATTTCTTTTTCTTTTTTTCCCCTGTTTCTCTGTATTTCCTTTTTATCAACTATTCATTTTAACACATATAGACATTTTACTCAAGAATTTTTTTATTTTATTGAATAGATACTTTGGAGACTTCTAGTTCTGACATGTAAAAGAGCTTGGAGGTCATCATTCCTATCCTAACATCAAGATAAAGCTGAGCAAACGAAACATAGGTGGCTCTTTTGGACTCCTCAGAGAACTGAGGCGCAGGACAAACTGCACCTTGAAATTGAAGAGAGAGACAAATCTAGATAGTCAGAGCTGAGGTCTGCTTCCCAGGGGAGAAGCTGGTGAACCATAAACCGGTAGGAACATTTAAATGTCAATTTTGATGAATTACCAGAGACGAAGTGTGGAGTAGCTTGAGTGAGAAACTGCTGGTGCCACAGTTTAAACTTTGGTCGACTTCACCTTTGGAATCTCACCAGATTTTCATGGTCAAAAGCCAGGACCCATCCTCTCCTAGCTCTGCAGGGGAGGAGTGGATAATTATTATTAAACTCAGCTAAAGCACTCTCCATAACAAAGCCTACTCTAGGATAAAAGACTTTATCAGAGCTTATCTTGCCTAAGAGGAGGACATTTCTTTGACTCCAAGCCCCTCTAGCTTTCCTTTCTCACCTAAGAAGGGAGAAATACTAGTGTAGGTCATAGCCCAAGGATTCAAACCTACTAAAATGATGAGATTTTATCATAAAAGTCTAGCATGCTTCTGTCCCACACACTTTACCACCACAGGACCAAGATTCCTTTATAATTACAGCAGTTACAGCTGAAAGCATTTCAAGGCGCAGCCTCTAGCTGAGGAGGAATTCTTAGGGAAACCACAGGGTTACGTGGGAAATAAAAAAGAAGAGCACCAAAGGAATTGGAAGCTCTGGAACCTACAGCTATAGCAAATATTGAACACAGAGCAACTAATACCCAGATTAACATGAAACCTTATACTCAAGGCCTATTTATGTCAGTTACTGTCCCCTAATACATTGTGTCTAGCTTTAACCAAAAATGGCAAAGCAAGCAAAAAAAAAAAAAAAAAAAAAAGGAAAAACAATCTAAAGACACAAATTAGGCATCATAATTAGACTCCAGTATGAACAGACATTGGAATTATCTGGCAGAGATTTAAAATAACTGTAATTAAGATTATGGTGAAACCAATGTGTAAGAACAGATGGTTAATGTAAACAGAAATTCTACGAAAAAAAATCAAAAGAAAGTATTAGAAATTAAAAAACACTAACAAAAATGAAGAATGCCTTTGATGAGCTCAGTAGAATGGATATAACTAAGGCAAAAAATTAGTATGCTTGAAAATGTCAATAGAATCTTCCCAACTGAAATGCAAAAAGAAAAAAAAAAATAAACCAGAACATCCATAAACTGTGGGACAACTTCAAAAGGTGTTACAGACGTGTAATTGAAATACCAAAAGAAGAGAGAGATTAGAGCAGAAGAAATATTTGAAGTAATACTGGCTGAATTTTTTTTTTTTTTTCATTAATGAGAGATAGCAAACCGCCAATCTAGACAGCTCAGGAGACACCAAGCAGTATAAATAGATAATTTTGGTAAAGAGTATAATATACTTTATACATATCCATCAAATTAATTCTTATGGTGAGGTTAAGTTAGAGAAAGAGACATCTCAAATCTCAGAACCACTTAATATGAACCACAGATATGATATGAATGGTTTTTGATTTCGGGGTCAGTTCTAATCTGATCTAATCATAGAATGTGTTTTTATTTAATCTACTTCTTTGAAGAAAATACAGTGACTAGTAAACAGATGTGCAATACAATTTTAAATTTTTCTGGTTTTTAATTTTATCTGTAATGTTATGTATTAAGAACAAATAAATTTGTAAATATATGTCAAATGTTATATACTTTTATTTATCCTTTTGTTAGTAATTAACTTATAGATACTGTTCAGTGTTAATTTTTACAACTATTTAAAAACTATAAAAATAAAACTAAATCACCAATTAGTCCTTCTTACTTTGGATATACTTTTTAATCTCAGTGACATAGCAAACAATAGAAAGGTGAATTAATAGCTCTCAGTGCCCACAGGAATTCAGGTAAAATAAGTCTTACTTCTAATTCCACCCATGGAAAAATGTGATATATTTATATTATTTTTATGCTTGCTAGTTATGCTGGAAAAAAAAAAAAAGAACATATAAAACTCTTGTTGGCATGGCTATATTACTCTCCTGTTAGGAATTGATGCCAGGTGATCCCTATTGACAGAACACAGAGAAGTATTCCATGCTTTAGATGAAAGACTATTCACACCAAAGTAAACATATATATTTACTTTTTTTTTTTTAAGTTCATTCAGGAAACACATTAGGGAGAAATTGACTTA
Organism: Eonycteris spelaea; assembly: GCA_003508835.1. Lineage (NCBI taxonomy): Eukaryota > Metazoa > Chordata > Mammalia > Chiroptera > Pteropodidae > Eonycteris > Eonycteris spelaea. The sequence continues at coordinate 348,774 of PUFA01000445.1, forward strand.
GTGAATTTCCCCAAAATTTTTGGTACTGCATTAATAATCATAACAACATAAGAGACAGACACAGGCCCTGTCCTTGAGGGAATAACATTTGAGTGACCATTTATTATTATTATTTTTAATTGTCTTTTTTTCTCTTTGGTTAAACAAATGCCAGAAGAAATAGGGTCACTAAGATGAATGAAAATCACAGATAATTTCTTAAAGTATTCCCAGGCCCTTTCCCACTTAAAAATCTGAACTCTTAGTGTTGTTCTTCTAAGATGCCTTGTCTTAGCTCTTGGAATGCAGTGTTTCTGACATTAGATAATTTCATACTTTCTATGATCAATCAAAATAACCTCAACTGCCTATTTAGGGAGATTTGCTCAATATGTTTAGAAGAGTTGGTGCTAGTAATCAGAATAATTAGTTCTTTTGACACATGCAGATAAGCAAGCCAGGAGACACTTTATTTGACAGTGCATATTGTCTGTACAACTGACTCTTATTTTTAATGCTTAGTTTTTTCAGTTCTAAAACTGACACTGATACCACAAATGCAGGAGGGGTGGGGAGTGAAATGATTGTAGAAGTATATAATCAGTAAAAAAAGAATAGTAATTATTTATTAGGCAGTAAATCAATAAGAGTAGCTTGTGCCGATTTTCATATTGTCACACACATAACAGATAACTAGGCATAATCAATAAAAAGCTAATTCCTATAGTTCGAAAGAAATGACTGATTTCATAAATATGTATGTGCTCAATAAGTCAAGTTGGCATAAGCTCCTTCTGAACAAGTTAGAAATGTCCTATACTGTACAATTCCCCATAATCTATTTGTAAAAATTTAAAGAAGAAAACACTATTTTGTACTAAATGTTTTTATCCTGGCATAACCATAACATATATTTTCACTTACATGTGCCATATTATTTACAAATATCATTAAATATCAGAAAAAAATAAGTTCTCTGTAGATAAGGTATATTAAAGAAAGGTCTTAAGACTGAAAGGAAATGATTCTAGATAAAGATTCAAATCTAAATGGATATAAACTTTCCCTTTTCTTGATTTTTTTGGTAAAAAATTGATTTAGTAAAAAGAAAAAAAATGTACCCTGAGATTTATAATAGATGTAGAAGTACATAACAATGATAGAACAAAGAATAGATGGATATCAACAGAAATATATTGTTTTAACTTTCTCATATGATAAGTTATATGGTAGACATATAGATAAAATGGTATAATATTAATTAAAATTAGATTCTAATAAGTTAATTTATAATTCCCAGAGAAGCTACTGGTAAAAATAAATAAAACATAGTTGCATGTATACAGAAAGTATGAAAATGAATCCAGAAATTGTTTAACTGATAGATTAATTTTAAAAAAATAAAATAAACAGGAAAAAAAGAATGAAAACAAGTGAAGTACATACCATTTGATAGATAAGGATCCTTATACTAAGTGAAGTTAGGAAACTTGCCCAAGATTACATTAGCTATTTAGTATGCGCTCCATGATTCAAACATAGACCTGATTGATTTCCATTATGCTCTACCCTAAGTGGTACTGGATAATATTTTAATTATAGTCATTACTGGAGAATAACACAGTTTTCAGTAGGGTTTCTGTTAAAGTATAGATTTTTCTGTTGAAAAATATTTTTAGATAAAATTTTTAAATAAAGTTGATCTAGGTAATAAATTATGCTTTTCTTCTCATTTCTACCTTCTCCTTCCTACTTTGTAATTTTAACTTGAAAAGCAGCCATTCAAAAAGTGAAGTGAAGTCATTTAACTATATACCAATAGAGAGATAAAATATAATAATAAAATAAGTCATTCAAAACTAGTAGAATAGGACAAAAACAAAGAATAGAGGAAACAAACAGAAAACAAATAGTATTGCAAACAAATTTGACATACCAATAATTACATTAAATCAACTAAGTACTCAGAACTGCAGGGAGAGGTTGTTAGAATGGATTAAAATACCTAAATTCATGATGTCTTTATTTTAAATATAAAGAAACTGATAATTTAAAAGTAAAAATATAAAAACATAGGTAATGGTAACACTAGTGATAAGAAAGACAATGCAGCTATATGTATAACAGGAAAAATATTTAAAGACAAATAGTATCAGCAGAGATAAGAGGGGTAGCTCAGAGTTATAAAAGTACAAAATTTACAAAAAGACAATCTTAAGAGTAGATGCACCTAATACAATCTCAAAGCCATAAACTAACAAAAATATAGGAATGAACAAGCAAAATTTATAAAAATTGATTTTAGCAATAGTTTGTAAGCAATACAGTATCAATAGAAAAAAAAACATCTGTTTCTGAATATGCCAGAATAATTATTACAATAATCTTCATACCAGCAGCAATTACAAAAATGAGCAAAGTATATGCGGTAAACTTTTTAGTTTGGAAAATAGGAATCATAAGATAGCAATTCCTGATAGAAGGCAAGCTTTCAAGGTGAACCCTATGGTCACCCCAGCCTGTGAACAGTTTTCTGAAGGAGAATGTTTTCATTCTATTGAGCTAAAGAAGCTGAGATGAGAATTTGTGGCTGCTGAAACTTTAAGAATCTAGGAGGCAGGACACTTTTAGAAAAGAAGTAGATTGAAACAAGAAGCCTGTGTAGGGGTTCCCTGCAAGTTCCTGGTTGAGAGTCAGATTTGTGTAAGTGCATTAAAGACAGTATGATGTTCACAAAACAGCTGCTGTAAAGTTGTAAGCAGAAAAACAAGACTGGAGGGCAAACAGTCTGAGATATTATTTATTACTGGCTTAGCTAGAATAAAGACAACATTTTAATGTCCAGGCTTCTTACCTAGGATACCAAAAATACCATACTAAGTAATGGTGAGTACCCTAGAGAAAGGATTATCCTAGACACACTCTTATGAAGCTTAAAATCAAGTTTCAGTAAGATCTACACAAGAGTAGTATTTGTAGGTTGTGAACAACCAAGCTAGATGACCTTAGGAAACTATTTGAACTTTCCATATATTTTCCCTAAGCATTAAACCAGGTTTACATGTGTTCAGTGTGACTAGGCAATAATTGAACTACCTGTTAGAACAAACATCAACACTTCTTAGTCCAAGATAAAAGAATGCAGAACTTTAAAATTTATCACCCAGCATGTTCCGTATTCAATAATAATATAATAATAATAATAATAAATGATAGACCTGCAAAGCAACAGTAAAATGTTATCCAAAGTCCTGAGAGAAATCAGTCAATATATGTTGATCTTAAGACTCAAAATTGAATTTAGCATACAAAAACTTTAAAACAGCTATTATAAATATATTTAAAGACGTCATTTTTATGAGTAAAAATATAGATATTTTCAGCAGAGAAAATCAAAAACAAGTAGGGATTCAGAAACTATAAAATAACAAATGAAAAATTAATGTATATAGAAAATATCTGTCAACGGTAGTACAAGCAGATGAGGCAATTGAATGAAATTATATTGTATGTTTATTACATTTGTAATTCAGAAATGGAAAGGGAAAGTTGAGAGTGAGAAGAGGAAAGTAGGAATTGCAAAATGTGAACTGAGTAGTGTGAAGTGGAAAGTGAGAATTTTCATGTATCAATTCAGTTGTAGGTGGTAGGAATTGGGGAGTATGAAGTGTCAAGAGTGAAGTATACAGTGACGTAGTATCAATGCTACATAATGCTTTAGTGAGTTAGGATGCCTGTGTTGAAATATATATATATATTTTTTTTTTGAATGAAAAGATAAGAGCAAGAGCCTGCATAAGAGAGCTTGAGTAATAGAAAATAAATCAGAAGAACATACGAAACCATATCAATAATTAAATATAAAAGGACTAAACACTCTAAAAAACACAGATTGTTTAACTGGATAAAAAAGCAAGACTCAAATTTATGCTGTCTACATAGGTTGAAAGTAAAAGGATAAAAATTAAACATACAACAAACAGCTTAAGGAAGATGGTATGGCTATATCAATGTCAGACAAAGTATACTTCAAGCCAAGTAGTAGTATAAGAAGGGACATTTCATAATCATAAAAGGGGTAATTCTCTAGGAAGAAGTAACAGGCCTAATTTAGTATGCTGAAAATGGTTTCAAAAGACATGAAAAAATCCTTATAGAACAAAAGAAAATTAGACAAATCCACTATCATTAGAGGCATTACTCTCAGTAATTAGAAGAAATACTTTCCTCAGTGTGTAAAGTTGTATTAGTTTCTTATTGCTGTGGTAACCACAAACTTAGTGTTTTAAAACAACACAAACGTATCATAGTTTTGGAAGTCAGAACTTCAAATAGATCTCTCTGGGCTGAAATCAAGATGTCATCAGGGCACTGCTCCTTTTGGAAGTTTCTAAGGAAAACTCCATTTTTTATTGCCTTTTCCAGCTTATTGAGGTTGCCTACTTTTTTCTTTTTCTTTCTTTTTTTTATTTAAATTTATATGGTTTACCTCAGTTATACATTTTTATTTCATAGTTATCCATATGTTTACCACTAGTCTCTTTTTATTTCAAAGCCTGATCCAGCTTGAGACAAAATCAGACCTGTAGTTTTACTTTGGCTTAACAGGTACCTGAGATTTTACAAAAATAGCCCATGTTAATTTCATGCAGTGGACTGGATGGTACATATTTTATACCTGAGTTCTTGAACTGGTATTCTATGTGGTGTTAGTCTGATTAAAATAACTCAGTTGAAATGGATGTTTTTGTCAAAGCTTTCTGACTCAAATCTCCTTTTCCCTTCTGCCAACTTCTTGTTTACCTTGACAATGAAGTTTCTGAGCCAGACACTTCAAACAAATATGACCTATTGATTCAATTAAGGCAAATAGATATGACCCTGTTATTTTTTTCCAGATAAAATTTCCAGTTCCGTATTTTCTATTTTGAAAACACAGTGGAATTGGTTGATATTTGGCAGAGAAAATTACCTTGCCTATTAACAAACATCTCAATGCCACGCGCAAGAATGTAATCTGTCTCGTCTTCCATTGGTTGCAAGCATACTACTTTCCTACGGCTCTCATTTGTGGAGTGTTTCAATTATTAGTAATTATCAGATAATACCAACCTCTTATATGTTTATTGGATCATTATAATTTATCTTTCCTTCTACTTATTTTCTCTGCTTTTGATTTTAACTGCAATTTTCTTATTGCAATCATACACCACTTAATCTTCTAATATATATGTATATTGGCTGTATGGACTTTTTTTTTTTACTGTACATGTCTTATTTTAGAATCTCATCATTTCACTCTATTATGACAAAATTTTTAATCTTAGTAATAGATCCAGATACTCTATACCAGAGTGAGTGTGAATTTTTTAAATCACCAAATTAACATCACTACCCTATTAAAATACTTTAAAGCTCAGTAAGTATTGCATTGAGAATCAGACAAATAAACAAACAAACAAACAAACAAATAAATTATAAACCTTTCAATATTACTTTGTTATTGGTGTGAGAAATCTTCTATTTAGGCCTAGATATTTTTTTTAAAATTGTTAAATGCTTTAGGGATAAAGACCAATTAAGATACTGCATTAATTAAGCTAGTTGCTATAAGAGATGCCTCACAATTTCAGTAGCTTAAACACAAAACTTTATTTCCCCCTAGTATTAATTCTAATTTTTTTTTTTTTTTTTTTGGATCAGCAGTAGAAAGTACATGTCTAAACAGTGATTCAGAGATCCAGGATATTCTGTCTACTTTCTTCTGAATGAAGATGGAGGTCAACACTCAGTGACAGACAAAAGAAAGTAATGGAGGAAAATGCAATGGCTACTTCTAGAAATAGGACATAGCACTTCACTTTTTTTTTTCTTTTTTTTAGGTCTCAGACAACTTCAGAAATTCTTCCAGCTGAGATCTAGCTCTGTGCCCACCAAAATGATGAGGGTTTGATAATCAAATAGTAACTACCGTTCATGTGGCAGAAACAGAAGGATTGTACAGTCAAATCCCCTTTTTTGTGTCTGCCACTATGATAGCGGCTTTAATAGCTAAATGTCAGCTCTCCCAAAATGCATGTATATTTGGCCCAATTATTGTTAATAAATCATGACTAAAGTCTTTTGGAATTATTCTTATCCTTTTTAAAAAATTCTTTATGTTAAACATTTATATAATAGCTCAATCTGTCCCAGATATCTGACAACTCTGAGGTTAGGGCCAAAAGAATCACAGGTGTGTCGTGTCTGATATCACTGCACTGTTGAACCAGTAAATGCCTACCCCTAGACTTCTTATGTCAATAAATAGAATCCACTTTCTCTCAGACAGTCTTGTCAGGTATTCTATAATTTATAGCTAAAATATTCTTAACAGATATATCAGCAATCTAGAATCTTATAATTTAGCAATTGTTTTATTTTTAAACTATATTATTTTGGTTAATATTCTAGGTATACTCTGTTCAGAAAGAAGTGATGCATGGAACAAACATATATTCATAAAATATATATCTGCTTGCTATGAAATATAAGAAGTATATGAATTTTAAGGTTTCTTTTTATTGCATTTTCTAAATTCTACAATTATTAACATGGAAATGTAATGAATAAATGAATAAATTCATTTAAAAGGTAATAGAGTGTATTTCCTTCAACTATTTCCTATGCTATTTTAAAACTTTTATTTGTAAGAAACATTTTGTATTTGGTGGCTTTTTAAAATCCATCCTCCTCAGTGGTCGACATGCATTGTTACTTGTTTATTGGTAAAGGGAAATATATCTTATTATTTTTCAAGAGGTGATATATTGTTATGCAAAGTCAGAAAATATACATTGAGTAAAAGTACAGACTAAGTTTCCGTTAAGTCCTTTATGCCAGCCACCTACTTCTTCTCCAAGGCAAACAATATCAGTTTTCTGTACATTCTTGCCAAGAATCTATACATATACAAACATGTACTTATTACAAATGTATGATCATTCCTTTTACTTTGACAATTTTCTTTTTACTTCTATATCACCACTTATAGACATTAGGAGATATATTTCAAGTTATTGTTTAAAAAAAAAAATTGTCAAGCTTTGCTGTAGCCATTGACGTTTGCAAGGTACTTCATTTTGGTCCCATTATTCATTCTTAGCCATACTGTCACAATTGTGAATCTCATAATTGAACATAATACTTTTTATGTACTTTTATAATTCCCCTGTATGTTTATTCTTGGAGGAACAGTAGTTTTAGCTATGGATAGTTTCACTGTCCTTAGTAACAACTAATATAACTCCATACCCTAGCTGGGATGGGGAAAATGGAATTTTGTAGCAGATTGTTGTAGGTGAGCTAGGGATTGAACTGCTTCCTAACTGAACAGCCTTCAACTAATCCTTCTTGTTATAGCCACCAGCCCTTTCTCCCTGTTTTCAAAGGCACTGGTTGATACAAGTTCCTGATCCTTTTGAAGGTTCTTCAGTGCAAATCAAGTATTTTCTCATCTTTTTCCCATTGTCAGTTTAGGTTTCTGCTCTCTTAGAGTTTTGTTGTTTTGCTTGCCAACGGATAAAATTTTGTTGCTGTTGTCGAAACTTCTGTAATCTCTCTTACTATAGTTTTATGTCTTAAAAATGTTTTCTGTGTACTATATTTATAATAACTAGAGTGAGATTTCATAATTCTACAAAATTAATTTCAAATCTTTACCTTCTTAAGCTAAATTAAGAACCCCAAATTAAGTTTTCTTAAAGTACTTTTTCTCTCTCCAGTATTTAGAGGGATATGGAATAGTACAGTACTTTGTCACATTCCATGGTCTTTAATTTTATTTCGGTGTCTAGATGGTTTCTAATAGGTTGGAACTAAAAATGGCATACCCTAACATTAGAGTTTGGACACGGGTCTTTATGGACACTTCTTCTCTGTAAATATGTAAGCAAATCAATAAACTAAAAAGCAGGTATCCTCTGGTTTTATTTAAATTGATCATGATAGAATAAAAATATATCAAACAACCAAAACATATATAAAATTATATTTTTAATGCATTCGGCAAAATGAAAGAAGATAGAAAATAAATTGGAAAATGTAAAATAATTGTTTTGAACTAAGGACTGAGCTAATACATCTGGAACTAAATCTAAATCTAGATTTATGTGAGCACAATATACTTACTCATCATACTCTTAAAATATATATATAATTGTGAGGCATCTAGTGAAGTCAGAGATTCAACTGGTTTATATTTTTGAAATGCAGGGAATTCAAAGACACAAACAAAGCCAAGTGTCTGTTAAATGATTTAAGCTACACTAAAATCTTGTTTTCTAATATCTTGGTTTCTAACACTTGGATGGTAGTTATTAAAGAAATGGCCTTGCCATATCTCTTCAACATGAAACATAAGTTCTGATGTCTACCAAGATAGCTAACACTTGTTTAATTCTATTTAAAGAATTGAAAAATCTGATAACTTTGAAATTGGTTGCTGATATTTTGGTCAAATAAAAGCTGAACTGGAAGGAAATCCTTTGTATTCTATTCATATATAAGACTGTTTTGATTTTTGACAACTGATGGATTTTTATGGATTTCATGAAGAGAAAAATACCACACATTGTGATATTTCATTTGTTTCTGCATAGCATGCACTGGTATCCAACACTATTAAGGGATTCTGATTTTTTTTTCTACTTCCATGAAATTGAATCTCTCTGAGCTAAACCTTCAACCATTCCATTTTCAAGTGGAATTTTAAAAGTTTAGGAGAAAAAATACAAAGTTTTCAAACTACATAATATCCACTGGTTTAATTGACCATGTCATGAAAGAATTTATTCCAACCCAGCAGAAGTGTCACATTTTTAAAGATGAGAAATGGCCACTTTCAGAACAATTTAAAAACAAAGAGGAAATGCATATTATGGTTTATTTGGTAGAGTTTTATGGATGGCATGAATGAACTGAAGCCTTAAAAATTAAAAGACTGGCAAGTCACCATTATGAATACTGCTTTGGCCAAGCCTGCACTCTATTTTAAAGTTACTTGAAAAAGACAACTATGCAAATTCACCCATTTCATATCTGCAGGCAGTATTCTGTGGAAACCTGAAAACGCTGAAGAAAATTATTGAAGGTTGCTTTTGCTCAGATGACCTTAAAATTAAAACATGGACTTGTAATCCTTTCCTTGGTGACATGGACAGCAAATCAATGATGCAGAACTTGCCAAAAATGACCTCACTGACTTAAGGACAAAGGGAAAGATGCATTGTAAATTTCACCCCACCAGAGAATTTCTTCCTCAGAGAATTTTGCTGTTCCTCGATCCAGACTTGTATTCATGTGTCAAAGTGATCTGTGGTAGTTTTGATTTTTTTTTTTCTATATGCTCTTTTGATTCAGGTTTTCATCACTTACTGCTTTAAATGTGAGGTCAAAAATTGATTGGAGATCAAATATAGCATTTTTCCTTACAAAAGGTACTCAGTTTTCACCTCTTTTTCAAGACAATCAAACACATCATTTTGATTGAAATGTGTAAGAATGAATAAATTTGACCTTTTGGTTTATGTTGACAATTTTTCTTTTTCTTGAAAGTAGAAGGTAAATTAATGGGTTTCCTCAACATCCTCAAGCTTTCCCAAAATGTTTCCTATAGCACCTAGCCATATTAAAAAAAAAAAAAAATAGTGCTTTATAAGATTCTGCTTTCTTGAATCTCTCCCAAGTGAAATTTGGTCATTTTATCCAAATTCCTATATAGCCATGTAAGTGGCAAATATCATTTTCCTCTTCCTCTCACTAACTAGTATGCTTTTTTAAACCATTGTCTTTTGTTTTAATTTAAAATATTTTGATCTTTAAGCTTTATACAATTTATTTATATATTCTGCAGAATCTTAGTCTTTTTCTCATATGACAACATCTAGTCATCCCCTCTCATTCTGTAATGACTGGCAGCTGCTTCACAGTCTAGATTTTGAATAACTTTATTTGTGAACAACCCATTCAAAATCTTGCTGTCTTGTTTTGTTGATCTCTTTGCAATGACCTTATCTTCTATTTTTTTGACTTTTTTCTTTGACCATAACATAGGTTTTATAATTAACCCAAACCGTTCTACATTTGAATCACAATTTTATATATTCTAATTTCTGATCATTTTTATACCACCAACTTTCTCATTAGCTAACAGTTAGAATATATGCAATATAAATTTATTGAGTTGAATTAAAAATCAAGTGAGCAAGCATACTTCATTATTAAGTATAGTACAAAATAGTTTAGCTCAAAAAAATAACTTTTGAAATAGAATTAAAATATCTTACATTTTTCATATTTGAATTCAATGTAATTTTCAACAAATTCTCTGACCCAGGAAAGTTTAAAAATTCTAGTCATGATTATATATGTGTGTGTATATGCATGTATATGCTTGTATGTACATATTATATACATATAGATGTACATGTACATACATAAAAATATACACACAGACACATGTCCTTATTAATTTGTATATGTTTCTTCACCATTGAAAGCTATTAATTCTTTCCTCCAAATTTTTAATACTCAGTATAGAGGAATGCTTCATATTTCCTCAGCGCATCTGTACTTATAACAACTCCGTGCATAGCATGTGCTCAATAAAACCTCTAATTTTAAAGTAATGTATATCATTTGAGGTTCTACTTAGATTTCAAAATAGGAGATGGTAAGCATTATCAAAATAAAGAATAAATTTAGTAGATACACCATTATTCTAAGCAAAAGAAATCTGCCTGAAATAACAGTTGATAACAAAAAAACAATGCTGATTAGAGAGTGAAATAATAGAAAAATGAGAAAATATGCAATTATCATACTTAAAACTGAACAGGAAAAAGCAAGTCTATCAAATTTTATAAAAAGTAAATTTGCATACCAGAAAAAGATAAGCAAACCAAAGTCTATTTAAACCAGTCTTACTTAACCTTCAGGCAATTGTCATATTGGGATGGAAAATGTTTTGTTGTGGGGTCTGTTCTGTACATTATAGCAGGAGTCCCCAACCCCTGGGTCACAGACTGGTATGCTTAGCTGCCTGTTAGAGGATAGGCCACACAGCAGGAGGTGAGCAGTGGGTGAGCGAGCAAAGCATCTGTATTTGCAGCTGCTCCCCAGAGCTAGTATCACTGCCTTAGCTCTACCTCAGATCATCAGACATTAGATTCTCATAGGAGTACTGGTCCCTGGTGCCAAAAAGGTTGGGGACTGTGTTTTATAGGATGCTTATCAGTATCCCTGGCCTCTACCCACTAGGTGCCAGTAACAACCTCCTCCTGCACTTGTGATAAAGAAAAATGTCTCTTAGACATTTCAAAATATCCCCCAGGAGGCAAAATCACCCCTGTTGAGACCCACTGATTTCAGCAAAGGCACATTTCTTGGGGGAGTCTAACTTATTCTGCTCTTGTGAGCAAGAGTAAAATTCCAGTCTCTTTAGCTTTAAATGTTTGAGTGTCAGTGATACTTAATGAATTGGGGATGTAGTGTAAAGATATATCATTGGCAATTAGGAGAATAATAAGCATAAGCAATGAAAAAAGAAAGTAAAGATTTTTTTTTAATGAAAAGAGTGAAGGTATGGCTAATATAAAAAATCAGCTATATGCTAGGGTATAGTATGACCCCAAAACTCTAGAAGTATATTTATTTTTATTATTTGTTTATTTTTTCAGATAATATGTACAATTTCAGCTGTTCTTTTTTTTTGAGGAAAAAAACATTTTGTACAGTTTTGAAATGTAAAGATTTATGGAAGACATTACACAGCAAGCCCTGCTATTTTCATTACAACATATGATTGAGAATCACTGTATAACTTTGCTCCTGCTGTTTCATATTGATTGTACACTATGTGTTTCATTAGAATACCTTTGAAAACTTTATTCCAAATGCTTTATGGATTTGATAATTTTAATAATCACCTGAAACTGTGACTCTATAAGTGACTAAAATATCTATACTGCAGGAGGGCAATCCTAGCTAGTTATTTGTCCATAATGACAGCTGAAATTTGAAGACTCAGTATGGCTTTAATGATTCATATTGATTAGGACCACTCTCTGAGTTGAACAATTCAGATGGATTTTTAGTTTAAATGTATGTTGATTTGCTTAGTTTTTTTCCCCAGTGTGTAATATGCATTCCATGAAATTTGGTAAATTTTCTTTTACTTTTCAAATTTATGATTTCTGCATAGCTAAAGTCCTGCAAGTGGATGGAAACCTATGGAAAATTCAGATTCTTGAGTGTATAATAGAGCAGAATAGAGAAGATTCTATTTAGCCTTCATCTTGTGGTTAAAACTGACACAATTCCATTATGTGTTGTTCTCTATAAAGAGGCCCCAAAACATAAACTTGAGTGTCAGCATTTTAGCAAAGCACCATAATTTTTCAGATAATTTAAGGAGATGTGAACGTTTGCTTTAAGTAGCAGATTATTTCATATTCTGTTGACTCACTACTCATACTGTTTTATATTTACAGTCAAATTCTGATGTGAAAACACATGCCTTGATTATTATTGTATCACTTCATAAGGAAATACTTCTGTATCTCCTTATGAGGAGATATAACTGCTCTGACAGTTTTCCATCTAAGTATTACATCTTTAGTGATTACATTCTCTAATAATTTGTTTCACCTGTTTAAAGCAGTCAATAGATCAAATATGTACCTGCTGTGTATCTTTAAATATATACCTTTGAAAGTTGCAAAATGGCATATTTAACTCCTGCTAACAAGAAAAGGACAATTTTATGACTGTCAAATAATATGGTGTATAAACTAAATAAAATAACCTGAGTAATAGTACAGAAAGGCATTTGAATTATTTTAAATAATTTTGTTTAAATTAGTTAATAATAAATTGTTAATGATAAAATTTATTGTTTAACAATAAAATCTTTAAAGCACCTCATACTAATATCCCACAATCCCTTTTCCATATAAGTAGACTTAAAACTAAAGTAGAAAGAACTAAGCATACATTATAAGAGATTCTTCTATTTAACAATATTTTATGATCTTTATAACTGAGACATTTATGAAGCTATGATTTTAATTAGGTATTATATGCAACATGTGGATAACAAAATATTAGCCAACAAGTGGATGTATTTGTTCATTTGATTTTTCAGATTGGTTCCTTACATGATTACATAAAATATGTAATTATAAGAACTTTACCGCATGGAAAAGTTGGATTTCAAATTTTGTTCTCTCCTGAACACTGATGTGCCCCACTGCTAGTCATTATTCCTTTAATTTTTGCTTTGTCTTCAAATTAGTTTAACTGAGAAGGTAAAAAAGTGAAATTTTCTAATAATTTTTAGGATCAGATGCCTCGATCGAACAGTCTTATATTTTTCATGTAATTGTATAAATGATAGAGAAAGGTAGAATAATTATGGTCTTTAATAAAATTAATATTATCTAGAGGTCACAGCTTTACTGAAGACCTTAGTGCTATTACTTAAAAGCTAAAATTAGCTATAAGACTAAGAATTTTAGCACTATGCTGATAGCATCACTGGTGTAGTCGTCTATGAAAATGCTTAGAAAATCAAGTCAGGGATAGTTGTCTGAGATTTTGTAGTAGTTTGAATTGAGCCTCATTCACAATTGATACATGCATTTTTGAAAATAAATTAAATTATGTATTCTTTTTATGGTTATGCCCTTTTCTAAATTGCTAATTGTTAAACATGTTATATTTGAGGAGTTTTCTTTCCCTCCTGCTGCTCAATCACATTAAAAGATCATAATTTCTTGTTTATAATCTCACAGTTTACCTATTGAAGTGTCTACAGTGTCAAAAGCAAGATTATATACAGGACTTCTCAGAATAAGCAGAAAGGAATGAGTAAATGAGCACAAATAGTTTATAACAATAAGTAACATTTATTGATATAAGACTGTTATTAATGTAAAACAGAACAATTCACACATTCTACAAATATGCATTGTTCATGCAAAATTTTTATAGATGGTTGTGATAATTGAACTATAGTTATGTAAGTCATAAACAATTGGAGGAGGTTGTGTGAAGGATTATGGGAACTGCCTAAACTATTTTTTCAACTATTCTGTAAATCTAACAGTAGATCAAAATTTAAAAAAATAAAAGAAAAAGAAAAGCATCTCTGAGATTAAAATTCTTGATATATCAAGGTAATAATTATTTGCCCAGACAACTATCTTGAATATTTTTAATGAATACCACAAAATAATTTTGTTTTATACACAAACACATATTGTGTATATACATACACACGTACATATGTATTAGTCTGTGCAGACTGACATAACAATATATGGCAAACTGTGTGGCTTAAACAACAATCACTTATTTTCTCATGGTTGTGGAGGCTGGAATTTTATGATCAAGGTGCCAGCAAATTTAGTTTGGGGAAGGGCTCTTTTTCTGGCTTTCTCACTGTGCCCTTGCAAGGCCTTTTCTTTGTGCATATGCAGTGAGAGAGCTCGAGTTCTCTGCTGTCTCTTATTCTTCTTATAAGGACATCAATCCCATAGGATTAGGGCCTCACCCTTATGGTCCCATTTAACTAGAATTGTTTCCCAAAAGGTCTTGTCTCCAAATATTGTCACATCAGCTGTTAGAGCTTCAATACGTGAATTTTGAGAGGACGCAATTCAGTCCATAATCGCATACATACATAATATAGACATTCAATGTAACTTTAAATTAGTTCACCAAACTAGTGAATAATTGAATCAATCTCAGGCAGTTTTGGAGCTGCTTCTTCCTATTGAGAAAGAGCTGGGGGACTTAACACTGTACAAGTCCTTTAAGCACTATTGATCTTGTATCCATTTTCAATATGCTGAATTGCCCACCAGCCACGTGGCCTTCTCTGTTCAAGAGGATTAGTTCGTTCTAGGCCACATGTGGGACACAGAAATTACGGAGAGGCAATGTTTTTGTTGTGTTTTGTTTTGTTTTGTTTTGTTTTGTTTCTGTTGTTTATTTTTCCTGTATTTTTTTTTTTTTCTGGTGCTCAGACTTTAGGCAAGCAGCTGGAAAAAAAGAAAACATTTTACTCAGAAATAGAAAGCTGCATGAAAAAAGAGGTCACAGAAAAGCTGAGGGCAGCAGCTTTCTAGGACCATCTTTGCAAAGGATAGCAGAATAAGAAAATAGAAAGACCCAGAATCCCTAATGACCCTGGAGCCCGGCCCTATCCTGAACTGCCTATCTTTCATGTATGGAAAGAATGAAAATTTCATTTTTGTTACTGATTTTTGTTGTTGTTAGACATTAAGAGAATTCATTTCTACATGGTAAAAAGAGTGCCAAACTGTAATGACACTTTCTTCTTGAAGCTGATCTGTTTGTACATTAATAAGTGCTGGACAACTTAGCTTCAAAACCTGAGAAATCAAAAACATAAGAATATACTTGACCAACTAAAACTTGTAATAGCATTTCATAGTATATTATTCAAAATCAGATTAAGAAATGATAAGGCCAAACTTTCTACCATGGATTGTCCCATTTTAAGAGTGCTGTGGAAAAAAATGCACATTCATATCTCTCAATAAGTTTAATCCCTAACTTTATATTATATAGAAGTGAAAACATTTCTAACTTTGAAGAGAAAGAACCTTGATAAAGTTACACCTAATTTTTACTGAATACAGCTGACAGCTCTTAGCACATCATTATAAAACATCTAGATTTAGGTTAATGGTGTCTCTATTGATTTATTCACAATGAAAAATAAGCGTTTTTTTTGTTTGTTTGTTTTCTGTTTTTGTTTTTGTTTTTTTGTAACTTAGGAGTCATTATCTTAATTTCCAATATTACATTCCACATATCCCTCAAATTATGTTTCAAAAATAAATGTATATGTCCACTTTGGAAACAGAAAAAAACAAGACAAGAAACACTTTGCATCCCAGTTTAGTTTTCTTCCACACAATACTATAAAATACTCAGATATATAGTAAGGATCCTATATGGCTTTATTTTCTATTTTAAGTTTATGTGCTGATAACGGCGTGTTAAAGTCTTCAAGTACATTTGTGTAGTTTGTATATTTCTCTGAATTTCCAACACTTTCTGCTTAATATACTTTAATGCTCTGTTATTTGGCTCATAAAATTTTATGACTATGATATTTTTATTGTAGATAGTATCTTGTATCAATATAATATGACATTCTCTGTCGCATTGAATGTGTTTAGCCTTAATTATACCTTGCCTTAAATCGATAATGCTACATTTAATTTTACTTGTTTTCTTTTTACATCTTTGCCTACTCTTATGCTTCAAACTTTCTTTGTTAATTTGTTTTAAAAATGCTTTTAGGATGCAGCAAATAGTTTGTATCCTCCTCCTTCCTCCTCCTCCTTCCTCCTCTCTCTTTCTCTTTTGTTCTCTCTCCTCCTCCTCCTCCTCCTCCTCCTCTTCATAATGATAATAATAATAATAATAAGTGTTATTATCATTATCATTAATCATTGTGATGTTAATTTTTTTTGTATTTTAATTAGGGGTAAATTGATGTGTATTATTATAACTGATGTGTTTAGTATTATTTAGTTTTACATAATTTTTTTTAACTGCTGTGTAGGTATTTAAGCTTTCTGTGATTATTTAATTTTTGATTATAACAAAGTGATTTATACACTAGTTACATAAAAAGTGGACATTCTGTCGTAATTTCACAAGCTTTCTTTTCATTAGTATTGGCCTTGAATATTTTTATATACATTAATTTACTCTTATCTGTCCCATGTCCTGACAGAGCTTGAAACAGTTATATATCTTCAAGCTAATTTAACAATTTCTACCATTTAACTAGAAAAAAAATAATCCATATGCATTACTCTCAGCCACTAATATATTTGAATCTATTTCTGCCATTATAATTTGTGCTTTCTATTTCTCTAGTTTTTTCAATGCTTAATTTGCTCTATTTTACCACCTTATTTGGATCATGGGTGTTTTTGTTTTGTTTGTTTTTTACTTTTTTCTCTTATTAGTTTAGAAATTATTCTTTTTAACATTTTTAGTGAATACTCTTAAACTTTCATTAAAAAAGACTAATTTCAAAAAATTTTAATGATAAATATATTTTTCACGTTCCCTAGCAGCAGAAAAAAAATTTAGAATGCTTAAAATCTGGTCATTTCATGAGAGATTATACTAATTGTGATCTAATTTTATAAATCAACTTAACACATTATGACTAGTTATTATAAATTTAAACATCAGTATTTTAGTAGATTATCCTATATGTTTACTACTCATTTGTCAGCAATTCTTATGGATTGACATTTTTTCCCCTAAACTAAAGGTCTATTTTTCAGTGAACACTTGTTGCAAGAGCATTAACATTGTGCTTTTTTTTTTTTTTTTTTTTTTTTTTTTTTTTTTTTTTTTTTTAGTTTTAAGTACATTGGTTAGACATTAATATAGTTTACAAAATTTTCCCCTAATTGCTCCTTCTCTTCTCTGGTTTTCCACCTAGCCAATATATTAATGCTGACTATATTCCCTCTGCCATGCTCCCCATCCCAACGACCAACTATCAAATATGAATTTGTACTTATTTAACCATTCACACACACAATCTTCTTCGATGATTATATTTCAAAGGAATGACTCCTAAATCCTTGAGAAAGATATTTCTAGGTCATAAAACTGGCAAAAAAGCTTTTTGATGTGGTTTTACATCTAAAAGTCAGAGAAAGAATTTAAAATTATAAGTTTTCTCAAGAAAACGATCTAAGAAAAGAGAGGTCAGGGCCTAGATCAGGAAGTCCATTTAAACTTAAGTGGAGGGATATGTTAATACACTGACTAGAATTAATATTAATTTATACGTTTGAGCAACTATCTCTCAGCTATAAACTTTTCAACAATGTCAGGTCACTACTTTGCCTTACCCAAAACAATAAACATTTCACAAGGCAGGCTTTCTGTTCTATGTTCTAAATGCCTAGAAGAATGCCTGATGTACAATTAGCTTTCAATAAATGTCTATGAATAGATGAATAATTAGAAACAATTTTATCCCAATATGTTCATTTCAGCAATATAAATACTAGAATTTACAATTATTTTTCTAGAGATGACATAGCCATTCAAAATAATCTTGTACTCCATTAGTATGGCACATACACTTCATACTAAATATTCAAGCAAGTTAAATGTATTCCAAGACAAATGAGTAACAGGAAAAAAGAGAGTACAAACTAAGTATATGGTAGAATTGGTGGATAATATCTAATGTTAAAGCACTTGATTAAGACCCTAAATCACTTTTCTTTTATCCTCTCCATTGCAAGTCTTCATTCACCTATCCATTCTCCACCCAACAGGCAAGGCTGTATGGTTAAAACATAACTTGGATCATATCACTCTCCTGATTACAATCCTTGAATCACACACACACAAACGCACGTGTGGACACACACACAGCAAGAAATTACTCTATGTACTTTGCATTTATAAGCTCAAATATCCCTCGAAACATCTCTATGGAGTACGTGCTATTACTATCTCCATATTTACATGTGACAAATCTGAAGTAAAGAAAGTTAAGTAACTCCCCTCAGTCACAACTACTAAGTGCTAGAGGTAGATTCTATTCACAGTCTAGTTGTAGTCTGTGCTCTTAACCACTACCCAAACTGAGTCTAACATCTTCATCTTGGACTACAGGGCTCTGCATGATTCAGCCCCTGCCTACATTTCC
Source organism: Eonycteris spelaea (assembly GCA_003508835.1). Lineage (NCBI taxonomy): Eukaryota > Metazoa > Chordata > Mammalia > Chiroptera > Pteropodidae > Eonycteris > Eonycteris spelaea. The sequence continues at coordinate 367,525 of PUFA01000445.1, forward strand.
ATCTTCACCTCATTTGGCTCTCCTCCCAACAGAGCATGGTTCAGCCCTGCCAACTACACGAGCCCCTTCCTGCCTCCGGCCCTTAAATTATCCTAATTTTTCTGCCCAGAAGGCTTTATATGCTGCAACCAAATCCACCCCCCCCCATTGCTGGGATGTGGGCCCTTCTCCTTCATCAGGTCTCAACCTAAAGGTCAGTCCTCTTATCTCTTTAAGTACCTCCTTACATGCCCCCCTTATCATCATTACTCCCCCAATTCTATTAATTTCCTTTACTCATTTTACTACACCTTGTAATTATATATAATTATTTGTTTGTTTGTTTTTAATTCTCTGATTCTTCTCTAGACTTCAAGCTCAATAAAGACAGGGAACAAATCACCAATGTGTACCTGTTTCTTAGTATAGCAGGACTACAATAAATGTTATTGAATAAATAAAACATGGTCATGATTCCAATAAAATTTATTTTCTGCATGTGTTATCTGGATGCATGAATGAATTCAAAATGTATGAAACTTAATTAGCAGCAGGAATGAGTTTTACTGTTTTCTGTCAAGCTACATCAGGCTGAAGGTAGAGTAGGTAGAAGAGGGAAATGCATCTTTTCTATTATAGCTTAGTATCAGCTAGATATAGCCTAGTTCAAATTTTATATTCAAAAGATTGTGGGTTAAGGAAGTAAATTCAGAATCCTTCTCTTCCCCATCGTCTCTTAGTTTCAAGGGTGTTTAGGTACAGTGCAGCAGCTTCAAAGTATCAAACCTCAAACTTCTGATGCTGACACGAGGACAAATGTCACACTGCAGAGACAGTGCTGCCACTATACTGATGTTTCTCCAAGGTTGTTGTTTTGCTGAAGGTTACTGATGTACTATTATTGCTGTCTTTATGGGTACCTGCACTGCTGTCCCAGGGGTGCAACGATTTACGCCCAATTTTTCTGCTGCTCCAGTGTCCAACCCCCACCTCCCAAACACACACCCTTTGACAGTGAAACAGCAGCTGCTTTCATTCCTTTTGTACCCTGGACCCTATAGAAAACCTTCTTGACCAATAAAGTAATTCATGCTAAATAATATCTTACTGCATCCCAAGGTGTTTTTGTAGATCAGTTTGTTTGTTTATTTGTTTTTAAGTGAGGCAACCCTTGGATGATCAAAGCTAGGTTGCAAGGACCTTGTCAGCTTACACTCCTTTCTTTTTTCTTTATACTTTTTCACGCCTACAGCGCCCGGTCTTCCTAAGTGGTCTCCCATCCAAGTACTGACCAGGCCCGACCCTGTTTAGCTTCCAAGATCAGATGGGATCTTGTTCAGAGTGGCATGGCCATAGAGTCCTAGCTTTGATCATTGTCCATGCCCTGAGTGTCAGCACAGATCTTACTTTCCGCATAAAGCTTTGCATCTCTGCCCAGTGTCCTTTTCTTCCAACCGGAAGGATGTGCTACGGGCCAGGCAGGTCTAGTGGGAAAGCACTTCCTCAGCGGTGGTTTATCTGGGAACGCCTTAAGGTCTCCCTCATTTTCAGAGAGTTTTGCCAGAGATATGATTCTTGGCTACTAGCTTTTTTTCCTTCAACACTTTGAATACATCAACCCACTGCCCCTGGTCTCCACGTTTCTGTTGAGCAATCTGCTTATTCTTATTGGCAAAATATGATGAAGCTACCTCCTTCAGCTTTATAAATGTTGATGACGTCCTTCTGATTCAAGAGACATTTTCCTATAGTATCATCGGTATCACTTAACTTGTAGCATCATTTTAAGAAAAAAGATGGAATATTTTAAGGTAGATGCTCTAAGGTCTTTAAAGACAAACATGATGACAGAGCTTGAAATTCGAAATGAAAAGGTCATGAAGCATCTACAGATTTTAATTTCTACTAATGTCAATATCAATCTTTACTATCTCACATGAACAAAAAGCTCTTTGGGGTCCCTATGGGTATTTGTTTTTATTTTGTTTCATTTCTATTTTGTTAAGTGTCAAAAATCGAAGATCTTGAGACCAAGAAGGGAGGAAAGCACTGGTTTATATCCAGCCGTGATTGGCCCACGCCTTGCTCTGACCTCATAAAGCACCACTGTGATGGAATGACAAAAAACTCCTATAAAAGGCCCTGCCTGGGCTGAGGTTTTTGTCCGTAGAGCCCAGGAAGCTGATCGGTGGTGACCTGTTGGACTGGACTAGCTAGTGTGTTTTCTCCTGTTTTGGTTGTTGTGTTGCTTATTTTTCTCTTGCCTTTACTTTCTTTTTCTCATTTTTTTATTCTCCTTTTTCTTATTTTCTCCTTTTTTTGTTTTTTTTTTTGGTTTTTTTGTGTTGCTGCTTATTTTTCCTCTTGCCTTTACGTTCTTTTTCTCATTTTTTTATTCTCCTTTTTCTTATTTTCTCCTTTTTGTGTTTTTGTTTTCATTGTTGTGTTGCTATTATTCCTCTTGCCTTTACTTTCTTTTTCTCATTTTTTAAATTTTCTTTTCGTATTGTTTATCTTTATTGTTTTCTTTTGTTCCCTTTTTTATTTTCTTTTCCTTAATTTTTTCCTTTGTTATTTTGTCATATTTTTTTTTTCCTTTGTTTTCTCCTTTTTTGCATTGACAATTTTTTCAGTTAGTATTTGTAGTTAGCCTCGTTAGTACATTTAGTAGAGTTAGCATTGGTATCGTTCGTATAGTTAGCATTGTTGATTAGTATTAGCACAGTTCATTAGTATACTTAGCATTGTTTATTAGTATTAGCACAGTGAAGTAGTATAGCTAGCATTGTTCATTAGTATTAGTACAGTTAAGGAGTATAGTTAGCTTTGTTCATTAGTATTAGCACAGTTAAGTAGTATAGTGAGCTTTGTTCCTTAGTATTAGCACAGTTAGCATAGTTCGTAGTGTCTGCTAGTATAGTTTCTAGTGCTAGTATCATCAGTGAGTGTAGAGAGTGGTCACTATGCCACATGACCTTGCAGCCACCTCTCCCGTCAGGGAGCCTCGTATCGATCACTACCAGCTCTTGCACACCATTGGCAAGGGCACCTTTGGCGTAGTGATGTTGGCCCGACATATTATTACAGGGGTAGAGGTGGCTGTCAAAGCCATTGATCGGCGGGGCGCCTACAGACCTCGACAAGAAGTAAAAAACATGAAACGCCTGAACCACCCCAACATTGTCAGACTCTACCAGGTGATTGACACCGAGTACACCATCTTCCTGGTCATGGAGCACGCGAGCAGAGGGAGCTTATCTGAATATCTTCAGCGTTTCGGCCGTATGAACGAGCACGAGGCCCAACGCATCTTCCGACAGCTCATTTCGGCCGTACACTACTGCCACCAGAAGGACATCATACACAGGGACCTGAAGGCGGAGAACGTCCTCTTGGATGCGGAACTCAACGTCAAACTAGCCGACTTTGGACTGAGCAGTGCGTATGTTGGCCGCCAGATTTGTACTGCCCGTGGCAGCGTTCCTTATGTCGCCCCAGAGGTCTTCCTGAGAAAGTGCTACGACGGCCCGGGAGCCGACGTATGGAGCCTGGGAGTTCTCCTTTACAAAATCGTCACGGGAAAACTGCCCTTTATGGCGGTGGACGAGACTGCGCTCCGGAGGAAGATCGTGAGAGGAGAATTCTATTTCCCCTACTTCGTGTCCTTTCTGTGCAAGAACGTTGTGAGGAAAATTTTGACGGTCGACCCCCAACACCGAGTCACACTCGAACAACTAATGAAAGACCCGTGGGTGAATATGGGGCAGGAGGAGGAACTGGAGCCTTACACGGAGCTGCCCAGTGACAGCGTGAACCCCCAGGTGGTGCAGGAGATGCTGAACTTGGGCTTCGAGCAGCAGAAAATTGAAGAGGCAGTCACGGGTGCACAGTACAACAGCGTGTTGGCCACATACCTGATTTTGAGCCACAAATCACCAAAGATGAAGCACCGCACCATCCGAGTACGGCCATTCCCTGGTGCAGAGTCCTCCCCCGACAGCGAGGACCAGCCTTCGGTCAGGAGGCCGAAGAGCCAGCCACTCCCCCAGCCAGCCTGGACTTGAGGACTGCCACCCCCAGCCCGGCCCTGCAGCGTGGCACAGTGGACTCTGCCTCTATGTCACTGCCAGTAAGTGCAGTGGCAGAGCCCCAGAGGGACTCGATGGGGAAATGCCCATCCTGCCAGCAGCCTGACGGTGTGTCCCCCACCTCTTCCTTGGGCCGTGGCCAGGGCTGTCGGAGGCGGCCAAGGGTTTGGAACTTCTTAGTAAAGCACGTCTGCTCCAAGCCATTTGCGAGAAAGCGCCGTGGCAAGCTGGGTAAATGGGCCCAGGTGCAACCTGAGTAATCGTGGACGGACGAGACAGAGTGGGAGTCAACAACAGGAGAGCTCAAGCCGCTCTCCCTGCATTTGAAATCGAAGTCATTTGCTGAGCTCCGGGGAGGCTGGCAATGTGGCGCAGGAGATCGGCCAGAGGCTGGACGCAAACAGCTGTCGGAGGGAACGGTGCAAGCACTTGGTCCGGTGGACGATGGAGCTGTGCAACCTGTCTCAGCGTTCTCTGCACAGGAGTGACATCAGCACGGTGTCGGGCATCTCCGTGGCCTTCAGGTGAGCTTGGAGGACGCCTGGAGTCTCTGAGGCCCTTCTCCCCGCCTCTGCCCCTCTTTTTCCATGTTCGTGAGGAAGGGGGTGGTTCTTTAAAGTACTTGGTTTTCCCACAAGTCTTATAATAAACCTATGCTCCATGAAAAAAAAAAAAAAAAACAAAACAAACAAACCCTGTGTGTAATGCAATGGTTTTCATTATATTCACAGGACGATGGAGCTGTGCAACCTGTCTCAGCGTTCTCTGCACAGGAGTGACATCAGCACGGTGTCGGGCATCTCCTCGGCCTTCAGGAGCGTCGTACCCTGGTGAGCTTGGAGGACGGCCTGGAGCTGTCTTAGGGACAAAAGGAGAGGGCCCTCCCTGGAGTCTACAGCTGGACCCCAACCTGGGTGAAACTTCACAGACTGGACTGTTTTCCCTGGGGCCCTTCTCCGTGCCTCTGCTCCTCTCTTCTTCCATGTTCCTGAGGAAGGGGGTGGTTCTTATTAAAGTACTTGGTTTTCTCCAAGTCTTATAATAAGCCGTATGCTTCATAAAACCAAAAAAACACAAAACAAAGAAAAAAACAAGCAAACCCGTGTGATGCAATGGTTTTCATTATATGCATAGGTACGTGCAACCATCACCAGAGACAATTTTAGAACATTTTCTGAAAATGTTCTAAATCCCCACTCTGTGGATTTTGTTATGGCAGCCTGAGCTGACCAATACAAAACACTTTGTCAATTAAAAAAAATATATATTAATTTCAAGGATACAGTACATTGGTTAGACATTTATATAGTTTATAAAACAATCCCCCTAGTCAATTTTCATTGAGATATTTATTTTTCATTATTGAATTGTAAGCATCCTTTATATAGTCTAGATACTAGTTCCTTTTCAGACATACATATGAATACAAATATCTTCTCCCATTTGTGTGTTGTTTTTTCCCTTCCTTGATGATATCCTTTGAAGTACAAAAGTTCTCAATTTTGATCCAGTCCAACTTATCTGTTTGTGGTTGCTTGTGCTTTTGGTGGCAAATCTACAAAGCCTTTGCCAAATCCAAACTCATGAAGATTTAGCCTTATGTTGCTTTCTAACAGTTTAGTAGATTTTACTCTTAATTTAGGTCTGCAATACATTGTGAGTTGAGTTTTGCAGAAGATTCGAGAAAAATACCCAATTTCCTTATTTTGCCTGTAACTATTCAGTTGTTCCATTGCCATTTGTTGAAAAAGATTCCTTCCTCCATTAAGATGGTCTTGTCACCTCTGTCAAAAATTAGTGTGCCGTATATGTGAGGGTTTATTTTTGTATTCTCAATACTGTTCCCGTGTGTTATAGGTGTCTTTAAGCTGGCACAATATAGTGGGTTTTTTTTTTCACTTTCAGAGAAGGTTTTCTTTTTTAAAAACATTAACGTATTCATTCTATTTACCTTCAAGTATGCAGTACATTGGTTAGACATCTATATAGTTCGTAAAACGATCCCGCCAATCGCTCCCTCCCTCCCCTGGCCCACCGCCTAGAGAACATATTAATGTTAACTGCGTTCCCTATGCCACGCTCCCCATCCCCGTGACCATCCATCAGCTACTGATTTGTACTTTTTAACCCTTCACCCCATTCTCCTAGCCCCCCAAATCCCCTCCCTCTGCCCATCACTAAATTGTCCACTATACTCGTGAGTCTGTTTTTGATTCGTGTGCTCTTTTTGGTCCTTCGATTCTGCAGATAAGTGAAAGCATGTGGTATTTATCCTTCTCTGCCTGACTTATTTCACTCAGCATAGTAATCTCTAGGTCTATCCATGTCGTTGCAAATGGTTGGATTTCATTGTTTCAAATGGCTGAGTAATATTCCATCATTTATATGAACCATAATTTATCCACGTCCAGACTCTTCATTTAATTCCATCTGCAAAGACCTCTTTTCCTTCGCAGATAACTTCTGCAGGGATTAGGGCCTGACTGTTTTGGGTGGCCGTTATTCAGCACAGTACACTTGTTAGCCTGTCTACCTGTAGTACCCTTTTTTCAGTGTCTTCCTCCTCTTTAACACCGCAGGGTGTTATGAGCCAGAAATCACAGATGAAGACCGAACATATATGAGAGACATTCTTGTCACCGAAATGATCTGTCATCCCAAAATTGGAACACTCGTACGTCAATCTATACCAGCTTAACTTTAAGAACATATGAAAACTCTTCTCCTTCATAGCTCTGACCCTCACATGGTGTTGCTATCACCAAATTACATCCGTATACATTGTATGTCCAACAACATAGACTAATAACTTTTTTTACTACATTAGTCTCTTAAGTCAAATAAACACACAAATCGCAGCTACAAACCAAAGTCACAATAGTACTAGCTTTTCAAAATAACTTTCCTTCTTTTTATTGATTTTCTTCAGCGAGGCAACCCTTGGTTGAACTCACAGATTGCAAGGACCTTGTCAGCTTACGATCCCTTATTTTTTTTTTTTTTTTTATTTTTCATATCTTCAGCACCTGGTCTTCCTAAGCGGTCTCCCATCCAAGTGCAACCAGGCATCTATTTTGTCTCTTATTCTGTGGGCCACTGTAGGAGGGGCTTGGCAATTATTGTACATAATGAAGTGTTGATTTTCCTGAAGAAAGATACATCATTATCATACGGAAGAGTGTTCAGGAAGCTGAACACACAGCACGGGTTAGTTTCAAGAGCCATAATTATGTGGCCCAAGTCAGGTGATCACTCTGGACCAACAGCATAAAACTTGGTATGGAGCCATTAAATAGTCCAGAGAGGTCAAAGTTCTGTTATTGTGGGTGAGCAGGGGCTGTAACATGGACCATGTTGTCATGAGACAAATGGACCATCTTTGGGCAGGAGTCACAGATCTGGTGTGCGGTGCTGATCTCTGCATCAGAAGTACAGGTTTGTGTACTGTGTACCCTCTGTAGGATGGTGGTTCTGTTGCCAGTTCTAGTACATTTGTGCATATAGGCAGTAGTGCTGACAATGTGGGTACTGAAATCTCTTGATCAGAAGCTTGACTCCATTTAGTCTCTTCAGATGAAAGGACCCTTACGGTTAGCATCTGTGGGAAAAATCCGGAGAGTCTGATGAGTAAGCAGGATTTGTTTCTACCATATGCACCCTGCAAGAGTGGTGTCTTTGATCCACCAGTGGAGTTTTCTAGTGGGAGATACAACAAGAACCAACCTCTTGGGCAATAGCTGAAGAGTCAGTGAAAATAGAATAAGGTTAATCAAAGGGAATATTGTCTGAATAAATAAATGGAAAGCGGCCCGGGTCTGATATGCGAAACAGAGAAACCACGTCATTTTCTGTTCTGCATAGCTGATGCTGAGATTGAACAGCTGCAACTGCCCAGTGGAAACTCTCAGGTTTTTCCTCCGTCAAACCATCAGTGAGCCAGGCCCGGTATTTAAGGGAAGCTCTGTGACTCAGGAGCCCCACTGAGCCAACAGTTTGCTAGTCACTGGAGTGGGAAACAAAGTTTTCCTCCCATGAGACAGTTGCCACTTTTTCATACAGAACTGAGGAGCCACGGAGTCACTTCTGTTCTTGAATAGAACTTTTCCACTTGACTAGCTACGTTTATGCACTCTCGTCAATGATTCTGAGCGGATCTACCACAAAGGAGGACAATTTGGTCCATCAGTCAGAAGACATACATAGTTCATGTGTTCAGTTTATATGAGAGGTTCATGATAAGCTACTAGTTGCTTTTGAAAACAAATTGTCTGGTAGTATGCCAGGGAGTTAGTAAGTCCAAATACTCAAGGAGGAGGCTATTACCCACTGCTAGAGTCTCCAATTGTCAAACTCATCAGCCACAGAGACTCACTGCTCAAAGGACTCTTAGAGTGGTGGGACCCCAAAGTTCCTGGTGTTTCTCCGTAGGGCTTTTTCTCACTTAAGGAATCCCCTCTATTACTTCAGGAAGTAGAGGCTTTGACAAATTTATTTAGACTAGATATTCAGATGTAGAAGCAACAGCACTCTGTAGAATTGTCTGTAAAGGATCCAGATGATATCTTCCAGGAGCAACAATGTGCACTTTCTTCTGTTGGGCAGGGAGAGTAAAGGGACAATCACTAGAGGGGATTGGAGTGGGTTGGGGCTGATTTAAGGGGTGTTTCGACTCAGGGCACTTCTATTTCACCCCAGTTCCACAGATGGCTTATACTATGGCCTGAATTTTGTATGGAGAGGATACAAAATCCAACCTCTGGAGCAATAGCTCAAGAGCCAGTGAAAATATTCTATGCTAAAACCTTCATCCCCACTGGGTTGAGATTCGGAGGTGGAGCCTTTGGGAGGTAATCAGGTCATGAGAGCAGAGCCTCCATGAAAGGCATCAGTGCTCTTTTACAAGAGACCATACGGAGCTAGCTGCCCCTTCCACTATGCGAGGATGCAGCAAGAAGTGGGCAATCTGCAACTTGCAAGGGAGTGTACACCAGAGTCTGATCATGCTGGAGCCCTGATCCTGGACCTCCAGACTCCAGAACTGTGAGGAATTCATTACTGTTGTTTATAAGCCAGCTGGCCTGTGGTTTTTCTTATAGCAGCCTGAATGGACAAAGCCAGGCTCCTTCTAGGCTTTTCATTGAAACTAGAGGTTCTTTCCTCATGCCGGAGAGTTCTTTCCTCCATACATTTGGAGCTGAATTTATAACCTCTCTCCACGGGGACTGACAATGTGCTGAATGATTTAAGGGAGGACGATCTAGGCTTTGATGCAGGCCCCTTCCTTCTAGCTAGACTTTGTCTCCAAAGCAATGGGAAGCTATGGGAGAATTCACTCCAGCATTACAGCCTAGTCCTTGACCCACCTCATTGACCCAGAACTCAGAAAATGCCTCATATTGAAAAGTCACCTTGTGTCTGTGTCAGGGGCAGACTGTCGTGTGGCAGATTGGAATTCCCAAGACGATGACAGTGCTATCTCCCATGCAACGTGTTCTTCATACAAGGTGACTCTGACATTCGTTCCATCGAGGGGTGGAGTCTGTGTCCCTTCCACTTCCAATCTGGCAGGATTTTCTATCAAACAATACAGTATGATGAAAGGAACATAAAGTGGCTTCTAAGCCTAGCTCATAATAAATGATTCAGCTTCTGCCTTTCTTGTTTGAATTCGTTCACCCTGATGGCCTTCACATTTGGAGTTCAAAGTATAGCTGTGTTGAGGTCACTAAGCTGTGAGAAAGCTCACCCTATTTCATGGCGATTGCATGCAGAATCTCTGGAAACACACACACACACGTGCACACACACGCACCCAATCACACACACACACACACACACACACACACACACACACACACACAGAGCTAGCCCTCAGCTAGCCCATTCCTCCACTGTTTCAGCTCATCACGTCTTACTGCAACCACTTGCGATAGGACTCGGAGCCAGAATCACCCAGCTCTTACTTTCCAGAATTCTTATCCCAACAATACTATGAGAAAATAAAATGACTGTGGTTGCTTAAGTCTTAATTTAAGTCCAAATTTTGGCGTGATTTGTTTTAGAGAAATGTATAACCAGAACACCTAGTTTCCAGTCTGTGGTGCCAGCACCATGCCATGGTCAAAATCACTGCTCTTTCTTTATTCCCCTATACAATCTATCTATCAGGGCCAATAGAAACACAAGCTGTGCCAATACCTGGCAAATTCCCGGAGGGAATAAAACCGGTGGCAATCATTAGCTCCTTTCAAAGAGCTTTTCCGTCTCTGGAATTTTAGCACATCATGTCCTTGTTGTATCCATTGGTTCCTGATGTCTAAAGATATAGTGTTTGCGTTTATTTGGTTTTTGATTTTCCTTTTTTCCCCTTTTTTCTTTTCTTTTTATTCATTTGTTCACAGTAAGATTCTGGCCTGCCAAGACATAATCCTCTCCCATTCTGCTTAAGGGTAAATAAATACGCCTTCACTTCCTATCCCAATTTCCAGCTTGTTTTATTCCTGATTATATCTGTCACTATTGAGCAGAAAACATACCACACACTCACACACACATAGGCACACACTCAGGTTTTTGTTCGTTTTTGTTAAAAGATCTATAATACTGATCTGTATAGAATCTAGGATTTTCTGACTCCAAAATAAATGTATAGACATTCTATTTCTTGTCTTGAATGATGGGTATTTTACATTTCTCCCCCCCCCTAAATTTCGATTGGTATAATTTCCTACCATTTCAGAGTGTTATAGAACTAGGGAGCCACGATGGCCTTCCCAAAGCAAAACAGATGCCTTCAGAAAAGCTGCCCCACTTTTTAATGATCCAGATTAGACCACACACACATCCTGACCAAGCACCATAGTGCATCCTGGATACAGTAGCAATATATAAGTCAGTTAAGGCCTACACACCGGAATTTGGGGGCAGAAAAGTCACAAAGAAGTTTTAGGTTCTTTTCTGATTTCGAAGAATATGTGACAGTTAATATTCTTCATGCCAATCATTATAAAATAATTTCGATAATTTCTGCTGAAAAAAGTATTAGTCAGCTTAGAGCTATTAGATGGCCCATAGAACATATTATCTAGTTCACCGGCTTATAGAAATGGAATGGGACACAAATTGAGGAAACACCATAAATCCAAGAATCTGCTCAGTCTTACTTCACCTGCTAGAAATTTGCTGCCATGCCACAGAATCTAGACATTCCGAAACACTCATGGTCATTGCTTACCTAGAGCTTCCTATGTTCCTATTCATTCCAAAATACTGATTCTGAGAAGAGGCGGCATGTCCTCATTTAGTGGTTCACTCTTGAAAGCCAGGCCCCACATACAACTTCTTCTGGACTGATTTGGACTCCTCAGATGCTGCAAAGCAAAAGAACAAAGAACAAATGCCCGTGATATGTCTTCCACATTTTTTGTGCAATGCTAGTCATACACCAGCACTTTCCCATAGAAAGTACCGTTGGGTGTTTATCAAGTCCATTAATTGAGTTCAGTTTCAAATTCTGTTGTGCTCCAGACCCTGATGACCATAGCAAAATTATATCTATTGCCATACATTGACTATTTGAAAACAACTACAATTTATCTCTTCCGGTGCTCTATGTCAGAAGTATGCCCCGGTGCTCACAGAGCTGAAATCGAGGTGTTGCAAGGGCTGCGTTACTTTCTGGAGGCTCTAGGAGAATCCTTCAGAGCCTGAAACTGACTTTTTTTCTGTGGTGTCACATTTCTCTCTGACTGACAACAGCCAGGAAAGCGTCTCCCTTTTTATTAGATCGGAACCATTTCAACAGTCCAAGATAATCTCCTCATATCAAGCTCCTTAACCTCAATGATACTTTGAAAGCCTCTTTTGCAATGTAGGGGGTGACAAATTCATAAGCCCTGTGGACATTTTCGGGCAGGGGGCATTACTGTCTTGTTTGTTTGTTTTCGCAGAGTACCTGGGTTTCTGATGCAGGTGAGTCTCAGGACTGGGGCAGCTTCTGGGACGAAGGGTGGGTGTCAGGCCAGGGCTCAAACTCCACCTTGCGGGTGGAGAAGGGCTTGCTCCACGTACATCCTGTACAGTTGCTGCACAACACTGCGCATGATGCTCAGGCCCTGGTGTGCCGCGTGCGTCTCTTTGTCTCTTCGGACTTGTGCATCGTCGCCATGGAACCCAAGGTTAGGATCCGGGTCATCTGGAGGTCACTATCGCGCTGCAACTTGCGGGTCAGTAGCCCTCCTCTTGGCACTGGTTTTGGACGCTGAAGAGGGAACAGAGCGTGCACATGGGAAGAGAGAAAAGAACCCCTTATTCCCAAGCAGACGCTGCCCACACCGCGCGGTAGGCCGGTTCGAAGGGGACTAGGGAGAGGAAGGTGGGTGAGGCTGCACGCCTACCCGGCCGGCTGCCCACTGCCCTGGATGAGTCTGGAGTGGCCATCCTGGTGACCGAGGACCTTCGGATAGGGGTGCCTGACCGTCCTTGTCCTTGCGCTCACTCGGGGCGCGAGTTGCCAGGTGGCCCGGTCCGCAGCCAGCCAGCCTCTTGGTTTCGGCAGCGGTCACCAGAGTGGCTTTGCGAGTGGACGGAGAAGGGACTGCCGGGTTCGGCCCAGACCCCGGCAGCCTACTCGGGGAGGGGTGGGCAGTGGCCGAAGAAGGTCGAGGCGGTCGGGCAGTATGTCACGGTGAGGGAGCCCCAACCTCTGAGTCCGTGGTGGCGGGAGCAGTAGGCAGGGCAGGGAGGGACTTGCGGATGTGGACGTTGGCAGTGTCTTCCCTGGCCCCGGACCACGCGCTGGGTCCTGGCACCGAGCGCTGCTGTTGCTGGACTTCCTGGTGGAGGGGGGCGCCAGGGTCACAGGCACCGCCTTGCGGCGCTCAGCTCTCAGGCGACGCCAGGCACAGGTACCCGCCGTGAGGGGAGGCTGAGCGCTGTGCCTGCGTGCAGCGTAGCGTAGGGAGGCTGCGCAGGGTCGTGGTGGTAGGTGGTGCTAGGTGGTGGTGGGCGACGGCGGCAACAGCACCTCCTCGAAGGGACTTGTCCACCTGCATCGAGTGCGGAGAGTGACCTCGGCTGGGACCCTGTGGGGTGTGCATCGCCAGGGCCTGCTGGGGGCCAACGGGACCTACAGAAGTTTCTTGTGGGAGCTGCCACGTCTTCCTGGGTGGGCTGCGCCCCAGCTCCAGGCTGTTCTCTGGGTGTGGGAAGATAGCCTCTGTTTTACCTACCTAGACAGTAGGCCAACGGGATACTTTGTCTCCCTTGCTTGTGAGGAACATACACAGAACTCTTTGAGCAAGTATAAGGACTTGTTGGGTAAAAGATACATTGAACTCTTCAGTAGCACAACAGCAGGTGCTGAAGCAATGCTTCTCAGCCCTCTCATATTACTTCCGACCCCTCTCATTATTCCAATGCTACCTCTGTAACCTGTGCCCTCTAAAAGTGTTAGAGGTGGTACACCCCTTTGAGTTCTTCCTTACGTGGACAACATCGAGGGTATCCTGGACTTTCTGGAGGAGTTTTCCAAAGGTGGTCCAACTCACAAGGTTCACGTGGTATTGAGTCGCCAGGGCTGCCCGTGAGATGCTTTCATCCAGGTGAAGTATATGGACAGAGCATTTACGGCCACACAGAAGTACTATTCAACAACAACAAAAACAAACACATGGAAGACATGTTGAACCTTTCAGTGTGCATCCGCGGAGATGAATTTTAATTGAATGGGGGCACATAACTTTTGTTTACCAGTTTATTGTTTAATAAAAGATATGAGGAGACACAGATGAACAGCCAGGTGAAGTACATAGAGTCCTGAGCATAGGAGCTTTTGTCTCCTGCGTTGAGTCTGAGTATGCCACCCTCCTGCCACATGGATGTGCTCACCAACCCAGAAGCTCGCTGAACCCCACCCTATTGGGATTTTGATGGAGGCTTTATCACATAGGAATGATGAATTATTAACTTCATCGACAGCCCCGTTCCTCTCTCTCAGGAATGAAGGGTAGGGCTGAAAGGTCCAAGTCTCTAATCATGGTGACCAGTCTTTCTGGTGAGCAGCTCCCATCCAAAAGCCCACCAAGAGTCACTACATTCGAAGCAAAGCTAGTCCAGGAAATCCCAAGGGATTGAGGAGTTCACTGTCAGGTGCTCCAATCACTCAGGAATGACAAAGTTCGTAAGAGCTCCATGGCAGCACCTAACATCAAAGACTGAAAGTTAAAACAGAAGATTCTCCTAGTGCCCTTATTTGCAAGCGGTTTTAGGAGCCCTAAGTTAGGGAACCAGGGATAGAAACCAATGTCCATATATATTCTTTATTACTTTCCACCAGAGTACTCTCAATCCAGTTTTGTCCCCACACACCTCATATTCACTCCCTCCCATACCACACGATTTATCTGGTCGAACCAAAATCCTAGGCCACTGCATTGTTTTCTGAGCTGAAACCACAGGTCTGATGCTAAGAGGCAGTGCCGGGATGTCTGCATTACTTTTTGATTGTTGCCTAACAAATTATCATCAGCTGATCAGCTTGAAAAACATCCATCTTATTAGTCACAGCTCTGTGGGTCAGAAGCCAGAGGGACTTGCCTGTGCTCTCTGTGGAGTGTATCATGAGGTCAAAATCAAAGCGTCAGTCAGGTTGGGCTCCTTTTTACCTTGAGACTCTGGAGAAACCTATCCTTCCAGGAATATTTTGGTCGTTGGCAGAATTCAGTTCAGTATGATTGTCGTCAGACATGAGTGACGGGGGAACAAAGGAATAAGGCTCAGCCTAGAGACCGCCCAAAGGATTCCCTATTGGGAGTTAGAGAATTCCTTCTGCTTTCCCAGAGACAAAGGAAAAGAGGGTCATAGTCTTAGCTGGCCTCATCTGGCTATAGACACCTGTGCAGAGGTCATTATAATACTACGTTTAGGTAGGAAGTTCAGAATCTAGTTATGACAGGTGAAATTCTGGGTATGCACGTGCACACGAACAAAGAGGTATGTAGCAGCTAGGTGTCAATCGGAATGACCTCACTTGCCAATCACCTAGGAATGCCTTTGGAACCCCCAACACAGCTCCAAATATAACACAGACCTCTCCCTGCTCTGGACTTACAGCTCTCCATCTTCCCTGGCTGTAACCGTACCCTCTTAGGGGGACGTAACCTCACTTTCGTACGATTAACCGGTTTTAAGCTTGACTTGTCTTCTATCTCATAACGTGCTCTTAAGAAAGGACTGGTTCTCATTTTCACCGAGTTGCAATCCATTTCTCCAGCAGTGAAAAGGAGCTGGAAGGGTGCGTGTTACCCGGATTCCGAACTGCAGTGGTGACTGTGGGACTGAGGTCGCACTCTTCTTGCTGGTTCTCTGCAGAGGTTCTCTTTCTCAGTTCCCTGAGACCACTCTCTGCTCCTTGAATGTGGTCTCTTCCATCTTCAAGCCAGAAATGGCATGCGAACGTTCACGTGTGTCCTTCCATGGGTGCCAGCAACACGATGCTCTTCTACCCGAAGTCTGGAGAGGTGGAACTCAAGCTCATCTTCTTCCCCAAACTGCCAAAGCCACGGAGTCTGCTAAGCTCTGTCTGGCATCCCTTGGCGAACACCTGTTCTCGTCCCCTAGAAACCAGTACAGTTACCAACTGAAGCAGCCTCTGGTCCTCCCAGATGAGGATGGTCTTCTTTTTTTTTTTTTTTGTCATCGATTCACTATTAACAGAACCATCCCATATTTCATTCTAAAGTTACTGGCCACATAAAGAATGGTTTACTTCTCATAACAAGAAAAACTTAGGCTGTGCTTTCCACTTAAAAACACATAATAGTGAATAAGTTTTAAAATTTAAATAGACCACGTACTGCATGCCCTCTCTCCCCGCTCACCCCCATCCATACACTTTCCATCCTCCTGGGGAACAGAATTAAAGCCAATTTTGCCAGGTCTTAAGGCGTCTGCACCTCGGCAGCCTTCCCCACTCACCTCCCCCACCCCAGGCACCGCCCTGTAATGTAACTGTCCAGGGCATCTGTTTTTCACTCTAACCAAACAGAGGCAGAGGGCAGGCCTAGTGACCAGACTGAAACAACTTCACAGCTGACTGCCGCACCCTCATTGGGAGAAATCAGTGTTGACTCTGCTTTGAAAGTTCTCAACGGCAAAGCTTTCTCCTCCAGCTCTTGCAGGTGAAGGTACTTGGAAGTCTCCTCCTGCACTGGGCTTTTGTTCCCCACACTCCAGATCCCGCTTCTTGCGCTCTGCCACGCTACGGCCTGTGGCTGCAGGGCTTTTTGACCTTCACTGGCACAGAAGATAACTGCGGCCATACATAAAACAAATCAACTACAAGACGTGGAAGTGCCAGTCTGCTCTTCTTTTGGAAGTGCATTGTTCTGGGTCTGGCAGAAGCAGCACAGTTTGTCAAGAAGATGGCACTATGACTTGAGATGTGGAAGATGGCACGGTGTCCCCCGGTACCAGTGAGGAGCCCTACCAGTCTGCTGGCTTGACAACTCTGGTGCCAACAAGTAAGATAGCGTAATAGACATTCACATAGAGGCTGTACCAACTCCAGATAGCACAGGCTACCCCGAGAAGAAAGCCAGAGCACAAACCCCCTATAGTAACAAGTCACTCCACGGAGCAAGTGGGTGGAGAGGCACAAACAACAGTTGAGAGAGATAGCTTGGTAACACTGACTGTAGCGGGAATCATAGTTGGGTTCTTCCCAGCTGCTGGATTCATTGGTGGGATCATCATTGTTGTGCAAAACTGTTGGAAGGGTACTCACCATAAAGAGAGTTGTGCTATTCTGCCAAGGTGTTTACAAAAGAGAATTTTAACCTTCCCTTGGCCCTGAGCATGTGGGAGAAGATGACCCTTGGAAATGCTGGGCACACTCAAAATCCATGATAATCTCACTGCTCGCCAATAGTAATGGAGAGAAAGATAATTCTCCGGAGTCAATATTCTAAGTATTATTCTTTTGGAAAAAAAAAAAATTAAATCTAAATTTTGTGAAAGATGATTAAAAGGCAGAAGGCACAGACAAATAGAGCAAACTCTCTAACCTGATCTGTAACTCTTATAGACAATTTAATTTAATCAATATGGGAAACTGTAGACATGTCTTTTTTGTAACCATTCTCTAATTGTTAAAATACAGAGGAATCTGGAAATATACTAACGGAGTCCTTGGGTTTAGTGTTGTGTCAGTCAGTGGCATACTCATCCTGCAATGTCTGCTCTGTTGAACTGTACTCAATTGATCTGTTTTTAGTTTGGTCTATTTTTAAAGCCTGATTTGGTTGAATAACCAAATAGAAAATTTAATCTTGAATAATCTGCCTTCCGCTAGTCTAGATAAATCATTTCAAAAGCATCCATCTTGGATCACAAACAGGAAGTCCAGACTTTCTTTCTCAAAACAGGGCCACTAGGCAACCTCTAGCTTTGCTTTACCACCTTCTCCAGCTATGACTTCACTCAAAGGTTGGCTCCTACCCTCCCCTGCTTCCCTCAGATGACGGGCAGCCAGACTTTGGTTTTCTCTAGCTTTCTACCTATACATAGGAAGAGTTACAACGATAAAGATTAAACTTTGATAAACATAAAATTGTATTATATTCGGAACTAGATATTGCATAGTCACTCAGTATTTCTGGAGTAATAGATGATATGCATATGATTGGAATGAAGACATCAGCTGCCCTTGGGTACCGAATTGTTCAACTTATTGCATTAACCCTCTATTTTAATAGCCGATTAAAACCCTGTTTGAGCCTTCATGTACTGGGAAGACAAACATATTTATAATTTTTGTCTTGGATTATTGGGAGGGGGAGTGGTTATGTCCTTATGGGTCTCAGCTCCAGTTTTTTACCTTTACTAATGTCCCATCTCTTTTCCTGATTCCTGTTGGTGTTAGGTTTTCAGACCTCATTGGCCAGCACCAGATGTTATTCCAATTCCTAAGTTTTCAACATACCATGAAAACAAGGCTGTGAACCAACATTTTACAAAAGATTTGAGGAACATGGTGAGAACTAGTAGCATAGGGCTATAGGAGCAACAACTCAAAGCTGAATGCTAGCCACTATTAAACTAGATGTTATTGGCCATTTGTCACCCTAGAATATATCTCGCTGGTTTTCCTCCATAGCCTGGATTTGATGTAACTGTTTAATGCCTCCTGTTCTGTCTTTCTATTCCCTTCCCCCATTGTCCGGAGATGCCAATTTTTCCATATATTACTGTAAAAAAATAATCTTATGTTTGTGTTATTATTCTAGCTAGCTTAAGACTCATAGTATCTTCTGAATTCACTGACAAAGATGGGTTTTTTCCCTTTTTATTAAACAAACAAACAAAATAATAATAATAAAAAAAAAATTTACTCCTTAGGCTAATTGTGCCACATTCCTAAATGATACACATCGGTTGTTTTTTCCTTAAGACATGTATTACTCAATATATCTACATAATGAAATCTTTATGAGCTTTATAAAATTTACTGTACTCTGAGTGGAATGACCTCCATAGGTTTATATTCTGAAGGCTTAGCATTCAAGACAATTATATTCCATATTTGATATTAAATCATATAGCATGATCAAGTGGGATTTATCCCTGTGATACAAGGATAGTTCAACATATGCAATTCAATAAATATAATGTAATGCATCGACAGAATGAAGGATAAAGACCGTGTCATCTCAATAGATGCAGAAAAAGCATTTGATACAATTCATTAATCTTTTGTGATAAAAACTCTCAACAAAGCAGGCTTCAAAGGAATGTACAAAATCATAAAGGCTCAATATCGCAAGCCCACTACTAACATCAAACTCAATGGTGAAAAGCTGAAAAATTTCCCATTAAGATTAGGAGTAAAACACTTCTATTCATCCAGTACTGGAAGCCCTAGTCAGAGGGATTAGGCAAGAAAAATAAGTAAGATACATGCAAATTAAGAAAAGAAATAATTCGTTTCAGTTTACAGACAATATGGTCTTATATATACAAAATCCGAAAAACTCCACCGAAAAACTGTTAGAACTAATCAAAAATTCAGTAGAAGAGATATAAAAAGCAATACATAAAAATCAGTTGTGTTACTATATACGCTAACTAATGAAAAAGAACTATTAAAAATTCAATTTACAATACTATAAAAAAAATACTTAGGAATAAATTCAACCAAAGAGGTGAAAGAACTGTACATTGAAAACTATAAGACACTGATGAAAGAATTTTAAAAAGATGCAAATAAACAGAAAATGATCCTGTATTCATTAATTAGAAGAATTATATTTTGAAAATACCCATACTACCCAAAGCAATCTACAAAATTCAGTGCAATCCCTATTAAAATTCTACTGACGTTTTTCGCTGAAAGATGAAAAAGCAATTCTAAAATTTGAATACATCCAAAGGACCCCAAATTGCCTAACCGCTGATGGGAAAGAAGAACAAAGTTTGAGGAATCGCACCTCCCCATTTCACACTATGTTACAAAGCTATGGTAGTCAACTATGGTGCTGGCAGAAAAAATAAAAGATAAAAAGGATACATTGACCAATGGACCAGAACAGAGAACCCAGAAATCAACCCACATATATCTAGTCAACTCATCTTTGGCAAAGGTGCCAAAGTCCACAATGGAGAAGGATAGTCTCTTCAATAAAGGTGTTGGGGAAAATGAATATTCACTTGCAAAAGAGTAAAATTGAACCGTTATGTTATACTATCTGCAAAAATCAACTCAAATTGATCGATGACTTAAATGTAAGATGTGAAACAATAGAATTCCTAGAAGAAAACACAGAGAAAAAGCATTGTCATTGGTCTTGGCAATGATTTTTTTTATATATAGATGACAAACGCATACCCAATGAAAACAAAAAATAGAAAAGAATAGAACTGTATCAGGCTAATACCTTCTGAACAGCAATAAAAGCAAGCAACAAACAGAAAAGCAACCTATGGAATGGGAGAAACTATTTGCAAACCATATATCTATCTGAGAAGGGACTCATAACCAAAATACATAAGAATCTCATATAATTCAATAGCAAAGCAAATAACCGAACTTTCAAAAAGAAATTGGTCAAGGCAATGAATAGACATTTTCCAAAGAAGAAATATAAATGGACAACAGGTATAAGAAAAAGTCCTCCACATTGTTCGTAATAACAGAAATGCACATCAAAACCATAATGAAATATCACTTCACACCTGGTACAATGGCTATTATCAAAAAGCAAGAGATCACGAATGCTGTTGAAGATATGAAGAAAAGGGAACACTTGTGTCTGTGAGTGGGAATATAAATGAGTATAGCCATTATCAGAACATTACGAAGGTTCCTCAAAAACAATTAAAGTTAGAAATACAATATAAGCCACCAATTCCACTTCGAGTATATATCTGAAGAAAATGAAATCATATATTGAATACATACTGTACTCACATGTAATAATTTAAGTTCATTAATGAATGAATGGATACAGAAAATGTCATGTGTATGTGTACACACACACACACACACACACACACACACACACAGTTGCCCCTTGGACAACATGAGTTAGAACTGTGTGGGTCCACTTACATGTGGAGTTTGTCAATATACTATAAATTTATATTCTCTTCTTTATGTTCTTAACATTTTCTCTTCTCTAGCTCACGTTATTGTAAGAATATAGTATGTGATAAATAGAACATGCAAACTATGTGTTAATTGTCTGTGCGTGCTATCTGCAAGGCTTCTGCTCAACCATAGGCTATTAGGTAAGTTTTGGAGAGTCAAAATGCATACATTTTCCACTGTGTAGGGTTCCATGCTCCTAGCCCCCAGGTTGCTCAAGGGTTCACTACATATATAGATATCATTTAGTCATAAAAAATAGAGAAGGAAATCCTGCAATGTGCAATAACATGGGTGACTCTGGAGGATGTTATATTAACTGAAACAAATCAGACCAAGACATATTGCATGATCTCACCTCTATGTGGAACCTACAAAAGTTGAACTCATGGTAATAGAGAGTAGAATGGTGTCTTCCAGTGGCTGGAGGGTGAGTTGGGATTATGAGATGTTAGCCAAAGGGTACAGAGTTTTAGTTTTCAGATGAATATGTTCGTGGAACCTAGTGTACAGCATGGTGATTCTCGTTAGTAATACTGTATTGTACAATTAACACTTGCTGAGAGTAGATCTTGTTTTCACCACAAGCGAAAATGGTCACTATGGGAGGTGTTAGCTGTATTAACTCACTTGATTTGGTGATCATTTCACAATGTCGACTTACATAAACATCAGATTGCAAGGACCTTGTCAGCTGACAATCCTTTCTTTTTTTTTTCTTTTTTGCGCCTACAGGGCCTGGTCTTCCTAAGTGGTCTCCCATCCAAGTACTGACCAGGCCCGACCCTGCTTAGCTTCCAAGATGAGATGGGATCTTGTTCAGAGTGGCATGGCCATAGAGTCCTAGCTTTGATCATTGTCCATGCCCTGAGTGTCAGCACAGATCTTACTTTCCGCATAAAGCTTTGCATCTCTGCCCAGTGTCTTTTTTCCAACCGGAAGGATGTGCTACGGGCCAGACAGGTCTAGTGGGAAAGCACTTCCTCAGCGGTGGTTTATCTGGGAACGCCTTAAGGTCTCCCTCATTTTCAGAGAGTTTTGCCAGAGATATGATTCTTGGCTACTAGCTTTTTTTCCTTCAACACTTTGAATACATCAACCCACTGCCCCCTGGTCTCCACGGTTTCTGGTGAGCAATCTGCTCATGATCTTATTGGCAACAATATGATGAAACTACCTCCTCTCAGCTTTACAGATGTTGATGACGTCCCTGATCTTATTCAAGAGACCATTTTCCTATAGTATCACGGCATCACTTAACTTGTAGCATCATTGTTAAGAAAAAAGAATGGACTATTTTAAGGGTAGATGCTCTAAGGTCTTTAAAAGACAAACATGATGACAGAGCTTGAAATTCGAAATGAAAAGGTCATGAAGCATGCTACAGATTTTAATTTCTAGATGTTTAATTTCTACTAATGTCAATATCAATCTTTACTATCACATGAAAAAAGCTCTTTGGGGTCCTTATGGGTTTTTTTTTATTTTGTTTCATTTCTGTTTTGTTAAGTGTCAAAAATCGAAGATCTTGAGACCAAGAAGGGAGGAAAGCACTGGTTTATATCCAGCCGTGATTGGCCCACGCCTTGCTCTGACCTCATAAAGCACCACTGTGATGGAATGACAAAAAACTCCTATAAAAGGCCCTGCCTGGGCTGAGGTTTTTGTCCGTAGAGCCCAGGAAGCTGATCGGTGGTGACCTGTTGGACTGGACTAGCTAGTGTGTTTTCTCCTGTTTTGGTTGTTGTGTTGCTTATTTTTCTCTTGCTTTTACTTTCTTTTTCTCATTCTTTTTATTCTCCTTTTTCTTAGTTTCTCTTTTTTGGTTTTTGTTTTTTGGTTTTTTGGTGGTTGTGTTGCTTATTTTTCCTCTTGCCTTTACTTTCTTTTTCTCATTTTTTTATTCTCCTTTTTCTTTTTTCTTTTTTTGTTTTTGTTTTGGTTGTTGTGTTGCTTAATATTCCTCTTGCCTTTACTATCTATTTCTCGTTTTTTTATTCTCCTTTTTCGTATTGTTTATCTTTATTGTTTTCTTTTGTTTCCCTTTTTCATTTTCTTTTCCTTAATTGTTTCCTTTGTTCTTTTGTCATATTTTTGTTTTTTCTTTGTTTTCTCCTTTTTTGCTTTGACAATTTTTTCAGTTAGTTTTGTATTAGTTGTTAGTACATTTAGTAGAGTTAGCATTGGTATCGTTCATATAGTTGCATGTTGATTAGTATTTTCATTAGTATACTTATTGTTTATAGTATTAGCACAGTGAAGTAGTATAGCTAGCATTGTTCATTAGTATTAGCACAGTTAAGTATAGTTGCTTTGTTCATTAGTATTAGCACAGTTAAGTAGTATAGTGAGCTTTGTTCATTAGTATTAGCACAGTTAGATAGTTAGTAGTATCTGCTAGTATAGTTTAGTGCTAGTATCATCAGTGAGTGTAGTGAGTGGTCACTATGCCACATGACCTTGCAGCCACCTCTCCCGTGAGGGAGCCTCGTATCGATCACTACCAGCTCTTGCACACCATTGGCAAGGGCACCTTTGGCGTGTGATGTTGGCCCGACATATTATTACAGGGGTAGAGGTGGCTGTCAAAGCCATTGATCGGCGGGGCGCCTACAGACCTCGACAAGAAGCAAAAAACATGAAACGCCTGAACCACCCCAACATTGTCAGACTCTATCAGGTGATTGACACCGAGTACACCATCTTCCTGGTCATGGAGCACGCGAGCAGAGGGAGCTTATCTGAATATCTTCAGCGTTTCGGCCGTATGAACGAGCACGAGGCCCAACGCATCTTCCGACAGCTCATTTCGGCCGTACACTACTGCCACCAGAAGGACATCATACACAGGGACCTGAAGGCGGAGAACGTCCTCTTGGATGCGGAACTCAACGTCAAACTAGCCGACTTTGGACTGAGCAGTGCGTATGTTGGCCGCCAGATTTGTACTGCCCGTGGCAGCGTTCCTTATGTCGCCCCAGAGGTCTTCCTGAGAAAGTGCTACGACGGCCCGGGAGCCGACGTATGGAGCCTGGGAGTTCTCCTTTACAAAATCGTCACGGGAAAATTGCCCTTTATGGCGGTGGACGAGACTGCGCTCCGGAGGAAGATCGTGAGAGGAGAATTCTATTTCCCCTACTTCGTGTCCTTTCTGTGCAAGAACGTTGTGAGGAAAATTTTGACCGTCGACCCCCAACACCGAGTCACACTCGAACAACTAATGAAAGACCCGTGGGTGAATATGGGGCAGGAGGAGGAACTGGAGCCTTATAGGGAGCTGCCCAGTGACAGCGTGAACCCCCAGGTGGTGCAGGAGATGCTGAACTTGGGCTTTGAGCAGCAGAAAATTGAAGAGGCAGTCACAGGCGCACAGTACAACAGCGTGTTGGCCACATACCTGATTTTGAGCCACAAATCAGCAAAGATGAAGCACCGCACCATCCGAGTAAGGCCATTCCCTGGTGCAGAGTCCTCCCCCGACAGCGAGACCAGCCATCCGGTCAGGAGGCCGAAGAGCCAGCCACTCCCCCAGCCAGCCTGGACTTGAGGACTGCCACCCCCAGCCCGGCCCTGCAGCGTGGCACAGTGGACTCTTCCTGCTACGTCACTGCCAGTAAGTGCAGTGGCAGAGCCCCAGAGGGACTCGATGGGGAAAACGCCCATCCTTCCAAGCAGCCTGACGGTGTGTCCCCCACCTCTTCCTTGGGCCGTGGCCAGGGCTGTCGGCGGCTGGCCAAGCGGTTTGGAACTTCCTTGTGAAGCACGTCTGCTCCAAGCCATTTGCGAGGAAGCGCCGTGGCAAACTAGGTAAATGGGCCCAGGTGCAACCTGAGTAATCATGGACGGACGAGACAGAGTGGGAGTCAACAACAGGAGAGCTCAAGCCGCTCTCCCTGCATTTGAAATCGAAGTCATTTGCTGAGCTCCGGGGAGGCTGGCAATGTGGCAGGAGATCGGCCAGAGGCTGGACGCAAGCAGCTGTTGGAGGGAACGGTGCAAGGACTTGGTCCGGTGGACGATGGAGCTGTGCAACCTGTCTCAGCATTCTCTGCACAAGAGTGACATCAGCACGGTGTCGGGCATCTCCGTGGCCTTCAGGTGAGCTTGGAGGACGCCCTGGAGTCCTCTGAGGCCCTTCTCCCTGCCTCTGCCCCTCTTGTTTTCCATGTTCGTGAGGAAGGGGGTGGTTCTTGTTAAAGTACTTGGTTTTCCCACAGGTCTTATAATAAACCTATGCTCCATGAAAACAAAACAAAACAAAACAAAACAAAACAAACGAACCTGTGTAATGCAATGGTTTTCATTATATTCACAGGACGATGGAGCTGTGCAACCTGTCTCAGCGTTCTCTGCACAGGAGTGACATCAGCACGGTGTCGGGCATCTCCTGGCCTTCAGGAGCGTCGTACCCTGGTGAGCTTGGAGGACGGCCTGGAGCTGTCTTAGGGACAAAAGGAGAGGGCCCTCCCTGGAGTCTACAGCTGGACCCCAACCTGGGTGAAACTTCACAGACTGGACTGTTTTCCCTGGGGCCCTTCTCCGTGCCTCTGCTCCTCTCTTCTTCCATGTTCCTGAGGAAGGGGGTGGTTCTTATTAAAGTACTTGGTTTTCTCCAAGTCTTATAATAAGCCGTATGCTTCATAAAAAAAAAAAAACAAACAACACAAACAAAGAAAGAAAACAAGCAAACCCGTGTGATGCAATGGTTTTCATTATATGCATAGGTACGTGCAACCATCACCAGAGACAATTTTAGAACATTTTCTGAAAATGTTCTAAATCCCCACTCTGTGGTATTTTGTTATGGCAGCCTGAGCTGACCAATACAAAACACTTTGCCAATTAAAAAAAATATTATTAATTTCAAGGATACAGTACATTGGTTAGACATTTATATAGTTTATAAAACAATCCCCCTAGTCAATTTTCATTGAGGTATTTATTTTTCATTATTGAATTGTAAGCATCCTTTATATAGTGTAGATACTAGTTCCTTTTCAGACATACATATGAATACAAATATCTTCTCCCATTTGTGTGTTGTTTTTTCCCTCTCTTGATGATATCCTTTGAAGTACAAGTTCTCAGTTTTGATCAAGTCCAACTTATCTGTTTGTGGTTGCTTGTGCTTTTGGTGGCAAATCTACAAAGCCTTTGCCAAATCCAAAGTCATGAAGATTTAGCCTTATGTTGCCTTCTAACAGTTTAGTAGATTTTACTCTTAATTTAGGTCTGCAATACATTGTGAGTTGATTTTTGCAGATGATTCGAGAAAAATACCCAATGTCCTTATTTTGCCTGTAACTATTCAGTTGTTCCACTGCCATTTGTTGAAGAAAGGATCCTTCCTCCATTAAGATGGTCTTGGCACCTCTGTCAAAAATTAGTGTGCCATATATGTGAGGGTTTATTTCTTATTCTCAATACCGTTCCAGTGTATTATAGGTGTCTTTATGCCAGCAAATATAGTCTTTTTTTTTCACTTTCAGAGAAGCTTTTCTTTTTTAAAAACATTAACGTATTAATTCTATTTAGCTTCAAGTATGCAGTACATTGGTTAGACATCTATATAGTTCGTAAAATGTTCCCGCCAATTGCTCCCTCCCTCCCCTGGCCCGCCGCCTAGAGAACATATTAATGTTAACTGCGTTCCCTATGCCATGCTCCCCATCCCCGTGACCATCCATCAGCTACTGATTTGTACTTTTTCACCCTTCACCCCATTCTCCTAGCCCCAAAACTCCCCTCCCTCTGTCCATCACTAAATTGTCCACTATACTCGTGAGGCTGTTTTTGATTCGTGTGTTCTTTTTGGTCCTTAGATTCTGCAGATAAGTGAAAGCATGTGGTATTTATCCTTCTCTGCCTGACTTATTTCACTCAGCATAGTAATCTCTAGGTCCATCCATGTCGTTGCAAATGGTTGGATTTCATTGTTTAAAATGGCTGAGTAATATTCCATCATTGATATGAACCATAATTTATCCACGTCCAGACTCTTCATTTAATTCCATCTGCAAAGACCTCTTTTCCTTCGCAGATAACTTCTGCAGGGATTAGGACCTGACGTTTTTTGGGTGGCCTTTATTCAGCACAGTATACTTGTTATCCTGTCTACCTGTAGTACCCTTTTCGTTCAGTGTCTTCCTCCTCTTTAACACTGCAGGGTAGTATGAGCCAGAAATCACAGATGAAGACCCAACATATACGAGAAATATTCTTGTCACTGAAATGATCTGTCACCCAAAATTGGAACACTCGTACGTCAATCTATACCAGCTTAACTTTAAGAACATATAAAAACTCTTCTCCTTCATAGCTCTGACCCTCACATGGTGTCGATAACACCAAATTACATCCGTATACATTGTGTGTCCAACAACATAGACTAATAACATTTTTTACTACATTAGTCTCTTAAGTCAAATAAACAAACAAATCGCAGCTACAAACCAAAGTCACAATAGTACTAGCTTTTCAAAATAACTTTATTTATTTTTATTGATTTTCTTCAGCGAGGCAACCCTTGGTTGACCTCACAGATTGCAAGGACCTTGTCAGCTTACGATCCCTTATTTTTTTTTATTTTTTTATTTTTCATATCTACAGCACCTGGTGTTCCTAAGCGGTCTCCCATCCAAGTGCCAACCAGGCATCTATTTTGTCTCTTATTCTGTGGGCCACTGTAGGAGGGGCTTGGCAATTATTGTACATAATGAAGTGTTGATTTTCCTGAAGAAAGATACATCATTATCATACGGAAGAGTGTTCAGGAAGCTGAACACACAGCACGGGTTAGTTTCAAGAGCCATAATTATGTGGCCCAAGTCAGGTGATCACTCTGGACCAACAGCATAAAACTTGGTATGGAGCCATTAAATAGTCCAGAGAGGTCAAAGTTCTGTTATTGTGGGTGAGCAGGGGCTGTAACATGGACCATGTTGTCATGAGACAAATGGACCATCTTTGGGCAGGAGTCACAGATCTGGTGTGCGGTGCTGATCTCTGCATCAGAAGTACAGGTTTGTGTACTGTGTACCCTCTGTAGGATGTGGTTCTGTTGCCAGTTCTAGTACATTTGTGCATATAGGCAGTAGTGCTGACAATGTGGGTACTGAAATCTCTTGATCAGAAGCTTGACTCCATTTAGTCTCTTCAGATGAAAGGACCCTTACGGTTAGCATCTGTGGGAAAAATCCGGAGAGTCTGATGAGTAAGCAGGATTTGTTTCTACCATATGCACCCTGCAAGAGTGGTGTCTTTGATCCACCAGTGGAGTTTTCTAGTGGGAGATACAACAAGAACCCAACCTCTTGGGCAATAGCTGAAGAGTCAGTGAAAATAGAATAAGGTTAATCAAAGGGAATATTGTCTGAATAAATAAATGGAAAGCGGCCCGGGTCTGATATGCGAAACAGAGAAACCACGTCATTTTCTGTTCTGCATAGCTGATGCTGAGATTGAACAGCTGCAACTGCCCAGTGGAAACTCTCAGGTTTTTCCTCCGTCAAACCATCAGTGAGCCAGGCCCGGTATTTAAGGGAAGCTCTGTGACTCAGGAGCCCCACTGAGCCAACAGTTTTGCTAGTCACTGGAGTGGGAAACAAAGTTTTCCTCCCATGAGACAGTTGCCACTTTTTCATACAGAACTGAGGAGCCACGGACGTCACTTCTGTTCTTGAATAGAACTTTTCCACTTGACTAGCTACGTTTATGCTCTCGTCAATGATTCTGAGTGGATCTACCACAAAGGAGGACAATTTGGTCCATCAGTCAGAAGACATACATAGTTCATGTGTTCAGTTTATATGAGAGGTTATGATAAGCTACTAGTTGCTTTTGAAAACAAATTGTCTGGTAGTATGCCAGGGAGTTAGTAAGTCCAAATACTCAAGGAGGAGGCTATTACCCACTGCTAGAGTCTCCAATTGTCAAACTCATCAGCCACAGAGACTCACTGCTCAAAGGACTCTTAGAGTGGTGGGACCCCAAAGTTCCTGGTGTTTCTCCGTAGGGGCTTTTTCTCACTTAAGGAATCCCCTCTATTACTTCAGAGGAAGTAGAGGCTTTGACAAATTTATTTAGACTAGATATTCAGATGTAGAAGCAACAGCACTCTGTAGAATTGTCTGTAAAGGATCCAGATGATATCTTCCAGGAGCAACAATGTGCACTTTCTTCTGTTGGGCAGGGAGAGTAAAGGGACAATCACTAGAGGGGATTGGAGTGGGTTGGGGCTGATTTAAGGGGTGTTTCGACTCAGGGCACTTCTATTTCACCCCAGTTCCACAGATGGCTTATACTATGGCCTGAATTTTGTATGGAGAGGATACAAAATCCAACCTCTGGAGCAATAGCTCAAGAGCCAGTGAAAATATTCATATGCTAAAACCTTCATCCCCACTGGGTTGAGATTCGGAGGTGGAGCCTTTGGGAGGTAATCAGGTCATGAGAGCAGAGCCTCCATGAAAGGCATCAGTGCTCTTTTACAAGAGACCATACGGAGCTAGCTGCCCCTTCCACTATGCGAGGATGCAGCAAGAAGTGGGCAATCTGCAACTTGCAAGGGAGTGTACACCAGAGTCTGATCATGCTGGAGCCCTGCTGATCCTGGACCTCCAGACTCCAGAACTGTGAGGAATTCATTACTGTTGTTTATAAGCCAGCTGGCCTGTGGTATTTTCTTATAGCAGCCTGAATGGACAAAGCCAGGCTCCTTCTAGGCTTTTCATTGAAACTAGAGGTTCTTTCCTCATGCCGGAGAGTTCTTTCCTCCATACATTTGGAGCTGAATTTATAACCTCTCTCCACGGGGACTGACAATGTGCTGAATGATTTAAGGGAGGACGATCTAGGCTTTGATGCAGGCCCCTTCCTTCTAGCTAGACTTTGTCTCCAAAGCAATGGGAAGCTATGGGAGAATTCACTCCAGCATTCAGCCTAGTCCTTGACCCACCTCATTGACCCAGAACTCAGAAAATGCCTCATATTGAAAAGTCACCTTGTGTCTGTGTCAGGGGCAGACTGTCGTGTGGCAGATTGGAATTCCCAAGACGATGACAGTGCTATCTCCCATGCAACGTGTTCTTCATACAAGGTGACTCTGACATTCGTTCCATCGAGGGGTGGAGTCTGTGTCCCTTCCACTTCCAATCTGGCAGGATTTTCTATCAAACAATACAGTATGATGAAAGGAACATAAAGTGGCTTCTAAGCCTAGCTCATAATAAATGATTCAGCTTCTGCCTTTCTTGTTTGAATTCGTTCACCCTGATGGCCTTCACATTTGGAGTTCAAAGTATAGCTGTGTTGAGGTCACTAAGCTGTGAGAAAGCTCACCCTATTTCATGGCGATTGCATGCAGAATCTCTGGAAACAGACACACACACACGTGCACACACACGCACACCAATCACACACACACAACACACACACACACACACACACACACACACAGCTAGCCCTCAGCTAGCCCATTCCTCCACTGTTTCAGCTCATCACGTCTTACTGCAACCACTTGCGATAGGACTCGGAGCCAGAATCACCCAGCTCTTACTTTCCAGAATTCTTATCCCAACAATACTATGAGAAAATAAAATGACTGTGGTTGCTTTAAGTCTTAATTTAAGTCCAAATTTTGGCGTGATTTGTTTTAGAGAAATGTATAACCAGAACACCTAGTTTCCAGTCTGTGGTGCCAGCACCATGCCATGGTCAAAATCACTGCTCTTTCTTTATTCCCCTATACAATCTATCTATCAGGGCCAATAGAAACACAAGCTGTGCCAATACCTGGCAAATTCCCGGAGGGAATAAAACCGGTGGCAATCATTAGCTCCTTTCAAAGAGCTTTTCCGTCTCTGGAATTTTAGCACATCATGTCCTTGTTGTATCCATTGGTTCCTGATGTCTAAAGATATAGTGTTTGCGTTTATTTGGTTTTTGATTTTCCTTTTTTCCCCTTTTTTCTTTTCTTTTTATTCATTTGTTCACAGTAAGATTCTGGCCTGCCAAGACATAATCCTCTCCCATTCTGCTTAAGGGTAAATAAATACGCCTTCACTTCCTATCCCAATTTCCAGCTTGTTTTATTCCTGATTATATCTGTCACTATTGAGCAGAAAACATACCACACACTCACACACACATAGGCACACACTCAGGTTTTTGTTCGTTTTTGTTAAAAGATCTATAATACTGATCTGTATAGAATCTAGGATTTTCTGACTCCAAAATAAATGTATAGACATTCTATTTCTTGTCTTGAATGATGGGTATTTTACATTCTCCCCCCCCCTAAATTTCGATTGGTATAATTTCCTACCATTTCAGAGTGTTATAGAACTAGGGAGCCACGATGGCCTTCCCAAAGCAAAACAGATGCCTTCAGAAAAGCTGCCCCACTTTTTAATGATCCAGATTAGACCACACACACATCCTGACCAAGCACCATAGTGCATCCTGGATACAGTAGCAATATAAGTCAGTTAAGGCCTACACACCGGAATTTGGGGCAGAAAAGTCACAAGAAGTTTTAGGTTCTTTTCTGATTTCGAAGAATATGTGACAGTTAATATTCTTCATGCAATCATTATAAAATAATTTCGATAATTTCTGCTGAAAAAAGTATTAGTCAGCTCTTAGAGCTATTAGATGGCCCATAGAACATATTATCTAGTTCACCGGCTTATAGAAATGGAATGGGACACAAATTGAGGAAACACCATAAATCCAAGAATCTGCTCAGTCTTACTTCACCTGCTAGAAATTTGCTGCCATGCCACAGAATCTAGACATTCTGAAACACTCATGGTCACTTTGCTTACCTAGAGCTTCCTATGTTCCTATTCATTCCAAAATACTGATTCTGAGAGAGGCGGCATGTCCTCATTTAGTGGTTCACTCTTGAAAGCCAGGCCCCACATACAACTTCTTCTGGACTGATTTGGACTCCTCAGATGCTGCAAAGCAAAAGAACAAAGAACAAATGCCCGTGATATGTCTTCCACATTTTTTGTGCAATGCTAGTCATACACCAGCACTTTCCCATAGAAAGTACCGTTGGGTGTTTATCAAGTCCATTAATTGAGTTCAGTTTCAAATTCTGTTGTGCTCCAGACCCTGATGACCATAGCAAAATTATATCTATTGCCATACATTGACTATTTGAAACAACTACAATTTATCTCTTCCGGTGCTCTATGTCAGAAGTATGCCCCGGTGCTCACAGAGCTGAAATCGAGGTGTTGCAAGGGCTGCGTTACTTTCTGGAGGCTCTAGGAGAATCCTTCAGAGCCTGAAACTGACTTTTTTTCTGTGGTGTCACATTTCTCTCTGACTGACAACAGCCAGGAAAGCGTCTCCCTTTTTATTAGATCGGAACCATTTCAACAGTCCAAGATAATCTCCTCATATCAAGCTCCTTAACCTCAATGATACTTTGAAAGCCTCTTTTGCAATGTAGGGGGTGACAAATTCATAAGCCCTGTGGACATTTTCGGGCAGGGGGCATTACTGTCTTGTTTGTTTGTTTTCGCAGAGTACCTGGGTTTCTGATGCAGGTGAGTCTCAGGACTGGGGCAGCTTCTGGGACGAAGGGTGGGTGTCAGGCCAGGGCTCAAACTCCACCTTGCGGGTGGAGAAGGGCTTGCTCCACGTACATCCTGTACAGTTGCTGCACAACACTGCGCATGATGCTCAGGCCCTGGTGTGCCGCGTGCGTCTCTTTGTCTCTTCGGACTTGTGCATCGTCGCCATGGAACCCAAGGTTAGGATCCGGGTCATCTGGAGGTCACTATCGCGCTGCAACTTGCGGGTCAGTAGCCCTCCTCTTGGCACTGGTTTTGGACGCTGAAGAGGAACAGAGCGTGCACATGGGAAGAGAGAAAAGAACCCCTTATTCCCAAGCAGACGCTGCCCACACGCGCGGGTAGGCCGGTTCGAGGGGACTAGGGAGAGGAAGGTGGGTGAGGCTGCACGCCTACCCGGCCGGCTGCCCACTGCCCTGGATGAGTCTGGAGTGGCCATCCTGGTGACCGAGGACCTTCGGATAGGGGTGCCTGACCGTCCTTGTCCTTGCGCTCACTCGGGGCGCGAGTTGCCAGGTGGCCCGGTCCGCATCGCCAGCCAGCCTCTTGGTTTCGGCAGCGGTCACCAGAGTGGCTTTGCGAGTGGACGGAGAAGGGACTGCCGGGTTCGGCCCAGACCCCGGCAGCCTACTCGGGGAGGGGTGGGCAGTGGCCGAAGAAGGTCGAGGCGGTCGGGCAGTATGTCACGGTGAGGGAGCCCCAATCCTCTGAGTCCGTGGTGGCGGCAGCAGTAGGCAGGGAGGGACTTGCGGATGGTGGACGTTGGCAGTGTCTTCCCTGGCCCCGGACCACGCGCTGGGTCCTGGCACCGAGCGCTGCTGTTGCTGGACTTCCTGGTGGAGGGGGGCGCCAGGGTCACAGGCACCGCCTTGCGGCGCTCAGCTCTCAGGCGACGCCAGGCACAGGTACCCGCCGTGAGGGGAGGCTGAGCGCTGTGCCTGCGTGCAGCGTAGCGGGAGGCTGCGCAGGGTCGTGGTGGTAGGTGGTGCTAGGTGGTGGTGGGCGACGGCGGCAACAGCACCTCCTCGAAGGGACTTGTCCACCTGCATCGAGTGCGGAGAGTGACCTCGGCTGGGACCCTGTGGGGTGTGCATCGCCAGGGCCTGCTGGGGGCCAACGGGACCTACAGAAGTTTCTTGTGGGAGCTGCCACGTCTTCCTGGGTGGGCTGCGCCCCAGCTCCAGGCTGTTCTCTGGGTGTGGGAAGATAGCCTCTGTTTTACCTACCTAGACAGTAGGCCAACGGGATACTTTGTCTCCCTTGCTTGTGAGGAACATACACAGAACTCTTTGAGCAAGTATAAGGACTTGTTGGGTAAAAGATACATTGAACTCTTCAGTAGCACAACAGCAGGTGCTGAAGCAATGCTTCTCAGCCCTCTCATATTACTTCCGACCCCTCTCATTATTCCAATGCTACCTCTGTAACCTGTGCCCTCTAAGTGTTAGAGGTGGTACACCCCTTTGAGTTCTTCCTTACGTGGACAACATCGAGGGTATCCTGGACTTTCTGGAGGAGTTTTCCAAAGGTGGTCCAACTCACAAGGTTCACGTGGTATTGAGTCGCCAGGGCTGCCCGTGAGATGCTTTCATCCAGGTGAAGTATATGGACAGAGCATTTACGGCCACACAGAAGTACTATTCAACAACAACAAAAACAAACACATGGAAGACATGTTGAACCTTTCAGTGTGCATCCGCGGAGATGAATTTTAATTGAATGGGGGCACATAACTTTTGTTTACCAGTTTATTGTTTAATAAAAGATATGAGGAGACACAGATGAACAGCCAGGTGAAGTACATAGAGTCCTGAGCATAGGAGCTTTTGTCTCCTGCGTTGAGTCTGAGTATGCCACCCTCCTGCCACATGGATGTGCTCACCAACCCAGAAGCTCGCTGAACCCCACCCTATTGGGATTTTGATGGAGGCTTTATCACATAGGAATGATGAATTATTAACTTCATCGACAGCCCCGTTCCTCTCTCTCAGGAATGAAGGGTAGGGCTGAAAGGTCCAAGTCTCTAATCATGGTGACCAGTCTTTCTGGTGAGCAGCTCCCATCCAAAAGCCCACCAAGAGTCACTACATTCGAAGCAAAGCTAGTCCAGGAAATCCCAAGGGATTGAGGAGTTCACTGTCAGGTGCTCCAATCACTCAGGAATGACAAAGTTCGTAAGAGCTCCATGGCAGCACCTAACATCAAAGACTGAAAGTTAAAACAGAAGATTCTCCTAGTGCCCTTATTTGCAAGCGGTTTTAGGAGCCCTAAGTTAGGGAACCAGGGATAGAAACCAATGTCCATATATATTCTTTATTACTTTCCACCAGAGTACTCTCAATCCAGTTTTGTCCCCACACCTCATATTCACTCCCTCCCATACCACACGATTTATCTGGTCGAACCAAAATCCTAGGCCACTGCATTGTTTTCTGAGCTGAAACCACAGGTCTGATGCTAAGAGGCAGTGCCGGGATGTCTGCATTACTTTTTGATTGTTGCCTAACAAATTATCATCAGCTGATCAGCTTGAAAAACATCCATCTTATGAGTCACAGCTCTGTGGGTCAGAAGCCAGAGGGACTTGCCTGTGCTCTCTGTGGAGTGTATCATGAGGTCAAAATCAAAGCGTCAGTCAGGTTGGGCTCCTTTTTACCTTGAGACTCTGGAGAAACCTATCCTTCCAGGAATATTTTGGTCGTTGGCAGAATTCAGTTCAGTATGATTGTCGTCAGACATGAGTGACGGGGGAACAAAGGAATAAGGCTCAGCCTAGAGACCGCCCAAAGGATTCCCTATTGGGAGTTAGAGAATTCCTTCTGCTTTCCCAGAGACAAAGGAAAAGAGGGTCATAGTCTTAGCTGGCCTCATCTGGCTATAGACACCTGTGCAGAGGTCATTATAATACTACGTTTAGGTAGGAAGTTCAGAATCTAGTTATGACAGGTGAAATTCTGGGTATGCACGTGCACACGAACAAAGAGGTATGTAGCAGCTAGGTGTCAATCGGAATGACCTCACTTGCCAATCACCTAGGAATGCCTTTGGAACCCCAACACAGCTCCAAATATAACACAGACCTCTCCCTGCTCTGGACTTACAGCTCTCCATCTTCCCTGGCTGTAACCGTACCCTCCGCTTAGGGGGACGTAACCTCACTTTCGTACGATTAACCGGTTTTAAGCTTGACTTGTCTTCTATCTCATAACGTGCTCTTAAGAAAGGACTGGTTCTCATTTTCACCGAGTTGCAATCCATTTCTCCAGCAGTGAAAAGGAGCTGGAAGGGTGCGTGTTACCCGGATTCCGAAAACTGCAGTGGTGACTGTGGGACTGAGGTCGCACTCTTCTTGCTGGTTCTCAGCAGAGGTTCTCTCTCTCAGTTCCCTGAGACCACTCTCTGCTCCTTGAATGTGGTCTCTTCCATCTTCAAGCCAGAAATGGCATGCGAACGTTCACGTGTGTCCTTCCATGGGTGCCAGCAACACGATGCTCTTCTACCCGAAGTCTGGAGAGGTGGAACTCAAGCTCATCTTCTTCCCCAAACTGCCAAAGCCACGGAGTCTGCTAAGCTCTGTCTGGCATCCCTTGGCGAACACCTGTTCTCGTCCCCTAGAAACCAGTACAGTTACCAACTGAAGCAGCCTCTGGTCCTCCCAGATGAGGATGGTCATTTTTTTTTTTTTCATCGATTCACTATTAACAGAACCATCCCATATTTCATTCTAAAATTACTGGCCACATAAAGAATGGTTTACTTCTCATAACAAGAAAAACTTAGGCTGTGCTTTCCACTTAAAAAACATAATAGTGAATAAGTTTTAAAATTTAAATAGACCACGTACTGCATGCCCTCTCTCCCCGCTCACCCCCACATCCATACACTTTCCATCCTCCCGGGAACAGACTAAAAGCCTATTTTGCCAGGTCTTAAGGCGTCTGCACCCCTCGGCAGCCTTCCCCCACTCACCTCCCCCACCCCCGGCACAGCCCTGTCCTTTTCAACTTGTCCCCAAGGCATCTGTTTTTCACTCTAACCAAACAGAGGCAGAGGGCAGGCCTAGTGACCCCGGCTGAAACAACTTCACAGCTGACTGCCCCCACCCTCATTGGGAGAAATCAATGTTGACTCTGCTTTGAAAGTTCTCAACGGCAAAGCTTTCTCCTCCAGCTCTTGCAGGTGAAGGTACTTGGAGGTCTCCTCCTGCACTGGGGCTTTTGTTCCCCACACTCCAGATCCCGCTTCTTGCGCTCCGCCACGCTACGGCCTGTGGCTGCAGGGCTTTTTGACCTTCACTGGCACAGAAGATAACTGCGGCCCCATACATAAAACAAATCAACTAAGAAGACGTGGAAGTGCCAGTCTGCTCTTCCCTTTTGGAAGTGCATTGTTCTGGGTCCTGGCAGAAGGAGCCAGCACAGTTTGTCAAGAAGATGGCACTATGACTTGAGATGTGGAAGATGGGATGGTGTCCCCAGGTACCAGTGAGGAGCCCTACCAGTCTGCTGGCTTGACAACTCTGGTGCCAACAAGTACAGATAGCGTAATAGACATTCACATAGAGGCTCTGCCAACTCCAGATAGCACGGCTACCCCGAGAAGAAAGCCAGAGCACCACGAGCCCCACTGTAGTAACAAGTCACTCCACGGAGCAAGTGGGTGGAGAGGCACAAACAACAGTTGAGAGAGATAGCTTGGTAACAGTGACTGTAGCGGGAATCATAGTTGGGTTCTTCCCAGCTGCTGGATTCATTGGTGGGATCATCATTGTTGTGCAAAAACTGTTGGAAGCGTACTCAGCATAAAGAGCATTGTGCTTTTCTGCCAAGCTGTTTACAAAAGAGAATTTTAAACTTCCCTTGGCCCTGAGCATGTGGGAGAAGATGACCCTTGGAAATGCTGGGCCACACCCCACAAAACCCATGATAATCTCACTGCTCGCCAATAGTAATGGAGGCAAAGATAATTCACCGGAGTCGGTATTCTAAGGATTATTCTTTTGGGGAAAAAAAAAATTAAATCTAAATTTTGTGAAAGATGATTTAAAAGGCAGAAGGCACAGACAAATAGAGCAAACGCTCTAAACTGATCTGTAACTCTTATAGACAATTTAATTTCATCAGTATGGGAAACTGTAGACATGTCTTTTTTGTAACCGTTCTCTAATTGTTACAACACAGAGGAATCTGGAAATACACTGGAGTCCTTGGGTTTAGTGTTGTGTCCGTCAGTGGCATCCTCATCCTGCAATGTCTGCTCTGTCGAACTGTGCTCTTTTGGTGTCTTTTTTAGTTTGGTCTATTTTTAAAGCCTGATTTGGTTGAATAACCAAATCGAAAATTTAATCTTGAATAATCTGCCTTCCACGAGTCTAGATAAATCATTTCAAAAGCATCCATTTTGGATCACAAACAGGAGGTCTAGACTTTCTTTCTCAAAACAAGGCCACTAGGCAACCTCTCGCTTTGCTTTTGCACCTTCTCCAGCTATGACTTCACTCAAAGGTTGGCTCCTACCCTCGCCCTCTGCTTCCTCAGATGATGGACAGCCAGACTTTATTTTTCTCTAGCTTTCCACCTATACATAGGAAGAGTTATAACCATAAAGATTAAACTTTGATAAACATAAAATTGGATTATACTCGGAACTAGATATTGCATAGTCACTCATATTTCTGGAGTAATAGAATATGCATATGATTGGAATTAAGACATCAGCTACCCTTGGGTACCGAATTGTTCAACTTATTGCATTAACCCTCTATTTTATTAGCTGATTTAAATGCTGTTTGCACCTTCATGTACTGGGAAGACAAGCATATTCTATAATTTTTTCTTGATTTTGGGAGGGGGAGTGGTTATGTCCTTATGGGTCTCAGCTCCAGTTTTTTACCTTTACTAAATTTCCCATCTCTTTTCCTGATTCCTGTGGGTGTTAGGTTTTCAGACCTCATTGGCCAGCACCAGATGTTATTCCAATTCCTAACTTTTCAACATCCATTAAACAAGGCTGTGAACAACACATTTTAATAAAGATTTGAGGAAAATGGTGAAAACTAATAGCATAGGGCTCTATGAGCAACAACTCAAAGCTGAATGCTAGCCACTATTAACCTAGATTTTATTGACCATTTGTCACCCGAGAATATTTATTGCTGATTTTCCTCCATAGCCTGGATTTGATGTAACTGTTTAATGTCTCCTGTTCTGTCTTTCTACTGCCTTTTTCCCATCTTCCAGAGATTTCAAATTTTCCATATATTACTGTAAAAAAAAGAATCTTATGTTTGTGTTATTATTCTAGCTAACTCAAGACTCATAGTAACTTCTAAATTCACTGACAAAGATGTTTTTTCCTATTTATTAAAAAAAAAAAACCCAGAAAACAACAAACAAAAAAACCATTTACTCCTTAGGGTAATTGTGCCACATTCCTAAATGATACACATCAGTTGTTTTTTTTTTTTCTTAATTCATATATTTCTCAATATATCTACATAATGAAATCTTTATGAGCTTTATAAAATTTACTTTACTCTGAATGGAATAACCTTTGTAGGTTTATATTCTGAAGACTTAGCATTCAAGACAACTATATTCCATATTTGATATTAAATCTTAACATTTTCTCTTCTCTAGCTCACTTTATTGTAAGAATATAGTGTGTGATAAATAGAACATGCAAAATATGTGTTAATTGTCTGTGCATGCTATCTGTAAGGCTTCTGCTCAACCATAGGCTACTAGGTAAGTTTTTGGACAGTCAAAATTCATACATTTTCCACTGTGTGAGATTCCATGCTCCTAGCCCCCAGGTTGTTCGAGGGTTCACTACACATATAGATATGATTTAGTCATAAAGAAAAAAGAAGGAAATCCTGCAATGTGCAATAACATGGGTGAATCTGGAGGATGTTACATTAACTGAAACAAATCAGACAAAGACAAATATTGCATGATCTCACCAAATGTGGAACCTTAAAAGGTAGAACTCATGGTAATAGAGAGTAGAATGGTGTCTTCCAGTGGCTGGAGGGTGAATTGAATTAGTGAGATCTTGGCCAAAGAGTACAGAGTTTTCGTTTTAAGATGAATATGTTCGTGGAACCTAGTGTACAGCATGGTGATTCTAGTTACTAATACTGTATTGTACAATTAAAGTTTGCTGAGAGTAGATATTGTTTTCACCACATGCAAAAAAATGATAATATGTGAGGTGTTAGATGTATTAACTAACTTGTTTGTGGTAATCATTTCACAATGTAGACTTATATAAACATCATGTCCCACACCTTTGAAAAAAAAACAAATAAAGAAATAAACAAATGGCCCACAAAAAACTATTTGTTTTTCTAATTATATTTTTACTTATTAATCCAATACATGGAAAATATCCATTAAGTCTCTATTTTCATTAAAATAACTCAAATGCTTTAAACTAGAACATTTTGTAGTATATATCTTTATTCTCATTTGAAATCTATCTATAGTGCATCCATCTGGGATTTTCCAGCCAAGCAAATACCAGACACAACATTTATAAGTTCCTGAAGAGAATTTTTTTTTTCTAATGCTTTCTTTTATCAAAAACAGAGGCAATTTCTATCCTTTGTGTTAGGATTGCAGAATTTACATTTTTTTCCATTGTGTCAGGAAGGGATAAAGTACAGAGCTAGTTGTTCTTAATCTGTTTGATAAACTATATATTCTCTCCCAACAAGAATAACACAAACAGAAATAGAAAAGTTAAAAATGACTGAAGTGGAAAATAATCTTGAGAAAATAATTAAGATTTTTTAGTGAGTCCTGTTTATTTTTTAGCCCTTCACCCCCTTTTGTGATTTATGTCAATCTACCCAAACCATTGCCCCCTTGACATTCTAGTACACTGTACCTTTAGGTTACCCCTTAATATGCCCTACTAAGGAGGTTCCCCCTACTGAGTAGTATCCCTGTACTGAGACACTGCATCCACAGCAATTCTCCACTCTCTAAATCTGTCCCTCCCTGTTCTACAGTAAAACTAAGAACATAAGCTTTAGATTACCTATTAATGCTTAGCTTGTGTACAAATCATTAAATCTAGGAAATTTATTTTTAAAAAATAAAGCAACTCAGAGGCAATTTTATGGTGACAGCTTAATATTTCAAGAAGATTATTTTGAACTTAAAAAAGTATGGTAAACAATGTATAAGGCAGATATTTATAATTGGGCTTCTTAGTACACTTTAATTTAAACTGAACATGCAACAAATTGCCAAAATCTAACAGGATACCAACCTTGAGAGATTTAGTGGCAACAGAAGAGCACTAATTTCTCCTAGTTTTCCCATGTATACAGGCACATATTTAATTTTTTTTTACCTTATCAAGAGAAGATCTGTTAAAATGTATTTTTATTTTGCTTTGATGATTTGTTTAGGATATCATGGATACTTTTTTTCCTTTAATAAATCTGATTTGACATATGTTTAAAACCTATTTAAACACAAGAGCACAAATTATTTAAGGTATAAATATTTGAACAAAGTTCTTGCATTATAATTCAAAAAGGTTATCTGAAAAAAAGCCAGTTAAATGAACATGCCCTGTTTTCAGTCACATTAACTTAAACGAATGCCTAATTTTACTTTTCACTAGGTCTTTCTTCTCTTGTCATAGATGCAGAAATTGAATTGCGGTTATCACTGCTATGCAGATGTAATGTACATTTATCTTTCTACTCTTCAGTGAAATATTATATAAGATAAATCATTGGTACTACAGAAATATGTGTTAGATATTAAATCATTCATGTCAGTTGCCAAGTTATCTCACTTAATTCAAAAGTAGGAAACTTTGGCTCCTGGTTCTTTCTGTGTGTTTTTTGTTTTTGTTTTTGTTTTTGTTTTTGTTTTTTTTTAGTTAATGTCAA
Organism: Eonycteris spelaea; assembly: GCA_003508835.1. Lineage (NCBI taxonomy): Eukaryota > Metazoa > Chordata > Mammalia > Chiroptera > Pteropodidae > Eonycteris > Eonycteris spelaea. The sequence goes on from PUFA01000445.1 coordinate 408,736, forward strand.
CAGAATCTTAACTACTTGGGTGTGTAAGATAATGGATACTATCCTAAGGCTTGAGTTCTTTTCTGTAAAATACTGAAATTTATTTACCCATTATCACTCAGGATGAGTTATGGATGTGTACTTTTTTCTTTCTTGAGCTTAAATAGTTACATCCTGAAAGAGTCTCCCAAAGCACAAATTAATGTAATTTTTGTCTGCCACGTGAATAGAGTCTAATATATATGATAATTTGGCTCAAACTAGTTGATAGAATTCATTTTATGTTAAGATAATAACCATGACTTTCACAATTAAATTTCCCCATTGGCTACTTGTTGGACAAATGCATTGATTTAAAATTACTCTCATTACTTAGAGATACTTTATTCCCAGACTAGCATAATTTGCACAGCACACTTTTAGTATGCTTTGTTGTACATTGACAATGACAGTAATAATTTTTAAAAACTTTTCCTCATAAACTGCATATATGCAATCAGTTGCAAGACCCTTCTTTGTGTAGATCAATTTTTCTTGGTTTCCATATTTTGTCAGACATTAAGTTTAGTTTTTAGTGATTATTGAACAATTTCCAGCTTATTTTAAACAGTAAAGACTGCTGAACTTCTACTTTTTTTCTAGAAATTTCAGATATTGACTAACTATTGGTCCCGCTGATACTGCTTTGACGTGTTTTACACACTCACACACCCCTACACGTACACTCATTTTCTTCATTTTGGGGGTAATTATACTGAAGTCCTCAACAAAATTACATTTTCTCAATCACCAATAAATTGTGTTGTAGCTTATGTAGCTATGTCAAAGAAAAAATTGCAGCAGATGAATTTAAACTGGTAAGGGAGACTTTATTAAGACTGTAGCAATGCAGAAGAGAGACCAGAACACTGTCTAAACTCAACTCTGCTGAAACAAAAGACAGGGGTGTTTTAAGTACTGAGAGCTAGAGTGAAAGGACCTGAGGACGTTAGGGGAGAGGTTGACAAATGGAATGTATGGAGTACATTGAGTTATTTCTGAGTATGCAAGTGTTTTTCTCTGTGATGACGCCATCCTTGTTTGCTAATTGGTATCTGTCAGAAATTAGGCTCCTATCCCCCAACCCCCCACCCCACACACACACTGGAAGATAGGGGCACAATCTTCTTCGATGATTCAAAGGAATGACTCCTAAGTCCTTGAGAAAGATATTTCTAGGTCATAAAACTGGCAAAAAGCTTTTTGATGTGGGTTTACATCTAAAAGTCAGAGAAAGAATTTAAAATGATAAGTTTTCTCAAGAAAATGATCTAAGAAAAGAGAGGTCAGGGCCTAGATCAGGAAGTCCATTTAAACTTTAGTCAAGTGGAGGGATATGTTAATACACTGACTAGAATTAATATTAATTTATACGTTTGAGCAACTATCTCTCAGCTATAAACTTTTCAATGATGTCAGGTCACTACTTTGCCTTACCCAAAACAATAAACATTTCACAGGGCAGGCTTTCTGTTCTATGTTCTAAATCCTAGAAGAATGCCTGATGTACAATTAACTTTCAATAAATGTCTATGAATGGATGAATTAATTAGAAACAATTTTAATCCCAATATGTTCATTTCAGCAATATAAATACTAGAATTTACAATTGTTTTTTCTAGAGATGACATAGCCATTCAAAATAATCTTGACACTCCATTAGTATGGCACATACACTTCATACTAAAAATTCAAGCAAGTTAAATGTATTCCAAGACAAATGAGTAACAGGAAAAAAGAGAGTACAAACTAAGTATATGGTAGAATTGGTGGATAATATCTAATGTTAAAGCACTTGATTAAGACTCTAAATCACTTTTCTTTTATCCTCTCCATTGCAAGTCTTGATTCACCTATCCATTCTCCACCCAACAGGCAAGGCTGTATGGTTAAAACATAACTTGGATCATATCACTCTCCTGATTACAATCCTTGAATCACACACACAAGCCCACATGCGGACACACACACAGCAAGAAATTACTCTGTGTACTTTACATTTATAAGCTCAAATATCCCTCGAAACATCTCTATGGAGTACATGCTATTACTATCTCCATATTTACATGTGACAAATCTGAAGTAAAGAAAGTTAAGTAACGTCCCCTCAGTCACACAGCTACTAAGTGCTAGAGGGTAGATTCTATTCACAGTCTAGTTGTAGTCTGTGCTCTTAACCACTACCCAAACTGACTCTAACATCTTCATCATGGACTACAGGGCTCTGCATGATTCAGCCCTGCCTGCCTTCATTTCCATCTTCACCTCATTTGGCTCTCCCCCCAACAGAGCATGGTCAGCCCTGCCAACTACACTGAGCTCCTTCCTGCCCCCGCCCTTAAATTATCCTAATTTTTCTGCCCAGAAGGCTTTATATGCTGCAACCAAAGGCCCCCCCCCCCCGCCATTGCTGGGATGTGGGCCCTTCTCCTTCATCAGGTCTCAACCTAAAGGTCAGTCCTCTTATCTCTTTATTTAAGTACCTCCTTACCCGCCCCCTTATCATCATTACTCCCCCAATTCTAGCATAGTGAGCATTATTTATTAGTATTAGCAGAGTTAAGTAGTATAGTGAGCTTTGTTCATTAGTATTAGCACAGTTAGATAGTTAGTAGTATCTGCTAGTATAGTTTATAGTGCTAGTATCATCAGTAAGTGTAGTGAGTGGTCACTACGCCACATGACCTTGCAGCCACCTCTCCCGTGAGGGAGCCTCGTATCGATCACTACCAGCTCTTGCACACCATTGGCAAGGGCACCTTTGGCGTGGTGATGTTGGCCCGACATATTATTACAGGGGTAGAGGTGGCTGTCAAAGCCATTGATCGGCGGGGTGCCTACAGACCTCGACAAGAAGCGAAAAACATGAAACGCCTGAACCACCCCAACATTGTCAGACTCTATCAGGTGATTGACACCGAGTACACCATCTTCCTGGTCATGGAGCACGCGAGCAGAGGGAGCTTATTTGGACATCTTCGGCGATTCGGCCGTATGAATGAGCACGAGGCCCAACGCATCTTCCGACAGCTCATTTCGGCCGTACACTACTGCCACCAGAAGGACATCATACACAGGGACCTGAAGGCGGAGAATGTCCTCTTGGATGCGGAACTCAATGTGAAACTAGCCGACTTTGGACTGAGCAGTGTGTATGTTGGCCGCAAGATGCGTACTGCCTGTGGCAGCGTTCCTTATGTCGCCCCAGAGGTCTTCCTGAGAAAATGCTACGACGGCCCGGGAGCCGACGTATGGAGCCTGGGAGTTCTCCTTTACAAAATCGTCACGGGAAAATTGCCCTTTATGGCGGTAGACGAGACTGCGCTCCGGAGGAAGATCGTGAGAGGAGAATTCTATTTCCTCTACTTTGTGTCCTTTCTCTGTAAGAACGTTCTGAGAAATATTTTGACGGTCAACCCCCAAAATCAAGTCACACTCGAACAACTAATGAAAGACCTGTGGGTGAATATGGGGCAGGAGGGGAACTGAGCCTTATACGGAGCTGCCCAGTGACAGCGTGAACCCCCAGGTGGTCCAGGAGATGCTGAACTTGGGCTTTGAGGAGCAAAAAATCGAAGAGGCAGTCACAGGCGCACAGTACAACAGCGTGTTGGCCACATACTTGATTTTGAGCCACAAATCACCAAAGATGAAGCACCGCACCATCCGAGTAAGGCCATTCCCTGGTGCAGAGTCCTCCCCCGACAGCGACGACCAGCCATCCGGTCAGGAGGCCGAAGAGCCAGCCACTCCCCCAGCCAGCCTGGACTTGAGGACTGCCACCCCCAGCCCGGCCCTGCAGCGTGGCACAGTGGACTCTTCTTCTACGTATGTGACCGGCAGCAAGTGCAGTGGCAGAGCCCCAGAGGGACTCGATGGGGAAAGTGCCCTTCCTGCCCAGCAGCCTGACGGTGTGTGCCCCACCTCTCCTTGGGCCGTGGCCAGGGGTGTCAGCGGCTGGCCAAGAGTTTTTGGAACTTCCTTGTGAAGCACGTCTGCTCCAAGCCATTTGTGAAGATTCGCCGTGGCAAACTGGGTAAATGGGCGCAGGTGAAACCAATGTAATCGTGGACGGACGGATGAGGCAGAGTGGGAGTCAACAACAGGAGAGCTCAAGCCGCTCTCCCTGCATCTTAAGTCGAAGTCATTTGCTGAGCTCCGGGGAGGCTGGCAATGTGGCGCAGGAGATCGGCCAGTGGCTAGTCTCAAACAGCTGTTGCAGGGAACAGTGCAAGGACTTGGTCCGGTGGACAATTGAGGTGTGCGAGCTGTCTGAGCGTTCTCTGCACAGGAGTGACATCAGCACGGTGTCGGGCATCTTCGTGGCCTTCAGGAGCACCGTACACTGGTGAGTGTGGAGGACGGCCTGGAGCTCTCTGAGGGACAAGAGGAGAGGGCCCTCACTGAAAGTCAACACCTGGACCCCCTCCAGGACGAAACTTCACAGCCCGGACTGTTTTCCCTGGGGCCCTTCCTCCCGCCTCTGCTCCTGTTTTCTTCCATGTTTGTGAGGAAATGGGTGGTTCTTATTAAAGTACTTGGTTTTCTCCAAGTCTTATAATAACAATATGCTCCACGCAAAAAAACAAAACAAACAAACAAACAAACAAAACAAAAGAAAACAAACCTGTGATGCAATGGTTTTCTTTATATTCACAGGACGATGGAGGTGTGCAACCTGTCTCAGCGTTCTCTGCACAGGTGTGAAATCAGCACGGTGTCGGGCATCTCCAGGGCCTTCAGGAGCATCATACCCTGGTGAGCTTGGAGGACAGCCTGGAGCTCTCTGAGGGACAAGAGGAGAGGGCCGTCACTGGAGAGCTACACCTGGAACCCCACCTGGGCGAAACTTCACAGCCTGGATTGTTTTCCCTGGGCCCTTCTCCCCACCTCTGCTCCTCTGTTCTTCCATAATTGTGAGGAAGGGGGTGGTTCTTATTAAAGTACTTGGTTTTCCCCAAGTCTGATAATAAAGCATATGCTCCATGCAAAAAAAAAAAAAAAAAAAAAAAGAAGTAAACAAACAAACATGTGAGATGCAATGGTTTTCATTGTACTCACAGGTACGTGCAACCATCACCAGAGTTAATTTTAGAACATTTTCATCACCTTGACAAACTCCTTACTCTTTAGCTGTCATTTCCATCTGCCACATCCCTCTCCTCAGCCAAAGGCAACCACTAATCTACTTTCAATCGCTCTAATTTTCTCTCTTCTGGACTTCCTAGGATTGGAATCATATAGCATGTGGTCTTTGGTGACTGCCTTGTTTCACTCAGCATAATGTCTTCAAGGTTTGTCTATGCTGTAGCATATATTAGGGCTTCATTCCTTAACGTGGCTGAATTAGATACATGCCGTTGTATAAATATGCCATATTTTGTTTATCCATTCGCACATACATACATAATTGAGTTGTTTCCATCTTTTGGTTGTTACAAACTATGCTGCTAAAAACATACAGTCACAAATTTCTGTGTGGACGTATGTTTTTATTTTTGTTGGGTATTTACCTAGGAGTGGAATTATTGGATCATATGGTAACTGTAATTAATCATTTCAGGAACTTCCAGACTGTTTTCAAAATTGGCTGCACTGCTTTGCATTCCTACCAGCAGTTTGTGAGGGTTCCACTTTTTCCACATCTTGCTAACATTTCACTGACTTTTGGATTCTAGCTCTACTACTGAGTATGAAGTGGTATCTCTGTGATTTTGATCTGCATTTCTCTAATGATGTTGAACATCTCTTCGTGGACTTATTTACCATCTGCATATCTTCTTTGGACAAATGTCTATCTGGACCTGTTATAGGCTAAATGTGTGTGTCCCCCAAATTTCAATGTTGGAGCCTTCACCTCTAAATCTGATGTATTTCGAGGTGAAGAGTTTGGAATATAAATAGGTTTAGATGAGGTCATTAGGGTAGGGTTCCATGATGAGATCAGTGTCCTTATTGGAAGACAAGAGAGACCAGTTCTCTTTTTCTCTCTGTCCACCATGTGAGGACACAATGAGAAGGCAGCTGTCCGCAAGCCAGGAAGTGGGCCCTCATCAGAAAGCGAATCTGCTGGCACCTTGACCTGGGACTTCTCAGACTCTAGGAATGTGAGAAGACATGTCTTGTGTAAAATACCCCATCTGTGGTATTTTGTTATGGCAGCATGAGCTGACCAATACAAAACACTGTGTCAATTAAAAAAAATTATTATTAATTTCAAGGATACAGTACATTGGTTAGACATTTATTTAGTTTATAAAACAATCCCCCTAGTCAATTTTAATTGAGATATTTATTTTTCATTATTGAATTGTAAGCATCCTTTATATAGTGTAGATACTAGTTCCTTTTCAGACATACAATGAATACAAATATCTTCTCCCATTTGTGTGTTGTTTTTTCCCTCTCTTGATGATATCCTTTGAAGTACAAAAGTTCTCAAATTTGATCAAGTCCAACTTATCTGTTTGTGGTTGCTTGTGCTTTTGGTGGCAAATCTACAAAGCCTTTGCCAAATCCAAAGTCATGAAGATTTAGCCTTGTTTCCTTCTAACAGTTCAATAGATTTTACTCTTAATTTAGGTCTGCAATACATTGTGAGTTGATTTTTGCAGATGATGTGAGAAAAATATCCAATTTCCTTATTTTGCCTGTAACTATTCAGTTGTTCCACTGCCATTTGTTGAAGAAAGGATTCCTTCCTCCATTAAGATGGTCTTGACATCTCTGTCAAAAATTAGTGTGCCATATATGTGAGGGTTTATTTCTGTATTCTCAATACTGTTCCAGTGTATTATAGGTGTCTTTATGCCAGCACAATATAGTCTTTTTTTTTTTCACTTTCAGAGAAGCTTTTCTTTTTTAAAAACATTAACGTATTAATTCTATTTAGCTTCAAGTATGCAGTACATTGGTTAGACATCTATATAGTTCGTTAAACGATCTCGCCAAGTGCTCCCTCCCTCCCCTGGCCCTCCACCTAGAGAAGATATTAATGTTAACTGCGTTCCCTATGCCACACTCCCCATCCCCGTGACCATCCATCAGCTACTAATTTGTACTTTTTAACCCTTCACCCCATTCTCCTAGCCCCAAAACTCCCCTCCCCTCTGTCCATCACTAAATTGTCCACTATACTCGTGAGGCTGTTTTTGATTCGTGTGTTCTTTTTGGTCCTTAGATTCTGCAGATAAGTGAAAGCATGTGGTATTTATCCTTCTCTGCCTGACTTATTTCACTCAGCATAGTAATCTCTAGGTCTATCCATGTCGTTGCAA